>JAOPUA010000002.1:3197565-3214572 GCA_027122455.1 Trisopterus luscus | reverse complement strand
CTCATCTCTCAGCTGTGTCCTCTCTACACACATGCGCACACACACACACACACACACACACACACACACACACACACCCAGGCACACACACACACATACACATATGCATACACACACACACACACACACACATATCTGGCCACAGCTCAGAAGCCCTTCTATCTCATAAATGTGCCATAAATACGGTAAATGTTTCAGCGGGATCCTTTCACTCGGCATGCTAGAGTTTTGTTGGGGAGATGTTGCTTACCGCATGACAAATCTGTGGGCCTCAATCCTTCATCGCTGTAGCCTTCCCGGTCTCCTTCCTGAACGACTGTATCATGAATAGCTAACAGAGATGGAGCGGAAAAGAAGAGTGAGGGAACATTTAACGCAACATTGGATTGTATGTCAAAGTACAAAAAATACCACTTTGATTTTGCAAGATGGCTCTCATCATTGTCGCAACCACTAGCCGGCTGTGTAGGTAAGATGCCCGATGACGCAGGCCGTTGGCACGCAGAATGTTAATGTGGTACTGATGCTTTCTAACTAACCAGGAATAATCTGTTTCTTTTCCCACCCATCACGTCATCGTTTTCCTGCCTGATTTCTAGAAGGTAGAGTCAACTGAGTCATGCATTAAATACTGTAAATAAGACTTAATAAAAAATCATCTTTGTCTTCAAACTCAGGTTTTTGTTTTTTGTATTTTTTAATTAGGTTCTATTTAGTCCTGCATATTTTTTGTTTTTGCCTTTTTTGTATTTTTTTTTAAATTTATTTTTAAACTCATCGTCTGCCACTTCAATTGGGTCCATGCTGAACCATCCTGATCGTGTTAGAAGTAGCCAGACGCTAAATATGAATAATTTGTGTTGGCTCTATATTTTAGTATCTGGTTTGAGTTGATGTGCATCCTTAAGAGGTATTTTACAGACCAATCCATTTTTATAGCCAAAAACCCAGCGCGCCTCTGAGACATTTTCTGTTCCATAACTAAATCTGTTCCAGCCCCAATCAGACCCAGAGTCGGCAGGCAAATGTACATTTGGGAGTTGGGATTTGACTTGTTATTTCTAGACTGTATGTTCTTGCATTGTATGTTTTGTATGTCCCATCAGCCGACATAGGATAATCCATGGCATGAAGTCTTGAGATAACCCTGAGAAACACTTGTTTGCATGACAGCCTCCTAAACAGCAGCACTGGGCGATCACTTCCCACTAGGGTACTTGGCACTGGTTTCTTAGTATTGCTCATATGTCATTTAGTGTGATTGTGTCCGCCAAAACAGAACTGCAGTGAACATCGTCAAGGGCACTGAGGTATTTCTCAATTTTCTCAATTTATTAGCAAATGGGACGGTACCCCTGAAAGAAAGAAAGCGAGAGAATGTGAGAGCTTTGTGTCAGAACCGCAAACAAAAAGTCAGGCAGCACAAAACACGAGCTGGCAGTGTATGGCAGAGACGATAGTGAGGGCCAGAAGTCAAACTGGGGAGAAAGAAGCAATGGGAACTGAAATAAAATACCAAGTTTATACCACTACACAAATAATTCTTCCCTAACAGTGATTGTGTGATGCTAATGGTCATGTCCACGAATGACAAAACATCACGTCCATGCAGACAAAGTGTATTATTATTATTATTATATTTGTATTGTATTTTTGTATTATTATATCTGTTCTACCATTAATTACTGATTAACGGTAGTTAACGGCAGTAATTATACTGACTTCCCTAAGGAATCTGTCAGTCCCTAACCCCAGTGAGACACACAAGAGGAACCTGATTTTATCAGCACTGAATGATAGTGACTGCTTAGAGACACATTCAACCTGCACTATGAACGTTCTCCCATTCAGGGCTTGGGTGGCAGCTGCAGTAATAGCTTTATTATTTTCAGACGAGAGTTGATGTGAATTGAGTAATTCACCGCAGTAGAAATGTACTAAGTGCATGTATAATATTTGTAACTGTAAATTTGAAACATGTGCCATGGAGATTTTCACTTTGACATTTATATACATGCAATGTATGCTACGCAATTATTGGATCAAAGTGCCCAACAATAGCAGGAGAAACGGGTTGGTAAAAGCATTTGAAGAACCGCCAGAGCATGAATGGTGGAGCTTGGGGTGGCGCCTGCGCTCCAGGTATTTAATCAGACTATTAGAAATGTATTCACCCAGATGTCAGCTCCATTACAATGCAGGCCAGCTTCATGATACATTTACTTTACCCTCATTGTAGTGCCTTTGAGAAATGACTCAGCGGCCAATATAACACCTCAAGGTGAAGCTGCAAGAAGGAAAGAAACTTAACAGCTGGAGGAGGGGAGCTGTTCTACGGAGTCACCTGCGATACTGAGCAGGTGAAGGGAACCACACGTTGGGTCAGGAACCCTGCCATACTGAGCAGGGAGAGGGGAGCCACATGTTGACAGACACTGAGGTTGAGTCAGGAACCGGGAGACGGCTCCAACACGAGGAGACAGAGGCAGAGGGTGACGGTACACGTGAAGGTAAAGACACGGCGTGCATAAAGATGCTCTTCAGGCCATTAGTTAATTAGATGGGATGTGGTGGTGGTGGGCGGTTGGGGGCCAGAGATTGAAAAAAAGGAGAGTGCATCACTAATACACATGCATTCTCTCCCCCACTTATGATGCAGGCCAGGGACTTATGTGTACAATGTCATCCATTATGAGCCAATAAAATAGGGGGGGGGGGGGGTCTGTGTGTGTGTGTGTGTGTGCATGTGTTTGTGTGCATGGGTCCATGCAGGTGTGTTTGTGTGTGTATGTGAAAATGCAATCTTACACTAGATGTACGTTTTAACATACATACATTTATTAATGTACATATGTTGCAGTCTAGTGTGTGTGTGTGTGTGTGTGTGTGTGTGTGTGTGTGTGTGTGCACATGTGTGTATGTTATATTTCTGCAGAACACCTTACCATAGAGGATTACATTTGTGTTGTCATCGATCAGTGCTCTGCTCTGTCTTTGAATCATTAACCGTCACACACACACACACACACACACACACACACACACACACACACACACACGCAAACACACACACACACACGCAGACACACACACACAGATCTCATTAGTGTCCTCTTCACTTGTGAGTCTGAGGAGCAGCTCGCTGCATACCAAGATGGAGGAGAGGGCAGGAGTGACAGCGAGGGATGGGAGGGCATCAGGGTGGGAGAGAAGGGGCAGCTGACAGCCCAAAGAGGACGAGTGCAGTATAGTAGCAGCAGGTATTGGATGGTTGGATGGTCCCCACCACCAACACAGGAGAGGACGTGTGCAGTTTAGTAGTAGCAGCAGGTATAGGGATTTACCCCCCATCACCCACACGTAGAGGAGTGGGTTCCTGAATCAGCATTTCTCAGACCATGCCCAGCACACTGCTGGGGAACAGTAGCTACTAGGCCGCACAAACATGGATACATAAGGTGATTTGCGGTTTAAAACCTGCACTGTGTGTTTGAAGATATGTGCTATGAATTCTCATTTATCAGTCAGACCACGGAATTTGCAGTCAACAAACAAGTCTCAGATCTCTTGAATTGAATCAAGATAAATCATATATGGACCAAATAAAACAAACCTTTGTCAGCTTCTCCACGTTCCTACAGATTCCAAGTATCTAACTCCCTGAGGTAACTCTTCACTAGAGCATTAGCGGTTACCTTATTTGCTAAATATTATTATTTATTTCAGTTGAATGGTGTGAAACTTAGCATGGTGATAGCCTTAGCAAGCATAGTTGCATATACACTATATGTGATGTGAACATATTTACAATGCTTTGCGGTACTATGCTATTCAGTACTAACCCTATTCTAATTATAGAATAGTACCGTATCTAGTAAATACTAGTACTAAAATTGTGATTAGTGCAGAGATTAAGAGATCCCAATGGATGGCAACAAAGAGCCAGACATCCAGACTCTTCTAACCCATTAACCAAAAGGCGTATCGACATCAGGTCAAGTTAAGCTTCATAGTATCAACATATCTTCAATCATCAAAAATAGGACTGCAATCATCCGAGTTCCCTTCAAGGGAATCCTCAGCGCTGTCTGTCTACAGCAACAAAGCGCTGGAGCAGGGCATGTCTGCGGTGAAAGAAGTGGCCTGCAGGCTGAACCAACGAGGCCAATAAGGGTCAGTGCTGTCGGTAGAAGGTACACAGGAGAGCCTGGGCCGCTGATTCAGCTGCAGCAACAGGGCTACAGTGCAGATGGGGTTCCTTGGTTAACACGCGTCTGCTAGCAAGGAGTGCATTTTACAGCCATTAGCTCTTTAACAGATCGCCATGTGGCGCTGCGTGATCACAGCTACTTCTCCCTGATTAGGCCCTCATAGACGGAACACAACTCACTTGCCCGGTCCCCCCGCTGGGCTTTGGGGATGTCTGGATGTGTGTGTGTGTGTGTGAGTGTGTGTGCCTGCCTGCCTGTCTGCATGCATGCGTGCGTGCGTGCGTGTGTGTGTGTGTGTGCATGTGTCCCTGTCTGTCCCTTTGTCTACATGCATGCCTGTGTGTATGTGCTCAGATGCTGTCACCGCCTGTGAGGGCTGGCGTGTTATTGTAAATGACAAAGGAAATGGAAATGTTCTCATTGAATTGTTTTTTAAATTCTGTACACCTTCGGCGGGGTTTGTGCTAGTGCTGCAGAGTGAGGTCTCAGGATCTGAGTGAGGTGAAGGATCTTCGAGATGCGTCTGCTGGGTAAGAAGACAAAGCACAGTGTTGAACTCCACCACATTCAATCATTATCTTATTTTTTATCATTCTTTTGATGTATATACACCTTAAAATAGTCATCATGTATTGGTCCGGCAGATTACTTTCTGTTACAGTCCTGATGTGAGTGCTGAAAGGTTGCAATGAGATGTGGAACTCTTGCATAATTGTTGCTATCAGAATGGCCTTCATTATTTCAGTGCAGCCCTGCCATTGGAATCTACAAATTGCCATGTCGTAATTGGGTCCACACTCTCACACACACACACACACACACTCATACACACACACACACCCAGACACATGTGTGCGCACACACATGTGTGCACACACACATGCGTGCACAAGCTTGCGCACACACATATATGTAAGATGACTTACTTAATAAGGACAATATTATTTGTATTTATGATATATTTGTTCAGGCAATTATATGCAACCACAATTACAATGGGCCCTTCAGCAAAATGCCTGAGGTGAACTCGAAGGTTGATACATCCAAAATATGTTGATCTTGTGAACAGGCACACGCACACTTAGACCTGCAAATCACAGCCACAGTCTACCTTCCAGATGTATTTGATATGCTCAAAGCAGTGTCTTTTCTTTTCACACTTTTCCACATCACTCACTTTCTCTCTACTTCAATCATCTATCAGATGACTGAACTTCAGCAATATTTCGGCATACAGACTCAATGAAGCACACTATTAAACTACACATCACAATAATCCTCCCACCACATATACAACCCCTGACTTTGGCCTTGTGTTTAATATTTGCTTCAACAACAAGTAAGATAGCTTGTTAAATGTCGCCCATTTCACAACATTCAAAACTTTCAAAGCAAAGAGGAAAGCATCAGAGAAAGGTTAGCTGAAAGAGAGAACAATCCAAATAAGAACTGGGAAGAAAGAGGGTTAGCTTCTTGACTGGCGTCTTCGTACTTTATTGTGCATACATTTGTAGTTGCATTGATTCCAAGTGCAGGAGAACAAATATGAATAAGAATAAAAGAAAGCAATAAAAGTAATGCGAGAAATAATAATAAGCCTACATACTGTACATTTAAACATACATACACGTTGGCACACACGCACGCACACACGCACGCACACACACACACACACACACACACACATACACACACACCATCATTAGCATAACATGACAGGCATAAATAGAGACGTTCTGATGGCTTTTCTCTACGTCCCAGAATAAAAGGCTGCATCAACAGCCACTACAGCTTAGGGTGATGGGTTTTGCAAAGCTAAAATCCAACCTAGAGAAGAAAGCCGTACTGCAAAGGTATATACAGACTGTTCTTATTGTTGTTATTGGGTATCTGTCAGAGACATTGAGCTGACAGCCTCCTATTTTGGATGAGCAGATAAACAGAATGTGCTGAAGGTAGCTGCTACGAAGAAGAAAACCCACCGATCCAAGTAATGGCTGACCTACAACTTGTTTCTGGAATCACATTGAACTATAATTATCCCTTATTGGATGTTCCTTATATTGGACCAAGAAAAGCATCTGTTACAACCATGTGAGTCAGGTAGCTCAGGGCAAGAGGAACTAAATAACAGTGGTTCCTGTGGAATGCTGTCAACGCAACAATGTGTTTTTTAACGCTTATTTTTTTGGTTTAACCATCAAATAATAAAAAAAGCAAAGGGACTCCTAAAAAAGTAGCAAATTATACAATAGATGAAAAACGATAAATAATAAAAATCACAAATAAATAAGTGAATTGACCAAAGACGGTAGACAGCCAAGCGCGTGTCAGAGCTCCTTGAAAGGGCACGGAAGGTGGTTCTCTGATGCTTTTTATAGGCTGGTTGTTTTCCAAGCAAACTTTAATGTTTGTCAGTGTGTGTGTGTGTTGGGTAAATTTAAGTCAGTGTTTTTATTAACAGCCACACAATGAACTGTGTGTGTAGTGGAGGAAACTACAGTTTTAATATGTGTGTTGTGTGTTCATGCTTGTAGACAAAACGTGTGCGTGTGCATTCGTTTGTGAATGTGTGGTAAATAACATTATAGATAGTGTTTGGAGATTTGCCTTTTCTTCTCCGATCATCGCTAGTGTCATCTTTTCCAAAAACATTCCTTAACCCGTCGGGCATTCACACATGCCAGTGAAGATGCCCAAGTGCACTTTATGCACACTAACAAAATCCCTTTCATAGACGTTCTAAATACCTAATGTGAAGCACAAATGTTGAGAGCATCAGCAAACTGACAGGCTGGGGGCCAGCGAGCAACTGCTAAAGGGCTTTATTTCCTCGAATAAACAACCCCCCCTTTTTGCTTTACACTTCCGCCCAGACCGTGTGGAGTGGAACTGTGGCAACACACATTTAAGGTTTGATCACACTTGTGCAAAGTACAAAGGTCTAGTGGGAGAGTGCGATAACGAAGCGGGGGAAAGAGCCGCGGCAGGCGAAGCCGTTCCCCTGAAGTCCCCTGAAATCAACAACAAATTCAAGTGCTGAAAGGCTTTAAACACAAACACTCACAAGTGCATAATGGTCATCGTTCAACAGCCCTAACCCAAGGCAACGACAAGACCGGAGATAGGAAATAACAGGTAAACATCAACCAAAATATATAATTGTAAGAGCTTTATAAACAGCCAGGCCTTTGAGTGCTTCATGGACATTGCAGGGGAGCATATTGCAAGGTGTGTAGAGGACTAAGAACAGTGCACTTGGGATGTGTTCCACTTGTTCAAGGGGTATCATCAGACCTTCTCATCTGCAGATGGGATAAAGGACCTGATGTGTAATTCAATATAGGTGGAAACCAATTCCATTCTGGCCTCATCTGCAGAGGTTAAAACAGTATTCTGCTGGTTATGTTGTGAGATGAGGGCGACTGGACAAGGAACTGTGCCTATGAGTCTCATTGCTGATGTTGTAGATACTCAAACTACAAAGATTACTAACATGCATAACCTTGGATCCAGAACTCCGACGTTGTTATAGCAGAACTTCTGGAGGGTGATGTCCCAGAGACTGGGCTTAAACTAGAAACGGAAAGGGGAGGAGTGACGTTGGTTATGGAGATATTCTAGCCAAGAACCTTCAGTGCATGAGTGGATGAAGCTTTCGGCAATTATGCGCTCAATTATGCCCCACATGCAGCCACATGATTTGTCAAACTGCTGTTTATAAATGTAGATAGTAATAGTAGTAGTAGCTTTACTACTAACGGGCCGATCATGACCTCAATATAAAGATTTAAGGGCCCAGCTACACACTCGCAAGAACAATAGCTAAACTCGGTTTAAGATGAGGTCTAAAAATATTTGCCTAACACTAGATTATCGACATCTAGCATGCATGCTCAAGTACGATCAATTATTTACTTATTTATACAGTGCATTGACATTATTACTTATGTATACATTGCATTGACATTAAAACATTGATTTCAGTTTGAATCTGTTCTCTCTTTCAGGTGTTATACATAAATGTATTCATCTGGGATTAACAAAGAAGATCATCATTTATACTTGTTAAGTCATGAACAAGGTTGATATTACTGGTCCTGCCTTCACACTTAATGTTTACTTCTGCCTTTTACTTATTGTATAAGCCAGTATTAAGCGCACTTCACCATTCATAATTCAAATATTCAAATCATTTCATATAATCAAGTTTGCTTATTTGCAGCACTTTATGCCAATAGGAATAATATTGATAAATATCAACATTTTCAAAGCACATCTGTCTGTTGACATTTGACAGCAGGAGGGCCCTCCAACATGGAACAGCAAGAGCCCTGCGATACACAGCCAAGCCCTGGTGGTGCAGAGGACCACTAAGAGCTGCACAGAGATGGTTTAAAGTAAATACAGTTATGTATTTATTCATTGAACATTTGGAGGACCCTTAATAACTTTTGATTTAATAAATACATGCAATGTTACATCCTGATAATTGGGTTTTAAATGGAAGATGGTGCCGCTGTATCTTTCTCTCCACAGCGGTTTGCCCTCAGCCCAAACTGAACAATGTGTCTCAGTGAAAGCACAAAGCTTGGAACAATTAAACAAAAGAGAAAAGCCTCTGAAATGATAATTGCAGAGCGATCCTTTGCTGCATGCTGGTTTAAAGATAAAAAAAATATTCTACATATTTTTTTTAGCTCTCACCTGCCATGAAAGGACAGCATCTGTTAAAGGTTATTAGCAGCGCAACCGTTGACATTTAAATTGCCCGAAGCGTGCATGTTCTGCATCAGGCCCATAAACCCGGACGAGTTGGGTTTAAACCCTGTGTGAGCCACAGCTGCTGGTGCTGCTTCTGCTGGTAACTTTGCAGACAGATGGTTCTGCAGCTGGATGTCAGGCAGCGGGTTGTGCAAGAGGATGAGGGCATATGGGGCCAGGGGTCCCAGGGTCCATGAGGCAGGAGGACTGCCTGATGGCTGCAGGGGGTAGGAGGGAGGACTTGACTTGAGGAGCCACAGACATTTAACAACCTTTGGTGTGGACTGTTTGGTTGTATTCATGTTCTCTCTCCACCATATTTATAACCTTAAAAAGTATATGATAATTCCACTGGTAGAGTAAATACAGTGATATAACAAGAGAGTGTGTTGCGCAATGTAACCGCTAATTAGGCCTTCTCATTTGTGCAACTCTAGGTGCGCTCAAATAAACGTGAGAACGTGCTAATTTGATCACGTTGTCAGTCTAGTTGACGGTTCTTGAATAAAGGTTCCAAAAAATGCCTGAATGTGGTTCCAACTAGACCGATCTTCAGTGTCTTACAACACCTTCCTTTTTGAAACACAATGAGATCCAAGCACTCTATAAATATAGACAAAGCTCTGTGGCTCTTTCCACCTCAAATGTTTTTTGTAGTAAGGTGACTTCACTTCACTTTGATTGCCCCATAATACTGAGACTTGCCACCAATTGCTCCATCACTGTGCCTTCATTCTCCACCGTTGCGTTTGACATGTAAAATCAAACACTTTAATTTCATTTCGAACAGAGAGGGGGGTCAGAATATCATATTTAACATTCAACTAGTTTGGCTCCTATTCCTAGGGGAAACTTATATCCCCTCAGTCATTCACAATTCTCCAGGGTCCAGTTCCACAGTCAAGCGGATGATACAGATGCTTAGATTCAAGTTTGTTTTTTTTCGGTGGTTTAAAGGGTAAATAAAACACCAAATCACTTTTGAAGGTTGAAATTGGTTCCATTCCATCTTGCAAAGTGAGACCCAAATAAAGCACAGAAAACCTTTCCGTGCATTTTTTTTACGAAAATGTAAACTTTTGTTAAATGGGGTCAATTCTCTTAAAAATACAAGAAATCTGCACCTAACGGCCACAAATACCTTTCCATAGTGGACGTTTTAAAGCAAGTATGAAGTGTTTTTTGGCAACAGCTTGCCCTCGCTACAATGCAAACATTCTTTTATAATCTTTAGGACTGCTCAGGTCACATTTTTTGAAGCTCATAGGTCCCCTCCCCTTTTTGCTCATCTCACCTTGGCTACGGTAACGACATGTATACCTGCCTCTCCCCTTCATATCCAGCTGTAGCTAAATTATGTCAAGAAAATGTATAGGCCATTGAAGCCCTTTTGGAAGCACCTCCCTGTCACTGCTGGTTATTTTACCAACCTTTTAGGCCAGACATTGGACAGCACCTCGTTATACAGCTGTATTCCCGGGTGAGCCTGGCCACATGGCTCATCTCTCCATGCTAAAGGACTGGAACTGAAAGACGAGGTCATGTTACATGAAGGTCCCTACATTATTGAACAGTCTGCCAGGGAAGGCCACGCGGCCAAATCTGTTCTTTGTTTAAACATAAAAAAGTGTTGGTTTCAATCGTTTTTCTGGGGAGTCATTTACGGACAATTAAAAATTATTTTTCGACTTTAAACGTGACATATTAATTCAAATAAGTTGATTAATTTAACTGAATTATTATTGCTACTATTATTATTGATACTATTATTATTGATAACAAGTCCTTATTATTATCTTCATTATTTAACATTTTAAGTATGATTACTGGCACAAAGAAATTAGATGTTTTTTATACTTCCTATGAAAAAATACTAAAATGAATAAATCTAAAAACAAATGCATAACAGGTTATAATTCAATTCATTTATTGTCAATGAATGTGTTATGTGACATGGTTTACATTATATATCGATTTTAAGTGAAAATCTTCGATTGAACTTCGATTGAAGCTGTTTCTATTTTTTAACCCTTTTTCAGTCTTACCACCTTTGTATCTTTCCTCTCCTCTCGGTGCATGGTCTGTCTGACTCACTTATGGCTTTCTCTCTTTCTACAAAATCAAGCAGAGAAAGAAAGTATGAGAAGAAGAAGCAAAGCAGAGAGCCCCTTTCATAGTTAGATCCTCCCCCCAGTGACCCACTTTGGCTATGAACAAAACTCCCTGCAACAGAAACTTCTCTTTCCCTCTTCACTTTGCTATCTGCCTTGATTCTTTCTGTGTCTGTCACACATCCAACCTCATCTACCAATGTCCTGCTCAGCCTCACATCTTTCTGTTTGTCTCTCTTGCTCTCACTCCCTACCTCTTGCATGGGCTTATCATCATCATTTTACATATGTGCCCCTTATTATCAAAAATGATGGCTAATGCAAGTTAGCTATTAGGCTTTTCTCATCTCACATCATCAACTTACTAGTTAATGCTAGTTAGCTAGCGGGGCCTTTTCATCTCACCTCTTCGACATGCTAGTTAACTATCTGGCTGTTCTCATCTCACCTCTTCATTAAAGCTGCTTGGATGGATTCCTTGGCTTAGCTTCAGTAAAATGATGTATTCACCAAAAGGTGACACTTCTGCTTTTAAACGCATCCATTATTCTTTGTTCAATTTCTGATTCACTTGAATAAATGTAATTTATTTAGATCAGATGGTTTCTGTAGCTGCACAGTTCGGACAAATCTTGCGACACAGAGCAAGCTTGCTGAAGTAGAACACAACTGACTGCACTGTTATTTGGAAAATCTTGATTATTAAAAAGTAGTTTTCAGGCCCTGCGTCATCATTTCCCCCTTGCTAGACTTTTTTTTTCACAAATCTTTGCTGTGTTTTAATCCATAATACCGAACTATGCCGTTCGGTAGTATGTTCGGCATTGAAAGCAGCACTTTTTTCATGCCAAAGTAATGCTTTAATGCTAGTATTCATTGACTTTTCTGAAATTTGTTACGACAAAACAATAATATAAGAAAGTAACAAAATTAAATCACAATAACATCATAAAATAAAGTATTATTCTATTACATTCATATAGAAATGTCAAGCTATTTCCATATGAATATAACAATTCAAAGCACTTCACCCAGAAAGTGTCAGACTCAGTAGCGAGCCCAGCCCCAGCACCCCATCAGTACAGCCTAATAATTACAGTGATTACCTGACATGATGGGTAAGTGGTAGCGTGGGATCTTCCCATGTTCCAGTGCATCCTGACCACAGCCAGACTCCGGAAGGAATCTTCTGTCTGCCAGGTGCTCGCTACCTGTCACTGGCTCGATATACCCACACAATCTTGGGCACACACTGACTGATACACATACAGTACACACACACTTATCTAGACTGACAAGAGACACAAGTGCAACCTCAAATACAGCAACTCAAGAACAACACGGCAAACCGAATCGGCCAGGAAAAAAATCAATACAGTGGTGTCTATACGCCTTCTGTGTGTGTGTGTGTGTGTGTGTGTGTGTGTGTGTATACGTGTCTGCTTATACATACGGCGGCTTTTTGTGTCTAAACAAACTCACGTGTGTATATATGTGTGTGAGTGTGATTGTGAGGGTGTGCTTGTGTGTGTGTGCGTGTGTGCATTGGGGCAATTCTCCGATGACTATCTTGTCAATCCTCTCTGTGGAAGGCAGCTGGGGTCGAATGGAAAGATGTGTCTGATAGAGAAGTGTGTCGACGCAGGAAGAGGATATTGCTCCGCCAGAGAAACCGATCCCCTGGTGGGAGAATCATGTCCCTGCGGTCGATGATCATCCGGGACACACACACACACACACAGGTTTCAATGGGCTTTATCTACGTAACCAGCCCACCATCTTTGGCTTGTGCTCGCTAACACAAAGACAAACATAATCCCAGCTAGAACAAATACATATCAAAAGGTGAAGCAAAAAGCCCATATTTCTGCCATTGATAGACCCTTGACACATATATACGAGAAAGATATTGTTGTAAATTGCATGTTTTCAACGAATTTGTCTTGTCTGATTCGTTTTGTGAGGGTATACGTTTGTGGTAGAAATCTTCCAGGACACTGACATTGTTGACCACAAACAATTCAAAAGCAACTTTTTTTATTCAAAGATAATTGAAAACCGTTGGGGGTTTATAACCCAGGGCTAGGGATGTGTGCTATACTCTACAGAAAGGGGCCCTAGCCCTGAGGAAGCCCAAGTATGTCAAATATGCATCATATCTGTACTACAAGCGCCTGCAGCTTAGATTAACAATGGAAAAAGTGTGAGTGTAAAAAAATCAGAACCATGTTTAGCAATCGTTCCCGTTTTAAATTGAGTTTGTGTTTTAGTAACTTATTTTGCTGTAAGGAGTGATTAAATTGCGTGTTCAGTTCAATATATCTTGGGTGTGTGATTAAACCACTTGCATGCGCAGCCGAATTGGGTCATTTTATGACAAAATACGGAATATACATCAACACGGGTTGAAGCTTCCTACGCATTACTACCATCTTTGAAAAAAACAAAGGTATCACAAAGTTGCCATGGGCCACAATACTGCATGATATAACCTTCTCCCTCCTTCTTTGAACTCTAACACGTTTTTATTAATTTCATTACTGTTAAAATTTTAGCTGAAACTACCAATTACCCTTTAACAAGAAGAGGCAAAGACACAAAATGTAGTGAGACGAACTCACTCTAATTTATTTTAAATGTATACCTTTCCCTTTTATTTCAAGCGATGGTTCAAGTGGACACAACCACACCCAATGAGGTTAAGGTTCAGACGAGCCGATAGCCACTGACTTTACTCTGGTAACCAGAGCCCAGTCAGGCCACCAACATGTTAAAAAATAATCAGTTGCATGCAATGCGGAACCCAGACAGAGAGAAGGAGGGAGGCAGATCCCACAGGAGCGCGGGTCTGCCTCTTAGCCGTTAGTTCAAGGCCTGTCAGAGACTGCTTGTCCTATTGATTAAGCATCAGGCTGGTAACAGGCTGCATTAGCATGGTGTTCAGGTCGTCTTGGCATGTGCAACACGGCACAACGTCGAGGCTGGAACCAAGCCAGACGGAGAGAAACAGAGGTAGAAGAGATCAATGTTTGAGGCCTGGTTTATCCTACCGGATTGGGTCAACACTTTTTCTTTTTACGATTTTTAGGTTTAATTTGTAATGTTAACTTCTGTCTTTCAGTCAGTTTTTTTCTTTTTTTTAAATTGAATATCATTTGGTTATATTAACATCTATCTTTCTTCTGTCCATGTATTCTAATCATAATGTTGCACTTCTCTTTGCTGCAGATCATCTCAGACTTTGAGTGTTAACTTCTATAATTCATCATCAGAATATTGCTGGTTCAGATGAGGAAAAATACCATTACCGTGTGGATTAGTTTGAGATTTAAAGGTTGAACCTTACTTTAACAAGATTGCAACATGGTTCAAATAATACATATAATGTATTTAAAGCCTCTTAAAATGCTATTAAAAGATAATTCTCTACCCGGCAGACGATGGCAGTAATGTATTTGGTGCTGTTTCACACATTCACTCACTCACTCACTCACTATGCTGTTAGATCAATATCTCATGCAACGTTGTTTTCTGTGGAGGATTTGTTTGTTCCATGTCATCAGAGGGCGCCTCCACATTCAAAACCTTCTGTACATCCCTCGGGTGTGTTACACGTCGTTGGTTAATTCCTTTCTTCAGCTTCCCTTGTCCAATAACACATCCAGCAGTTTTCTGAGGCTCATCCCTAAGCTTAGCCTCACCCCCCCAGGGGTGTTTCTGCGTGCGTTAAAGAGTCAAATATAGTATTTTCATAGTTATTTTGAATAATTGTTATCTCTCACTCATATGTTTTACTCAGGTCTCTGGATACTAAATGTCCCATGGTAAACTAAAATGATCTTTTATACTGACAATCCCAAGACATTCTCATATTTGCTTTGGTATGAGTGACTGTCACAGTGACTGCCAGTCTTTGCAATCATATTCCTTCTTAAGTGCATTTATGCATATCGCTTCAAATCCATCTAGTCAAGCTAATTTGGTTTCATCCATGGTTACACTGAATACACAAAAGCCCTTTAACAGGAGAGTGCATGTTAAATAATGATGTAATATCAACCCCACAAATAATATCAACCCCACAAATAATCAAAAAATCTATATCCAACGGTCTGATCGAAATCTCAATGGTAAGATCTGTTCTCATGTTCCTTTCGAGACCTTTACCTGATGAAGACAAATGTCCATAGTATGTGGAATAGTATTTAACTCCAAACTCTGATCAATCAAGAAAGGATTCTTTAGTGTTTTTCCTGCATGCCTACATCACACAGTATTAAACGGTTTTCAGCATGTTTCCCTTTAGAGGCCCACTAACAGGATATAGTGTGTTGTTTCATAGATGGCCCAGAGAAAAACATTATTCAGGGAATAGATTGAAGAAACGCTGAGGAGAACAGGGTCATGCCCTGGCTATACTTATTAGGGGATGGCTGGCTGATGAACAAGCACAAGTGCAAAAGCCAAATGCACAGCAGACGCATTGAACCAACATGCAATACTGCACAATGTTTGTTTTAAGGGCATGATTAACCTTTTGTTATGGCCAGACGCCTCCTGAGGAACACAAATCATTGGACAGAGAAAGCTAACATTCTGTATAGCTTGGATGTCTATCAGTTTATCCCTTTTTATGAGGTGTGCCCAGATCAGACTCTCCCAACATTGATCTTAGAGAAACCAAAACCTCCTTTCAAACTGAATGTTCAGCTACTTGTTTGCCCTTCTTCTACGCAGTGAGCTCTTGCCTTGATCTCTTCATGTTTTATTTCCTTCTTCTTCAAGATCACATTATATTAAAACCCATTTACGGCCACTCGCGTGCCCATGGCCAACCCTGATCCCCCCTAGCTAGACAAGTTAATGATCCTCATACTCATTTCCTCTCACAAACCCTCTCCCATCTGTTTACTTAATTGGCTATAATTAATTATGTCAGACCAAATTAGCAACATGGTTCGTCATTCAGTAAAATAAACAATTTTAACTGCTCAATATATTTATCAACTTGGTCTTGAATCTTAATCTTCACGCATACGTGTGTGTGTGTGTGTGTGTGTGTGGCTGGTGCTGTGTGTCTCACATGGCTAGTTGAGCACTAGGATGGATTGTTTTGCTATGACCAGGTGTGTGTGGGGGTTTTTGTACATGCATGTGAGCCATCTGCAGTCAACTTTCTCCTTTCTGGTTATTTATTGCGTCCACATTTGGCCCAATACCACGCTTGGATTGAGACAATGGCTTTAGCGTGGGGCGAGAGGTGCTTTTCAGTTAGCCCTATGTGCCTGTCCTCCCTCTTTACCACACTGGAGCTTAACTTAATCAGCAGAACGCAACCTCCTGCTAATTACTTTACTCATTTATAGCAAAGAAGAGAAAAGCCTTTTGATTCACTCACCTATTAGGTTTGAAGTAACATGTTGAAACAGGAGGCCAATTTGCCAAACCTGTCAGCGGCGTTGCGTCTTTGTTTACCATTTTTACTTTTTGTGGTAATATTAGATTTTTGCCAACTATCTAACAAAAGACCTCGAGTAGGCAAAATGCACTCAACCATTTCTTTGTTCCCCTGAAATAATAGCGATGTACACAACAAATAAATCCCATCAGCATTATAATTCTTGTAACATTTAAAACAAAAGGGGAAAATAGTCTCCATGGGAAATTAGATGTGCTAGTTTGTTTGGCTGTGGCACATTTCCTTTTATTTACTTCACATAACCTCAATATGCAATCACAGCCCTTTTCCGTTGATAACATCTAGATAGATATGAACACAGAGCATTTTGAAAGTACTCTCTTAAGCCCGGAGCATATGTACCTGGGCCCCGTTTCCCGAAAGCGTCGTTAGCTAACGTGGATCGTGAAGTCCATCGTACGAGCGTCGTTGAGATTTCACCCCGTTTCCCGAAAGCATCGTT
>JAOPUA010000002.1:3176257-3186946 GCA_027122455.1 Trisopterus luscus | reverse complement strand
ACACACACACACACACACACACACACACACACACACACACACACACACACACACACACACACGCACACACACATTGTGCCATGCATAAATAACACAGCATGCAGCCATGTTGTTGTGTGTCACGCCACCATTATGATTATGATGGTGCATTATAGGTATATAGCTATAAATCTAGAAGATCACAGCTCATAGATTCACTTCATTGGCCCATTGTTTAGGAAGAATAAGAGCTACACGGGTTGGGTGTGTTTTGACAACCCAATTTCTGAAGGAGAGGAAGTCAACTACATTTTGTTTGCCTACCCGTAATTATTTGAGAAGGAAAACAGAAAGATCCCAAATTGCAGTGATTGTGAGGAGGGCATGGATGCCATTATGGGGAGACACAATGGTTGCATAACAAGCAAAACAGTTAAAAGTAGGTAAGATCAAGACTTGTAAAGAGAGAGAGAGAGCAGGAACGAGCAGAAGAGAGCATCATTTGGAGATCGACCACTAAAATCCCTCCCTCCCTCCCTGGGTTAGAAGCAGTGGATGTGGAAGATGTTAACTCATGCAGAGGCATGTGTAGTCAACTCAGATATTCTCACAGATCAAATTTGTAATAAATTAGACTTAATTTTTTTTAAATAATAATAGGTCTTGAATCATACCTACAGAACCATTAAATACAATTCTTAAGCGTGTCTCCATCAGGCGGTCATGATGATGATTAACATGATTAACAAGGCCATTGCAAAAAGTCCAGAATGAAAACTTAAAAACGTATTATAAATAATTATACTTCCCATGACGATGTACCTATACAACTGTCAGCTAAACTGCTGCAATTTTATATAAGAGCATAATGAGCCTGTTCCTTTTTGATATTCTCAGCTATTTGTCTTTCTTCTTTTATTTGTCATGAAAACTGTTGGATGATTATGCACACAAAATATAATTTAAAGCAGTCTCCCCAGATACCAGACATTGTGGGTAATGCGGGCAGCCTATCTTTCCAATTACTAGTACTAATAATAATGTAGATAAAGGTGAGTGAAATAATTGCATCATTTTCTTCTTACCTTCTACAAGATTGCATAAAAATAATCTCATGATGTGACATAGTTGAAAACAACATTCTTCCACAGTCTTATTTTAGGTATATGAGGTAAAATAAAAAACATGTTCATTATTTTGTGATGACTCCTGCAAACAAAACAACGTTATCCCTCTGTCATGGGATTGCTGGTTTATTGAAATGTCTTAATTATGTTTCAGCCCCTCACAGTTGGGATTAGTGTAAGAACCTTGACTTTATTACGTTTAATAACATCTCTGCTGGTGATCAGCTTTTGTGGAATCTTATCCAGGAAAATTACATCCTTCTGTGTAAACCAAACAGAACCCTGCACATACTCTTTGTCAGAGGAAAAATATGAATGCGTTAACCATGTTTTTTTAGTTTTTTTTCAAGGAAATCATCAAACTTTTGTTTGATGAATGTAATTAGCATTCAAATCCACTTGCCATGACAGTTTGCAGTAATTATTTTTTGTCACTTTTTATTTATCAAATTTAATTTGTCCTCTTTAGCCTCTCCTTCAATTAACATAATCTCATATTTTTTATTTAATTCTACCTGATTTACCCTGCATTCATTTATGATCCAAAACCCTTATTTCCCATCCCTGCTCAAATTAAATAGAAAACTGATACTTCTAGTTCTCCATCATTCAGCCGCAAAGGATACATTTGTAACAGACTTGATTTGTTTTTCAAGTTCAAATCAAGTACTACATCAAATATATTTTGATGCTGAAAAAAATATTTTTCCCATCTGAATTTCCTAGTTCAAATCTTCCTATCCAGAATGTTCCGAACTGGTATCTGGTCTACTTTTTTTACAGATTTTCTACATTTCATCATCTTCTCCTCTCGAACTATCTTCTGTTTAAAGTACAGACTTGCGTTCTTCACAGACTTCCAATTTTTGTGATTATGCAGAATGCAAGCAAGTCACTTGCTAGCAAAGGATGTTGAAACAGCTAGAATCTGATTTTTACTGTATGTATTTGTTTTATTAGTAAACTGAACATCTGAATATATATAGATGCATAGATTATCTATATATAGATAGATAATCTATTGACAGATACATCTATCGATATATATATATGAGGACACTTTGTGTGAAGTATTTCACAAGTTACAGACAAAACCAAGCTCTTAATTCGAACACATACTCAATTTGAGGTAACAGATCTGAGAGCACTAACCCCCATGATGTATTCGGGGGAGATGCCAGCGTTTCCATGTAAATGTAAATCCTGACAGGGTGAGGAGGAGTTGATGGTAACAAATCCCTTTGTCTCTGAAAAGTCGGGGATAAGAACCAAAGAAATGGGGTTAACAAACGCTGTCTTAGAATAAATAAATTATTATTTCAAAGTTGCTGTGTGTCATATAAATTGGGATGTGGAATGAAAGAAAAAGTTAACCACAAAATTAAAGAGGGGTTATTTTAAAATAATTCGATGTGTCCTTAATTTAGTTCTTCCCCTCCGGCACATATTCAACATCAAGCTAGTCTCCTCCTCCACTGTGGGGGTATCAACATACCAACCCGATGAGCATTTTCAATCTGAAATGATCATACAGGGATAGAAACAAACATGACTTAAAGTTGCAGTGTGCAACATTTCAACGAGCTTGTAGATTAAACTAACCGGGACATATCTGTAGGCAATAATGATCCATAATGGTTCAAATTATGTTATCAATAAAATCACATCCTGTCACTGATATATTTGCCAAAGAAAAAATGGTGGCCAGCCCGCAGTGCTCTTTGTTTACAAGAATCGCATGCATTAACATGGCCGCTAAGGGCACCTAGCATCTCATGGTTGGTGTCATACAGCTGCACAGCTATTTAGAATGGAAAGAACACTGGTATGGAGGTTTTTATCCTGCCTCCTCACGCGGAGGGTCTCAATCTTACACATTGAGAGTTAAAATGTTGCGATGGTCTCACAAATCAGACTTCACGTTGCTGGAGGCGGGGAGCTGTGAGTACATAATTGGCTAACAGCAAACACAAAATTGGCCAGCACATGTCAACTTTTCCCTGTGGGAAACGTTTTTTTGTCTGTGTAGCATAAGTGTATTCCTACAGAATGGCCACTGTAGGAATACCCTTATTATATTAACTAGAGTTTCCGCGCGCAAACCTTTCTTGGTTCACCTATTGGATAATGAAGCAAGCATAATCATTTTTCTCCTAAAGTTATGAAGCAAGCATAATCATTTAATACTTATAAGCTGTTTCCTATTGTTATATATTATTTTATATTGTTATATATTATTATTATTATTATATATATATATAAACATTTCCAAAATATGCAACATTTATAATATCAATAGCATTTACACAATCATGATATAATCACTATAATAATCATCATTATCCAAGCAACAATTGTTTGCATTAAGAGTACACGTGCATACTCTTAACGTCTCTTAATGCGAACAACCAGACACACTTGTGTGTATGGGTGCCACTCTGATGGCTGGATACCCAGTCAGCCGTCAGAGTCAAGAGGATGCACAGACATGCAACTCATGATAATAACAATCATAATAACAATAATAATAATACTAATGCAAGTTACTATTATTTTAAAAAGTGATGATGCTTTGATGATTGGGCGACCCCCAGGGTTGCTATGATGAAAATGAAAGCACATGTTACACACAAACTCAAACCCAGAGCTCAGGGGAAGACTTCACATCTCTCATGTTCTTCATCCTCAAACAATGTTGTAATCGTGATGAAACACCACTGGAAGTGTGTGTGTATGTGTGTGTGTGTGTGTGTGTGTGTGTGTGTGTCTGTGTGTGTGTGTGTGTTCTTGAGTGCAGACACGGCAGATCGGAACTGCAGCAGAGAAACAAAGGAAGAGCAATAGGGTTTGCCAAGAGCCATTGTACACATTTCAATATCATCATGTGCCAATGTCAGCTTAGTTCCATGCCTATTGTTTTATTTTGCCCACATTTCATTTAATTTCATAAAAGGATAACCTCACATCTTTTGAATCAGGCAAACATTATAAAAAAAATGTGTTCTGCTGCGTCCTCATCTCTGAGACGACTCCACCACCATCAAATTACAGGAACGGTGTCACGATGTTAAAGCAAGTAATAAGCGCAAACATCAACACAACATATTTTCCCGTCGCTCAAATCAGGACGTGGCTGAAACCTCCAGCCCTGTTGTTTCCCACCTTCGGCCCTGATGAATGAGCAGGTGTCTGGTGGCGAACCTGGCCCATTTTACATGGAAAATGATAATGCTCATTTAAATGCGACACAATAGCAAGACTCCTATCCCGACCCAAGTTCCGTTATTGTCCTAATGACGATGAAGTGAGGGCCAACACCGAGAGGGAATGCAACTGCTGTGTCTGCACTGGGCCTGGGCAGCGGTTTATGTCTTTGACTGCATCCGAGAGAGGGCTAGGGGGACACTTATAGTGTAACGCCATGTGGCCCATCACATCACAATCATAACGCTCATGCTCAACGACGTGTACTAGCTTCAGACAAGTACAAGTACCACAAAGTTTGCGTTACTTAAACCATGAGGAATGAACACCTCCTTCCTAGAGCTCTCAGCCCTAAAATATATTCTATAATATCTCAGTGTCAAGTGTTCATATTACGAGCTGAACAGGGTTCAGTTACACTCCTCCTCAACGCCTCCTTTGAATGTATGAGTGAGTGAGTGTGCTTGCCCGTGTGTGTGTGTGTGTGTGTGTGTGTGTGTGTGTGTGTGTGTGAGTTTGCGTGCTTGTTAGCCTGTTGTTAATGAATATCTTCTGATTGAGCCCGGCGTTGTTCTGTTCTTACATCATGTTGCAGCATTGACAGAGCTTACAAAGGCCCTATACTGCAGCAGGGAAACTGCCCGCTCACATGATGATCAATTGATCAATTGATGTCTTCATGTATTGCGTTTATGCTGAGGTCCTTGAAAGATGTGTACATTCAAGATGTATTACTCTCACTGTACTACCACTGTCTCTGCCATAATCTCTCTCTCTTTCATTCACAATTAATGCCGTCACACTGTCCTCTTGACCGCTTCTATCGTGTATTCAAGCGAAGGTAGGCTTTCACATTCGGCTAGTTTCTAATGCCAGAGAGAAATGCTTCATACGCATGTTGTGTGAAAAAGTGTTTTTATCGTAATGAATTATTCATTTATAGTTTGCTGGTAAAACATAAAAATGATTAGGTTAGTGAAGGCTTACTTGTGCTAGCCTTAGCCACAGGGACACATGGGACAATTATTCAAATGCTCTCACAGAAGCAATCATTTATAAGTGCATCTCCTGCATTTGATTAAATCAAATAAACATTCAGGCCAATGAAAAATAAATAATATTTTCCCATACTGTTACACCGCTTCTCATATCCATATGCACATCCAAGTGTAAATAAAATTGGCACTACGATAATAGGTTGAGAAAAACATAAGTGTATGTAAGTGTGTCTCTGATCAGGGAAAACACACATAGTGTTGTATTTAATCTGATATAATAATATAATATATAATATAGCGGTATCCTGAGTAGCATTATGAGTCACATATACTTTTTTTTTTGAGGGAGCCTGGATGCAAGTGATTGATGTTGTTTGTTTATAGTCACCAGGTATCGTGAAGACAACAGACAATGTGTACATTGTCTGTTGTCTTCACGAGACCTGGTGGACTGAACCTCAGCACGTTGGACTGGGGATGATCCTCTCAAATCTGAGGGGTATCCTCTTTTCATTTCACACAAGCCTTGGATTTCAAACGATAGTTGGCACACTTTGATGTGAATCATTTCTTCTATGCTTTATTTATTTATTATTATTTATTATTAATTATGGTGCTAACACTAGTCCTGAAAAGCTTCTTCGACACACAGAGTGGTCGACACTACAAGACATACAGTTTCATGGGTTTGAGATAAGTAAGACCCTACAAGCATGGCCTCTTGGCCAATCCGCCCAGGCCAAGGTAGACCGATGTTTTACCTGGGTAAATTACAACCTGTTGGCCTGGCTTTTTTATCATTCCTCCCATTAACAGTTTAGACTGGATTTTACCTGTATCGAGATATGCTTCATGAACCACCTCCAGAACGCACGCTTGTTTGTTTTTATCTTGTGTCTCTGAATAAACTAGGTGTTGAACATTTACCTCTCTCCGAGTCTTCCCTAGCCCGAAACAACGATAGCACAGAAGATTAAATAACGTTGCATTTACGTCCCTCCATCTTGTAGGAGCCTGAACGTATGTGCAGGGTCACGCAAAGTCTCAAGGTCATGATGATACCTAATCATTACAACTACACATCATATTACTGATCTTTGTCAGCTGTCTGGTGCTTTCTTGTGTGGAAAGGAATAAAAGTAAGCAAAAATTAATGTCATCAATGCTGCGTTTTTTTAGGGATCTCGGTCTCTGATCAAAGTAAATTCTTGAAAACAGGCTCAAAACATCCACCTCTATAAATAATTAAAAATAGAGAACCACACATCAAAATAATAAAAAACCTGTCTCTACTAGAGATTTACCTTGGTGAGTAAAGCTCTTTCACTGCAGTACAGGTCCTACAAAAGAGCGAACATCTTTAACTAGATACTATTCTGATCAAATGGGTTAAAAACCATGTCTTGTCTTCTTGTCCTCCTGTCACTCCCCAGATGTCACTACGTACGTATAGGACGCTGATTGACAATCCATGGCATTGCAGAATTTGAGGAAATGGAGGCGGAAGAACAATACCTTTTAAATCTAAAACATTTAAAGGACTCATATCTATTTTATGGAAATTAAATATTTAGGCACAATGTAAAATAAAAAATATATGAGCATACAGTCGTCCTAAAATAAACAATATGGTATTATTAATATAATAGTAATAATATTATATGATAAATCTCCTGTCAATACAACATACCCTGTGTTTGTATCATGTATTTTTTATTTAATAATATTTATTGATATATCCTTACATATATTGAGCATATATATTATGCACACCACATGTGTCACACAATACCCACACACGATACTGCTGATTGTCCAGGTCACTGGCCCACCCTGGTTTGACTTCATATTTATGTTCATATCCCTGTTTTATCATGACAAAGCAGTATATATTTTATTATATAATATTTGACTAATGTTATGGACACTATAAGAACATTTCTATGTCAGATATGTTAACGATACAAAAATATCAATGTTACATTCAGTCTCCCTGTCCCTTGTGATTCATTCTCAGTGTGTTCTTGTTAGGTGGTGTGTGTGCATGCATTGGTTATGATGCGCATGTATGTGTGAGTGTGTGGTTGTGTTAGTGCATGCATGCATGCATGTGTACTGGACCTTGTCACTGCCTGCTCAGCATGAGCAAGGGATGTCCAGCCAGCACAGGACGGCGGTCAGCAGCGTCTGTTTTCCCAGAGGCTACGGACCTAGATGGCGTTTGGCACCTCATACCTCACATGCACACACACACCCACACACACACACACACATACACAAATGCAAATGTACAAATAAGCAAACATAGACACACACACAAACACACACAAACACTCACTGACACACACATACACAATTCCTGTAGCCTACTCATAGAGTAGGCAAAAGAGAGCGAGCTGGCCCATTTCCCATATCGGCAGCTGTCCCATCAGACTTGTAGAAAGTGTATTTAGAAGTCTGATTTTGTGTGCCTGGGCAGGAACTTACTCTAAGCGTTGTTTGTTAATCTAAAAAAATATCTGTCTCTGAGAGACAGATATGAAGGCCTATCTACGTACTATGTATCTGTGTGTCTAGAGATCATATATATATATATATGTTAAAAAAGATGACTATATATGATTTAACCTCTAAAACTGTACGTGAGTGTGTGTGTATATGTAAAGATATATTTAAAACATATATTTATTTCATTGTGTCAATCATCCATATTGTTGAAATGCGTCACAACCAGACATGATGACGCATGGTCCTCCAATGACGTTTGTCCCAGACACTGATATTAAATATGGAGAGTAGTGACGTCCTGAGCGATCAGAACAGCAGCACCTCCAGCCCCCCTCGTCTCTGGCCTCACACAGCTCAGGGGGCTTTAAGCACTGGTTGCTACAGGAGAGAACTAGGAAATGTGTTTCAATTTCTTAGTCATGGAGCAGGTTTGAAAATGGAAGTGAATCTGGTCTCTCCCATCTATCTATATCTCTCCTGCTTGTTGTTATAATTTGGTTGTTGGTCAGGGACTATGTACACCATTGTCATGGTGAATAAAAATGCCTTTTTCAACATTTACATGACACTTACATGAGTCATCCTCTCTAGGTACAAACATACAAAGAAATATAATGAAAAATGAAAAGAGACAACGAGAACAACATCCGAGAAGGAGGAAAGAAAACGAAAACAACACAACAACAAAAAATTATACATAGCTTATTTAAGCATAGTCAGATAAGACACTCGTGTGAGAGCACTCGTGGAGGTAGAAGTTCATTTCTAGGACATGGAGACTATTCACATAGTTAAAGAATGGGTCCCAGGTTTTGTCAAAGCTTTTTGTGGAGTCCTTGCATCAGATTGCCTCCAGCTTGATGTTCTGCATCATATCTTTGATCCGTTGGTTGTGTAACGGAGGGGTCATATCATCCTTTTAAATATAATTGAGCGTCTAGCTAATATAACGGGAAGGCAATGGCCTTCTGTAAGGAGATTGGAATCCTTCAGACTTGCGAATATACAGAAAATAGCATTTAAAGAAGAAGGCGTAATACTACAGCCATAAGTCTTGGAAATGGTGTCAAAAAAGGATGACCAAAACTGGTCACGTTTTGGGACAGACCTCAACATATGGCAGATGGTCGTTGGGCAGGATGCACCTGTTGCAGGTAGAGATGGATTTGGGAATATTCTCCCAAGTTTAGCTTTAGAGAAGTAAAGCCACTGTAGCACTTTAAACTGTATTGAAGCATGTATTGCGTATAAAAATGAGGAAGGAACCCTAGAAAAAGCTCTGACCCCTAAATGTCCCCTTCCTCATCCACCAGCGGGACCCCTATGGTATTAGTGTTATACCAGATAACATAAACGCTTTGTTAGCTATTAGATATTGCTATTATCATCTTATTAAATACTTTTAATTAATCAAACTAAATATTCATGTTTCTTTGTTCAGCATGTATACATTATGTTGGCCCTCAAATGCAAAACACAACAGCATATCAGAAAACAGAACAAATTACAAAACCCAACAGCAAATCACATTTGCTTAAGAGAGACTCAACCCGGAAAAGGTAGGTACATTATTATTTTAGGTAGGTACGTATTGGACAATGATCCCTCGTCCTGATTGGATGTACTGTCTATCAGTCTGCAACTAACAGATGTAGTTACACGAGTGGAACGTTCCCATCGTGTTTTGTGTATGTATGCTACTGTATGCTAGCCTGAGTGAAAACTCTGCAAAAGCAACTATCTGTTAAGGTTTGATATGGAAGCATATATGTAGCACGATTCAAATGGCAATGCAATTTGCAATTCAATAAGTCATTGCATTATGCAATTGACAATTCATTATTCAATTTAATAATGTAATGTGATGTAAAGTGTATTTTAACCTGCAAAGTGACAATGAAATCCACAATTCAATTTGAAAAAATTATAAATTATAATAAAAATAGAATGAACATTTTGTCACATTTTTTGAGTGGCTTTATTCAAATGGAAAAGCTATAGCTCCCCCATGATTGCAATGCACGTCGCCACGCTCTGTGTGTTCCAAAATACGAATGACATATCAATCCGCAAAATGCTTTGCAAAAGATTTTCCACATGCTACTGGCACTGGGTGCGAAACGTAGGGTCGGGAGACCTACAGTGGAGATACCTTTGGAGGCAATAGAGGGATACCTCTCCCATGACGGACCTGTATGGTGTCCACAGAACCACCCTACACCCGAATCTGTGGACACCATACAGGTTTGCGATCTCCTTCACCAAGGGTATCTCCACGGTAGGTCTCCCGACCGTACATTTAGCACCCAGTGCCTGTAGCACTTGGAAAATCTTTATGTTTACCACACTGGCGTCAAAACGTCCTATCTACCAGAGCATGCACTCTATCAACTGCATTGTGTTTTGAACACGATTGTTCTCCACATGATCTGCCAAACTTCGTAGAGTAGCGACAATCTCCTCCATTTCTGACACATACAAACAAATTAAATGACGAAGAATTGACATAGGTCCTGCCCACGTGTGATTCGCTGATAGATTGCAAAATCTTTTGCAAAGCGTTTTGCAAAGCGTTTTGCAAAGCGTTTTGCAAAGCGTTTTGCGGATTGAAATTTCAATAATCTTTAGAAATTTGCAACACAGAGCGTGGCAAAGTGCATTGCAAACACTGTGGCACTTTTCCATTTTAATAAATGCACTCAAAAAATGACAAAAATGTTAATTATATTTTTATTGTTAGAACTTATTCAGATTGAATTGAGGATTTCATTGTCACTTTGCATATTCAAATACACTTTAAAGGCACCCAGTGCAACTTTCGAGGCAAAAATGAACATTCAATTTCTAGTTTTTATTACACGTAGTATATTTCA
>JAOPUA010000002.1:3144674-3166041 GCA_027122455.1 Trisopterus luscus | reverse complement strand
CACACACACACACACACACACACACACACACACACACACACACACACACACACACACACACACACACACAAAATGTCTGGTCTTTTTTTGGCCAAAACTAACATACCATTGAAGCAACCAGACTAGCTATGGATTTGGGGAAATTTCCCGTGCTACACACTCCTTCACAATAGGTAAACAGTTTGTCTCACATTGTATTGCAGAATAGCCTGCAGAAATGTAGAAACAGGACCGTTTCTGTAGATTTGCATTTATTTACATGAATTCTGAAGGATGGACTTTCTTAGAAGGAGATACATCTCTGCCATGAATAAGTGATAAATGAGTTGTTAATATCAGGTCAAAACAAATGCAGAACGGTGTTAATACTTAGACGGATGTTCACAAGGTTTCAAAGTGTCTGGCGGGTGTCATGCCCCCTAGTGGGCGGGTGTCATGCCTAGTGGGGGGGCTCTGAGAACAAATGTGACCTGCAGTGCTGAGGAGTAACCCCTAGAGTACAGGTCAGGAAATGACCAGAAATACACACTCACACACACACACGTACAAAAGAAGCCAATGAGTGAGACGCGTGTGCCTGTGGTTTAGGTCCTGTATTTAGCTCCTGTATGCTTAAAGTATTCACCCAACGGATTCAGGAGCACAGAGATTTTAGAAGGGGATTGAAGGTCATTTTGAAGCAATGCAGCCTGATATGAGCCAAATCGCACTAATCAATGCATTTTCTTCTGAGTGCTATGCCCTCATGGCCATCATCTCAAATCACATCTGAAATCAATGCGCGTTCTCCTCAATATGCTGAATTATCAATGGAGCGGGAGGCTAAGATTAATGAAAGACAGTCAAACATGACCCATTCACACACACCTGGATTAATGGGTAGGTTGGCAAGGTGACTGTTCTTTCACTTGGAGATACAACGTTATGAACAAAACAACTCCAAACTCCCTCAGCGTATCAGGATGCATTTTTTCATTTGTTTGCACCTTTGTGACCACTGTGTGCTATTTGTTGTATGTGTTAATGTGGCCATCTGGCAAACACTCGCAAAAAAAATATATAGAAAAAAATATGCAATGGGCAGATCATACTGCTGCTCTAGTTATTGTATGCCCTTATGACCATGTGTGGTGCACAGGCATTACACACACACACTTGTGGCAAAGCACTATAACATTCCACAAGTGTGAGCATTCACAATGACACACACACACAGGCCGACACATTCATTCACAGCTCCTAGGGGGCTAAACCTGTAGTGGGGAGATGATGGGACATGAACACATGCACACACACATACACACATGCACACATGCACACACACAAACACACCTCCGTGGGGCATGGAGGTGTTGTTGTGAGATAAAGACACAATTTTAAGCGGTTGAGACAACAAAGCCCGTTAACATTGTAATACTAGGATGCTGGAGGGAGGAAGAGGGTGAAAGAGATAGGGGGAGAGAACAACGGACGGGGGAGGGAGGGAGAGAGACAAACAGTGAAGGTGTTTGTCCATGCAGAGATTACCAGGAACCCTGCCAATGTCTCTCCAGATAGATGAACTGGAAGAGGGAAGTAGGGAAGTAAG
The DNA here is from genome assembly GCA_027122455.1 of Trisopterus luscus. NCBI lineage: Eukaryota > Metazoa > Chordata > Actinopteri > Gadiformes > Gadidae > Trisopterus > Trisopterus luscus. The sequence continues at coordinate 3,164,453 of JAOPUA010000002.1, read as the reverse complement.
AAAGGAAGGTAGGAAGGAAGGAAGGAAGGCAGGTGGGAAGGAAGTGAGGATGAAGTAAACATCAAAATTTGGTTGGAATTGAAAATTAATGAAGGAAAGGGGAACTTAAATGGAAGGCAAGGAGATGCATGTTGGGGCATATGCATGTTATGTAAAAATGTGTATGCAATTTAAAATATATGTAAAATTGGATGTCTTACAAAATGCATACTGCAAGTATTAAATTAGAAGAGAGTGGATAAAGGAGTGTAGATATATAGCATCAAAAAAGAAGAGTGTTCTGAAACATTTTCAACCGGGTATCCGAAAAGTCTCCAGCCTGCCAAGGTTCCCACACCCTACCACCACTCTTCCCCCCTGCCCTGGCTCCTTTAGGCTGCTCCAATCCCATTCAGTCACTGGTACTTAACTGACTGTCAATGGCCCTGGTCCATCCTCCATCCAGGACATGGTCACACCGTACACCCAGCCCTGCTGCTCTCTAGGACTACAAAACGCCTGCTTCTCCCTTCTGGGGAACGAGCAGGCACACTATTCTGTATTTTGGCATCACAGTGGTGGAAAAAGCTGCCTGCCAATGTCAGGGTCGCTCAGCAGCTTCCACAAAAGACTCATGACTGACCTGAGGTCACCTAGACTCTGCTTAGCCACCCTCTCCCACCCCGCCTACTTATTTTATGTTGTACGTGCTGACACTTAATTTGCATACTTATTGTATGTCATACTAAGTTATAGTACTTAGTTGTGTAACATGTTATCCTAGCTAGCTTTTTTGAATACGGGGAGTTGGTTAACTTAACCATTATTATTGCTTTTGCACTTGATTCCATGAACACCTTAACTGTACCGACAGCGATATATTGTTTCACCTTCTTCTGACAATTGTAAGTCGCTTTGGATGAAAGAGTCTGCTATAAATGCCCTAAATGTAAATGTAAATCTCAATTGTTTGCAGTCCTGGCTCCACAAAGGGGGAACGAGATACCCACTGACACCAGGACAGCTGAAACCCTGCTAGTCCTGGCCCCACAACAGGGGGAACGAGATACCCGCTGACACCAGGACAGCTGAAACCCTGCTAGTCCTGGCTCCACAATGGGAGAACGAGATCCCCACTGACACCAGGACAGCTGAAACCCTGCCCATGTTCCACCGCGGGCTGAAACTCATCTATTCTGAACGCATCTTAGCCCTTAGAGATCTTCTTATCTTCTCTGTATTTCTATATGTACCACTTAAAGTGGTTTGCTTATTGCACTTTTTGGGTTCATTGTTTATTGCACTTAATGTTACCTGCTTTGGACAAAATCGTCAGCCAAATAAATATTTACATATATGTATTTAATATATAATTAAATATATTTTCCTATCATACTGAAGCTTGATGTATACAATGTTTATGGAAATCCAAAAAGGAGGGAGACCTAGATCTAGTTAAACCCTGCCCTATGATTGGCCCATGTGATCTACCAATGACCTTTTCCTGTTCAATTAACTCCCTTGACAGCTCTGCATTTTAATTGCTATTTAACTGATAAGCAAAATAGTGTTTTCATCATCCATTTTTTTCATATTGTTAAAAAACGAAATATATTATCTTACTCTTACTGACAACTTTTTTTTCTCTCATAGCTGGTAGCTACATTCTCCAGTAAAGGCTCATTTTACTGATGAATATTTAATTAACAAGAAGATGCAATGTCTCCCACACTCAGTATACACGGTATTGTGCTTTCATATGCAAATAATTTTTGAAAGTTTAATGAAGTGGAATATTAATGAAATCCACCTCTTAAATCGTTCACATATTGCTCACACTCTCTGCTTTTGCAAATCGGTTTGGTTACTAGCATGAAGCAAAGTGCGTTAAGATGTGTACTTTGGGGACACTTGATGAGGGAGAAATGGCCCAGGAGGCGTAAGGAGTGCTAAGTAAGGAGATAAATTGCTCTCAGTAGAAGAGTGGGAACATCAAGTACATCAACACATCATTGAAACGCTGATATGAGAGGAGACACCGTCTGGTATTGTTTTTCGTGTTGATGTTCTCATAAGGTTTACGTATTGTATCATACCACACACTGGACTGTTGGTATATGATATTCCATCCAGGACTAGAGTCCATTTTAAAATGTTGTTCTTAAGAATAGTGGATGGTTAATGTTTAATGAATTAAACATATCATTGGGTATTTAGTCAAGCATTTTGTGACTCATGAAAGGACATGAAATAAGAGAAGGGAGAGAGAGAGCAAGAGAAGAGAGTGAGAGAGATGGGTTTAGGGTAGACATTTAAAAGAGATTAGTTTATAATCTCTGACCTCTGAATGCCCACTAAAAGGTTGCATGTGTCATAACAGATGCAGTCAATGTGCAGAGTGATGAACCTATCAGGTCACAGGATATACTTTACTCATCCCCCCCTCAGTTCAGGAAACTCTCGTGTTCACAGACACTCACCTTCAACCATATGACCTACAGAATACATTTCAGCAATACTTTTTTGTCCTTCTCTCTGTCCATTAGTACAGATAAAAAAGAAGCGGCTATTATTTTACAATGTTCAATAATTCAACAACGTTAATTACGACCTTGTAAGAAGTAAAGCAGAAGGCTTATAACGCAGAAGCAGGTGAAGAGAAATGTCTGCCAGCAGAGCAAGCGTAACTCACACAGTTGTGTTTCTTTACAACCAACAGTACACATTGCTTTATTTTATTTATTTTGTTATTTGTAAATTGATTAAACTTGATGATCAAATCTTGTGTTATTTTTTGCATAATAGTAGTAGTAATAATGATAAAACATAAGTTGTATTAGTAGTAGTTGTAGAGGTTCAGTAGTAGAGGTAGTAACAGTGTTCTCAACCCCCCCCCTCCCCACTGCCCCCTATATGTTGCCCCCTCTTCTTGTGTTGATACACTTCCATAATTTAAAATGCTGAAACATTCCAAAGTACTTTGTTTTGGCATCTCATCATCAAACACCCGATGCCACTTCATAACAGATCCCATCAAGCCGTGGGATGGATCAGGGGCGGACCGGAACGGACCAGTAATTCAATGTCATCCATTGTATTCATCTTTTGCTGTTTTAATGATTTCTTCTCATCTGGCATTCCACGACATAAAGACGCTGGGTACCATCTCATCTCTCCTCCATATTTGTAATTCATTTTACCTGTGACAGGAAAAGCATCATATCCCTTATGATACAATTCAATGACCATTCAATGTCTGCCTTTTCAACAGCGACATTGTTATGTGGGTAACATGGACGCAGCCTTGGTGGATTTCAATTCAGTTAAGTAATCAAACACGTAAAATACCCATAGCCAATTGACCCTCCCCATAGCCTACTCATTTATGATTTCACTGCAATCAACCCAGAGAGCTCCATTCAAGAGCTGGGAGGAACATTACCAAAATCCACCGGGGAAATCAAGACTACGTTTCATTGAGATAAAAGGACCACAAACACTCCTGCTTCTGTTGAGACACACGTGTTTCTGGAGGCAGCATCGCATTCATATAAAACCGCTTGGGAGGGGATGGCTGGAGAAAGGAAACAAGCAAGTGCTGACGTATAAATGATCACAACAGAGATGTTATGATCATCTCCTAGAGATTTTGGCTGTTCAGCCAAGGAGGCACGCTTGATGAAATTATGCAAAGAAATATGTCTGGGATGTAGACTTAGTGCTCTTCAATTGTCAGTCTGGTGAGACATTCATAATTCGTAGCCGGAGCATGGTTACCTTACAGATATGTATTATGTTAATATTCTCTTGTCTCTAAGCCTGGCATCATAATAACTGGCATGGTTGCCAAAAATGGGTTTTCCTGGGGGTTGAGGGTTTATATTGATGATTTTGGCTCTTGGGAGAGAGTCCATTTATCATATGTTTGCAGTGCTGAACGGTGCTGTCAACATCGCCTCTATACAATTTGTCATATGCCTGCAGCATTGAACATCGTTGTTTAAATATGATGTTGAAGTTCCAAAATAATATCTCAATGGGGGCAATCAGGGTTTTTTTCCCCGTCTCCGTCTCTACTCCAGTGCGGTTTAACATGAATTCAGATGTTTCTGCTTGGTGTTGGTAATGGCCCTTGGTCCATTGAGGGCTGTTACCCTGTTTTAAGTACTAGCTGTGATTATGTTCGCAAGGAACTCAACTTTGTGGCTCAGATTGTACAAGCTAAAACAACCTGCTGGTTTTGAAACGATCCTACCCACTGTTCACTGTACTCATGAAGTTCTTCATGAAACCAGATTCAATGGTGCAAAAACAGCTTAATAAATGTATTCAGGGAACGCCTAGTGAAAACAACAACAGCACAGCCCCAGTAAAGCCCATAATTGGGCACTGGGGGTGGCTAGGATGGTCCAGCCTGCCATGCCCCAAGTTCCCCTCTGGACCAAGAAAACAAATAAATTAACATTTACAGAGGGACTTTTGTTGAGGATTCGGTGCAGAACATCTGAAAACCTATAGAACAAATGGGAACAGTCTTGTTTTTCAATTAGATGAAATATTTCCCCGAGAAAAATGTCCCTTGTGTTCTCTTGATAAGTGTATGTACTGAATCATCCCTATAGGTTGCAGGTTTTCGCTGAAAAGGTATTCCTCATGGAAATTAAACATGAGGTATGAATAGGCAAATATAGTGTTGGAATGCGCACGTCGTAGCGAATGCTGAGTAATGGAAACGATGCCCTCCTCCTCCCCTCTATCTTCCGAACCAACCCGTAGAGGGTTGCAAACATAAGTAGTGACCGCAGACATATTAATACACACTGACGTCTTAAAGTGGATTCCTAAAAACTTAAAAATGGTAAGAAAACATTTTAGAATAAATAAAATAAGCTAGAGATAAATAGAAAGACCCAAAAAGTAAAGAGGAACAAGAAAGAGAGAGATGATTAACCAAAATCTTTATAGCATAGATAAATAAATACATAAAATATAAATCGAAAATTATAAAAATATGTGTGTGTGTGTTTGTGTGTTTGTGTGTTCGCTCTCATATGAAGTTTTGCTAACAGGACTGAAAGCAAGATGATAAGCATCTTTAAGGCATGTGTTGTGTGTGTCTGTCTTCATGTTTGTATCTAACTTAAAAAGTCTATTCTGAAGATAGGTATAACATCACAGTTGTGACATCACATTTGAAGGTCATACTAAAACTGTTGATTGAGCATGTAACAACAATGGTTGGGCATATAGCTCACTCTCTCTCTCTCTTTATATAAATATATATATTGTCTGTCCTACAAACACAGGGTTTTAACAGTAACACATACCAAATGAACATATTCTCTTGCAGCAAGTTACATCATCCAGACTGACTGATTGAAGTTGACTTAAAGTTAAGACTTAAGTTAAGTTTTCCAATAGGCTACAACGGAAAAAGCCATGTTTGTCGTCAAGTTTATTCATAGCTATTCTATTTAAAGACAACATCCACTCTCACTATGGCTCATCTGTTAAAGGGCAGCTGAAGCCCCTGTTTCAGCTCCAAATCAAACTTATACTGGGCTGAGAATTCAGGGTGGAGAGGGGGGAGGGGTTGTTCTCTTAGGTAGGTTGGCAGAAACATAGGATTCAACAACCATTTGTTCTGCATTACACTATTATTGTAGAAACAGTGACGCCATAGCATGGATAACAGTGATGTTTTACATTTTCCGTTTTTAAAGTAAAAAAGAACATGACTTTGGGTTCACTGGCACTCAAAATTGTCAAGTCATATGTGCAATCGTTTAACACAGTTACCGGTTTAAAAGGTTTTCACAGCCCTACAAAACAAAACCGTGCTTAAAGTTGTGAAGCGACATTTCGATGTGGGGATTTAACAATGAGAAGGTGAGTCTGCACGCACGGCAACGGCAAACAAAAAAGAAAGAAGAACCCCTGTGGGTATAATTACTTTGATGGACATTTTCCACACTGCTTGTGGCACTGGTGGGACATGGGATCAGTGCTCGGAACAAACAAACACTGATTAAGTCCTGCTTAAGCCCCTCCCCGTACATTTGTCAAGCCTATCGCCATTGCAAATGGTGGCTGTCCGCTGTGCTGTAATGCCACTCCGGGCCAGGGCCATCAGTCTGCCTTCAGTCTGCCTGCAGCTTGCCAATGCCCTGACGATCCATCGTGTCATTTCCTTCCCGTCTCCCGCAAGGCTTCAGCCGTCTTCACGGGGTGCTAGGTTGAAAACAATCCGATGTGTTCGATGTTCCTTGAAGGCTGTTTTTTTATTCATTCATGTATTTGTTTATTTGCCAGAGGGACGTAAAAAGTTGCACATTTACCAACACTATGAATGTGTTGCATGTAGGACTGCATGTAGGTCCCTGGTTAAGCCTTTTAAATATAAACGGTTGTTTCATATGATCATTACTAAAGTTAATTGGGATTAATAATTAATTAATTAATTGAGCACATGATAAATAACGACATTCTCAAGAATGTGAAGGATCATACAAAAAATGACGTAACTCATGGCAATATATATGTGTCTGCATTATGCTTTTAGGTGTATTTGCATGTGCATGCATGGACACACACAAACGGATATGATTGTTCGTGTGTGTTGCTCTATATGTGTCTCTGTGTCCATGATCAGGATTCAATGGTCCCAGGTTTTGTTTGGTGTTTCACAGTTTCATTAAACATTTTCTAAGCAGTTTGTTCTTATTTCTGTTGGGAGGGCATTTAAAAACTGAATTATTTTACTGAATAATATAAGTGACCCAAAGTAATTTGCGCCGTGACCCTCTGCGGTGGCCATTTGCTGATCCACATAGTGGTAATCCTACTGGTTTGTTTTGGTGACATATGGAGAGCTGGGGCGAGATTGTTCACACATGTTAGAAAACTTGATTTATTTTTGTTTGGATCCATTCTTTTCAGTGCTTGTTTGTGTAGAGATGTAGTGTGTTGTGTGTGCTGTAACAGTCAACTAAAGCCTTCATACACTAACTCAACAGGGTAAAGGTGAAATATCACAGTATGCATGAACAGGTGAGCTGCCTTAGGGGGTATGTCATGTCATTCTAAAGAAGTTTAGATTTACCTTTACTGTCTTACTGTATAGCTTTTAAACTGGTTTATGAAACTTGGGTTTGTAGTCCAGAGTGACAGCTACATTTTACCTAACTTCCTCTATTTCCTCTTGATCTAATTTCATTGTAAGCTCATCTTTCACTTTGTTTCTCATGGGAAAAACACGTTGACAGTCTTTTGAAGACTCAATGTTTGATGGTTATTTTTTGAGCCATGGAGATACAGCCTCCGTTTTGTTTGTTCTTTATTTATATAAAGCTCAGTGTACAAATCCAGCCTTGGCCGGGAACATCAATCACGCAGGTTGCATGATAGGCAGTATTATAGGTAGACCAGGGCCGCTCAGTGCTAAATGTGTAGATTAGAATTTGTCAGTAGATGTTTAATTTGATCTCCTTTTGATATTATATTCCTTAGATTTAGAGGGAGCGCCCCAACAGCTTTGCATGATTTACATTCTGGAAACACTGTTACTCCTGTTATTCTCCTGCTGACCACACTCCTTCTTTTCAGTGTGGGGTAGGAATCCCCTCAGCCCTGCACATCAGCCGCTCCATTGGCTCTGGCGGTCTGTGAGTGTGTGGAGGTTCAGCCTCACAGGACAGTTCACATCCCCCTGGCCGGGTAGGTATGGTCCGACTGACACAGCATGTAGAGCGTGTCACTGGTGCCCCGGCACTTTAGTCAGACTCAGCAGCGAGCCCGTCCCTCCCACCGATTCATGCTTAGCACCAGGGGCCCCCACCCCGGGAGCCCAGTGGCCCCTGCCACAGGAGCCCAGTGGGCCCCCAACACAGTGGCCCCGGGGGCCCCCACCACAGGAGCCCTCACCACAGGAGCCCAGGGGCCCCCGCCACAGGAGCCCCCACCACAGGGACCCCCCCGCCCAGGCAGAAGAAGCAGCTCAGCGAGGGCGGCCCCCTGACATCACCCCCCTGCAGTGTCTGCTCCACTGAATTGTTGGGTGAGGGGCCAGGAAAGAGGATAATACCAACTCCAGCCACTATGATCTCCTCTACACAGGGCAAGGTTGGTGTGCCAAGGGAATGTCCGTACAACAATATTTACATATTTAATGAGGAGGTTTCCATGTCTGAGGACATTTCTTGGCCTTTCATTCATGGATACAAAGTAGTTTTAGTTTTGGTTTACTTTCCACATTGTCCTCCTCATTGACATTATTATTATTGACAAACAGAAAGGTTATTTCAATCACACAGTATTTACACAGAGTTAGCCTCACAAACTCAGAGAAACATTCATAGATGAAAATGCATGATATTCTATTCTTTCAAGACATGCTGCCTAACAACATTAGGTCCATTCACATTCGGGTACCAAACACAAGCTTTCCCCTCCTAGTTATGTTATCAAAAACAAATAAAACAACAGAGCTTTTTGTGGAAAAACACACCCTGATTCCAGTAGCTTGTAGGTCTACCTTAAGCAAACATCCTTTGCAAGTTTGTGTGTGTGTGAGCCCTAACATCTTCTGTTTTCACGGTCAGGCTCCCCACAACCACAGTAATTGGCTTCGATCCTATTTTAATCTGTCTTTCTTTTTCCAACTATTTAGACTCTCTGGTCCGATGCAGTATTTCTGCGTCCTCACCTCAGTGCAATTAAAAGGCTGCTTTATTCTATCTAGCTTATTTGCATATCATTAGAGGAGCCAGCATCAGCCTTACGTGAATATCAAATAATGAAAGCATGGCAGTCTTTTCCTTCTCAGAGCGGCTGCATGTCACTGGTTCCCATCTCCTCATCCCCACTCAGCCACACTGGTCCCTGCGGCGTCGGTGAAGCCTGGCAGATGAGCCTCTATTGTTTCATTTGTGAACGCGCCATGACACCCGACGCACACGGCAAAGAAACAAATGTCGATAACAAGCAACGCTGCACACAGACAAATGTTTTGCGTCACATATTCAATCAAAATACCGCTTGTCACTTCCTCCGCACATGAATACAGAGCCTCGTCTTAGTTAGATACTAGATATAAAGGGTGCTGTATAAATAGACGCGTTAAATCTTTTTTTGCATTAAAGCAAAATGGTGGTTTCAAAAAGTATCAAGCTTTTAAAGCGCTTTTTCTTGAATCCATAAGCTGTTGTTATAAAAGGTGCATGGGGAATTCCAAACATTGACTCCACAACATCCCTTGTGGGGCAGGGCCTGACAGACATCAGAGAGCCGTCTGTCTTCAGGCAGAATCCTGGGCGACTTTGGTTTAAAGACACATTATTTCCCATGGGGGTTAATGGACAGAAGAACCAATGGGTTTTTGTGAGGAAACATTGATTCCTTATGGCCATAATGTATTGCACTATGGACAACAAAGTGATGTTGTATCATCAGTGAGCCACAGCCTTCTTAGCTCCAGACGTGTTGATAAATGAACATTCCTGCAGGAGAGGGAGAGAACAAAATGTTTGTTTCATGTGTTGCTCATGCGGCTCTATTTGTGTGTGGCATAATGAGCTATTTGTTATGGTCACCAAAGCTGAACTAAGGGACGCAGGCATGTACGCCTCTATGAGTTATATTTGGGCGAGGCCGCAGTAATGAGCAGTATACGTTCACAGCACAACACCCGTAGCCCTTGGATGCCCTCAGAAACTGGGCACAAAAGTCAAAATCTGAACTATATAGGGGAGAGAGAGGAAGAGAGAGGTTTAGGAAGCGTTGATATAACTGGCATATAGAACCATTCTTTATGTGAGTGTTGGTGAGAATAAGCCCCATTAGTGAAACAGTCAAGCCGCCACCTGTACTTTATGCAATTGACGCAACATGAGGTAACACCACCGCAATATCAGGAAAACATCGGCTAAACACAATCCCCTGTTTATTCACATCACAACCACTGCATGGGCGGGCCTGATTGACACCATGTCAACGTGCCATAGAGTGAATGTGATAGGAGTGCCCCATGTGGCCAGGCGCCATGAAGCTAAATAACTTCACATAGCCACATCTGTCTGGCTTTCCTCTGCACTCGCTCACTTTGGCTTTTGCTTCGGTCTGGATGTCTCTCCACAAACCAAACCTAAAATTTCAAGGATACACAGATCCAGTTTGGCCATTATCAGGCAATCAGAGAGAGTGGTAGACTGTTTATTGAACCTAATTATGTTACAACATCTCACACACACACACACACACACACACACACACACACACATACACACACACACAGGGCAAGAGCAGAATTCATTAAAGCGTACTCATCACTCATTGGATGAGGGGATGTTCGGAGGGGAGGGGGCCGTGCTCTGGGAGCAGAACACGTTTGAATCTTCTGATTCAATAGAACGTCAGAGAGGGGTTTGGGGGGATGATTATCTTATGGAAATTATGGATTGGATATAGAATTACCCCAATATCAGAGCTTTCTGTAAGTCCTATCCTTAAGAGGATATGTGGAGGAAAGAATTACTTTCTATCTCTGGTAGGGTTACCCTGAAAGCACTGAAAGCACCCTGAATGCTGAGTTTTGGTTCCCTTATGTCCAATTAGATATGGTGCCATCTGATAGGTTGACACCCGATACCTCCACAGTACATAATTGGCAGAAGTTTTCTAATCAAGTACCGCCGCCAGCCAATCATCTTCAGTTTAAGTGTAATGGGAAGCCCCTCCCACTCATGAAGCAGGTGTGCTCATCACTGATGGGTGTAGCAAAGGCATGTCAGAATGAAAGACCTCCAGACAGATGTTTCCGGACATTATATGCAGTCAACCTCTCTCCCTTTATCCTGATCTCCTTCTCCCCTCCTCTGTCTCCTGTCCCTCTCATCACACCTTGTTCCCCTAAGCTTTGATAAGACCAAACGTGTCAATGTCACACTCAGAAATCAATGCAGAGGGACAGCTAAATTGTTGTTTGAAGAGCATACAAATTGCCTTGCCAGCTATTAAGTTGAAAAGTGTCAATATGACAGCTTGATGTGTGTCATCACTGTCATTTTGGGGGAGAATATAGACCTTTTCTGACATTGCACAACTGCACAATGTGGCTTATAGTTGACAATATGGCCGGGCCATTAGGGTCTGCACTGGCTGTCCATGGTTTCCCAAACAGAATGGACAATGGACTGCTGCCCTGTGAGCTGTGAACACCTCTTATATGCATCCATGTATGCTTATGAATGGAACAACACCATACCAAGCACTCGTGACATAAAAAACTATGTGTTGGGTTACTTTCTGTTTTATAAATGCCAAAAAAAGGTACGGATGGCTCAGAATCAAGCAAGATTGTCTTGGTTTGCAGGGTTCAGAAAGTGTGTTAAAAATATCTATAACAGCAGTCTGTTACCCTGACAGGTTAGCAGTACACTTACAAACTCTCCCAGTACCCTCATCCTGTATAACCAGAATGTTTGTGTGAACAGGGTCAGGAGGAGGAAAAACACCATTTGCAAATGAAACATTAATATTATTATAATAATGAGCTTCCATCCGAGTAATGGTCCGTGATGGTTTTCATCCACTTGCTATTCTCACAACCTGCTCACACATGCCACTGGTGTGAAGCGGCTTAAAACTCTGTAGGGTAATTAGTGAACTGTAAGGGCCTAATTGGGACCACAATGACAGATACTGCGCTGGTATGACTGTAATGGAAACTAAATGGTATCGCTACGGCAACCGTTAATTGGTGGCAGTCTGACAGACACTTAAAGGGAAAGACGAAACCCGCTCTAGTTCTGCAAAGAACTACAGCCCGAGCCGTTGCTAGGCAACAGACTGCATGTGACTCTGTGTTTTTGTATGTGTGTGTGTGTGTGTGTGTGTGTGTGTGTGTGCGTGTGTGCGTGTGCCTGTGCGTGTGAAAGAGAGAGAATGATGGAGGAAAACATAAATCATATGCATGTAGGGGGAGGTTTGTAGGTGTATGTGTGCGTTCGCCCTCTGATCTTTTCACAATGAAACACAAATGCAGTCACACACTGACAGAACAGGGAACCACATTTGATGCCCAACATGGTTTGACAATGGCTGTGTTTTTGTCTGCTTTGTGTGCTTTTCACCCTGCCACGCTCTCACTGTTCAGAATGTAAGAAAACTAGGACTGCATGATTTCTTGGACCAGAAATATTCTTGTGTCTGTTGGTTATAATTGTTCTACAAACAATAGAATAGAATGCTATTCAAGATAAAAAAATAAAAAAAAAGAATTTGATTTTCTACTGAACAAGACAACGTGACGGTACAGTAGAAAGACATCATATAATTAATGCATGAAGCTATATAAAGTGCAGTTCATGTTGTATGGGAATGTTTTTGGATGGTGAAGGTGTTTGGAATGTTTCCGGATGCAGAAGGTGATGGGAATTGAGTGTCCCTATGGCGCTGTGAGGAAGCCGTTCTGAGTCCGGAGATTAGGTGGAGATGAGGGCATGAAAGTTATTACCCGGGCATTAGAAGTGTGTTGGGATGCATCTGCAGCATGGCATAGCAGCCTCTCCATCACTAGCTGACAGAAGGGGTAGGGATCCCTTAAATAAATAACAGCAGGGTGTCCTCTAGGTACACATTGGTTAGGTATGGTTCTGCAAACAATGTCCTTTCCCCCTTTGAGTAGGAAACATGCAGCAGTTATGCAGGGTAGAACGTGTTCGGAGCCAGCATTGTTTTAAACAGGTGTCAGAAAGCACCTCGCCACTGGCACCCATACAGCAGACTGAGTTATGTATAGGCTCGTCTACGTGACTTTCACTGGAAGTCACTACCACATAAATAGGGCTGCTGTTATATAAATAAACATAAACCTTGTGCTTTACACTATAAATTGTCTTCCTGTGAGTCATTGAGTCACAAAAAAAATAACCTTCAAAGGTGTATATGAGCAATTGCCAAAATCTAGATCAATACTGGATGTATCATGCAAGTGGATTCCTCTAGATGTTAATATTGCATTTTAAAGGAAGAGATCTATAGATATTTTTCTACACTCTGGCTTCTCTGTTCCCATCTCCATAATGTAAAGTGACAAAGCCCTGTTGTTAACCTGACATTGTTGCCATTCCAATTTGAAAATACGTATTTGTCTGGAACATATGTTCACTTACACTTAGGCAAGGCAAGGCAAGGCAAGGCAAGGTTAACGTCACCAAAATACCTTTGGACGAATTGGATAGACCTGAAACCAATCAGAGCCTGAAACATTTCTGGTTAATTCAAGTTTTTGTGTTCAAATTTTAAACTAGTCTAGCTGTAATTCAATGCCTTAAAAACAGAAAACAATGTTTACATCAATGTGCTTCATACTTTCAAGTTTAAAGCTAAGAATTGAGAGATGTTAAGAGTGTAAATGAATAATAATAAGAGCAATAGAGAGCAAGATTTGGCAAATCTAACACACTTCTAGTCTATTTCCAAGTATTGCTTTCACACACACACCTGTGGTGGAGCTCCGATAACTCTGAGTGCACGCCTATGTGAGTGACAGGTAAGATGGATTCCCCCAAGGAATCAGCGAAGATATGCCCTTATTTGTAACCAGTGTTGTGGATAAATCCCACATAATAATACCGTTCGAACTATCGAACGGTTGTCAGGACACAAATTATATTCCCATTGTGTCGTTCTCTTAACATGCCCTTGGCCAATCACAATGCTCTAAACTACGGGCCTTCCCGTTCTTCGTTAGTATTTATCTTCCCGCCCCCGCTGTCCACAATACATTCAGTAATACAATAGATAAAATAATACAGTAGTTTTAGCAAGAATTACGTAAAACAGGATTACATATTAAACATTGTAGTTACATGAAGTTATACATTATACATTAGTTATATGAAGGGAGATCTTTGATTAAAGTCCATTCATCATCTTGTTAATTAACCTGATCTTGACTTGTGACTTGTGTTTAAGAGATGAGCCCTGTAAAAACAGTATTAATTTAAACAGTAAAACATGCATTGTAATAGCTAATGCCACTTTATTTGTCTGTGGCGCAGTCTTACAGTCATGATCATAAAACTAGTTTTGTCTGACTGTAGTAAAAGTATGGATTAATTGAGTGAAGTCAGCCAGTTCACTCTACCAGAATATACATCACGAGAACATAAGGAAGGGGAACCGCAGGAGGGCGTCTACTCTCACCGGGACGTGAGCCAGTCTCTTTGAGGGGTCTCTGAAACGCAAATGAGGCAGGGGTTCCTATCTTGTAACGCATGAATGGGAGCCATTTGTTGACCAAGGAGAACATTTGGCTTCATTGTAATAATACTTATCTATCTTATCTATACTTATATTATTGTATGCTTTATACTTAAAGTTGACCTTACTTATACTTATGATCTAAGTGAACTGATAAATAGGCTGATATTATTGATTCGAGGAATGTCTGTCTGGTGGTCGCCTGTCAGCTCAGAACTCTCTGAGGTGTTATGAATGACAAAGTCCAGATTGAAACGAACATGGTGGAGAAAGCGATGTTACAGCAGATAGCTGTTAGTTCACTTCGGGTCCATATAATTTCTCTGACGCTCTGAAAATATCTTTCTCGAATGTCGCCTGAGTATGTTGTTGCTGGTGGTGACGTAAAGGTCAACCGGTGGCTCTATTACCACTAGTTGAAATGGGTACAGCGCCACCTATCGCGCCGGGGTATGACATGCTCCAGCCAATGAATCTATTTACTCGCCGCCTTGCAGAACTGGACAATTGCAGTTGTCCAATTGTGGAGCACAGTCGGGCTATGGCTTTAATCAAATTAAGCTGTGCATGTAAACGTACTGAGTGTGTGACTGTAACATGTCAGACAGTAGCTTTGTCTCCCATAACAACTTACTCAAGTAACAAGAGTAACAAGTAACAAGATGCACAACAAATTGTAGGTAAATTTGAGGCAGGAGACCTCGGGCCTCAACAGTTTTCACTGTGACGTTCTGGAGCAATCTGTTGCAGTAGTCATTTAAGGGCAGGTAGAGTTTCCATTATATTACGTAGGGCTAGAAATCGGCATGCCCAACGTGTGTCGCTTAAACATTGCAGCTCTCTTGTCCTGCCATACATTTGTCTTTGAAGAGACAGCCATTTTGGGTGCACATATGAGCCAGAGGTGATATAAAGGCTCTGTTACAAAGAAAAAAACGCCTCTGTTTCTGGGACGTTTTTGACTACATCAACTAACACTAAATTGAGACAGTGTGCGCTACAATGAATGTAGAAGGCACATTTAGCCTGTTCTTTGATCCTTGCCTGAACCCCTGAATGTTTACCACTTATAACGGCAGCGCCATCACATGCTTGGCCTACAAGGTTATTTTTGTTCAGGCCGTAACTTTCCAGTAAGTACACTATTTTTCCAGTTAGGCTTGCTGCATCTAACCTCTCTGCAGATTAAAAATGGAGAAAACTCTCCTTAATGGCCCCCATTGTAATAGCACCTGAGTGTGAAAGAAATCTGATCACTTTTTGAAACATCCTTTGTTTCATCTGCCATGATGCTGAAAACCTCCCTGTTCTTCACTTCTTCTATGATTTCAGACGAAACCATTTCTTTCTCATTTCTTGCTTGTGTACTTTTCATTGTGAATGGAAGTTAATCGTGGTTAGAAACTGTGCTAAGAATTTCTCTAAAGTTTCCTTTGTTATTGGACTCTCAGATTCATCATGTCCTGTTTGTGCTGTTTTGTGTAGCTGTAAGTAACACCACTTCCCCAATTGTTTTAAAGTATGCCCAATTTTCTTGTACTTGTTTAGGGTTGTTCTTTGTTAAGGATATCTGCTAGTGTTGCATCAGCTTTAACAGTTCTTTGATAATCCCTCCATGCTGTCATTGCACACTTGTGTCGCTCAGACTTTGCATGAACTGAAAAACCCTGCATCTCTCGTAGTTGCTTTTTTCCAGTTTCTAGACCCAGGTATTGAAACAAAAACAGTGTCAGGGGCATTTGGTGTGCTAAAATGTCTACATGCATAGCAATATGTAGAGTCCATTATGACAGAATACTCAAGCCATGGATGAAGAGTATACCAGTTTTGCCTGAAGCACCGTCTTCTGTCCCCCATCAAAGTGGTTGGGAATATATTCAAGTTCGGCTGTACTGGTGCATCATTCTTGGACTTGCTGATATCTGTAGAAAGATGTACAGTAAACATAGAGCACAACTACAACATTTATTAACTTATGCATGTATATCTGCATGGATCCACTTGCTGTACCTCTGGCTGTTTCTCACTGTCTCTGTATGTTTTCTTCCTCCTCACCCTCTTCTTCATCCTTCTCTCTCCCTGGATTTTCCCTCTCAGTGTCAGAGCCATCACTTTCATCACATGCCCTCTCTCCAACCTCCTCCGACTCTTCTGGCTCTCCCTCTTCCTGCTCCTCAGCTCTCTCAATACCTTGACTTGTTTCTTTCACTTTTTTGTTTATTGTGGAAAAAAGGACGCTATGTTCTTTCCTCATTTCATGACAGCTGCTATTAGAAGAAAAAAAACGTAGGGGCATCATTACAATTAGTTTCATAACCATCTCTCCCTCTCTACTTTACACGGGCAGATCAACAAGAACAACAAGTCCCGTAAGAGATGAAATTGTTTTGCTTACCTTCGACTTTTGCAACAGGAGAAATCGTAGCTCCTTTCTCCAAGAGTATTTGCTGAGCTCTCATTCACTGAGCAGTGGCACCACGGTGTTAATTTACCCGTGTAGAGCATTGCGTCACGCTTTTGGCGCTTGCGTGCAAAATCATAATAAATTGTTGTTTTATTTGGTCAGCACGGGGGGTGACAGGGGGGTCTAGGGACATGTCCACAGGGGCCGCCATTGCAGGGTTTTGAGCCGGCTCTGCACAATTGGAGACTATATAATTAGAATATCGGCAAATAATGTGATTTTATCTAAAGAACGATTTTATCCCAATAACAAACTATTATTGTTTAGGATCATTGTTGGAATCTGGGTTGTACTTCTGTTCTGGAGGTGGATGCACACGCACGTACGCACACACATGTACCCACATATGTGTGTAATGTGTGCCTGTAAAGCACTTTGTTTGTGTTGAAAAGCACTCTATAAATGCATTTAACATTACAATTATAGATTCATTAAATTATTATTACAACCATTATTACTTACTTCATGATAATCAACACATCATGATTAACACACACAACATGGTTTTGTAGGTGTAAGGAGGGCAGATCTGGTCAAGTCCCCCCTGGAACGCTCCCTGGCCCCTAGGGGATGCACTACCATGGACACGCTGGACCTGAGGATGTCCAGGAGCCGCCTGCACCTCCTGCTGCACCTCCTCCTGCTCCTCCTGCTGGCGGTGCGGCCCAGTGAGGAGCAGGACCTCCTTCCAATTGAAGGTGAAGGAACTGAACCAACAGCGAGAAGAAGAGAGGAGAATGTCTGGTCTGCCGTGAGACCTGAGGTCTTCTATGGTCTGATCTGTGAGATGAGCCAGAGTGGTTAGCAGATCCCACCGCTGATGTGCTGTTCAACACATGTTAGGACACGAGTCGTTTCTCCAGAAGCGCCCTCATCCCTCCAGGCCCTACTGGTGAATCCTGGATCAAACGGTGGGGTAGTTATTGCTTCACCTCACTGGTTGATTGGTTCTCAGTGAGGAAACGAACACTCATACCACGGGAACTGAGCCCTTCATTCTGAGTGAGGGCTGAATGCTGAGACACAGACTCTTTATTATGTCTATGGTTCTACATAGCTAATGCTACCATGCTAATGCTATGATGTTGTGACCCAAGTAATGCTTCCATGTTAATGCTGTCTGTATGCGGGAACTAGAGTGCGTTACCTGGGCTATGCTTATCACTAATGCTACCATGCTAACGTTATCTGACTGGTGTGTCCCATGTATCATACTAATACTACCTGTGTGGTTTGACCCTAGTAATGCTACCCAGCTAATGGATTTCAACAAATTCTACTTTTGCCATGCACCCTACCTAATGCTAACTGAATGTTGCTTGCAGACTATCATGACCTGAGTAATCTGATTAGATAATGCTACCATGCTAATAATAGCTTGAAAATGGTTCCTGAATGTTGTGACCCGAGTAATGCTACCTAATGATGCTACCTTGCTAAAGCTTCCTGAATGGTGTTACCTCAGGACTGCGACCCGAGTAATGCAGCCTAGCTAATGCTACTTGGCTAGGGTACTCGCTAAGCCCCCATTAGTTCCTCATCTCAGCCGTTCAGTGGGTAGCCATGTTTTTACTCAAAAATCCACCAGATGTTCAACTCTGATACCATGACAACTGCTACTGAGTACATCATGAGTCTATGTTCTCTGTGGGGTTCACCAGGCCTCTCTTCGTCTCCTATGACAACGCCTACACCTACTACTAGACCTACTACTACACCTGCTACTACACATGCTACTAGACCTACTACTACACCTACTACTACTCCACCTAAAGGTACGGTCCCACCTCGCACCCTCCTGGTTCTGTGCCAGCATACAGCGTCATAATTAATTAATTAATTCCTCACCGTTCCACACGTTGTGTTCCAGTGGAGACTAGGCAGCTAAGCCTCACCATGGCCATTGAGTTCCAGCAGGCCTACACAAGTCCAGGAAGCGAGTTCTACACAGAAGTGGAGGGCTCGGTGAGTCTGGGTTTGTGTTTCTGTGCTTGTTTAAGCAGCTTCCTCTGATTACAGAAAGACACACATAACTTCTATCCAGAAACTGTGCGGTTAGGAGTGGGGGTTGTTGCATGAAGATGTTTATCATACTAGAAGGTCTACAGTCTATCAACCTGCTGGCTGATAGACCACATTGCCCCCGCGTTGAGTTCTCCCCCGTGGAGCTCTGGGCTTTCTAGGTCTAGTGCCTGAGGTGTGAACTCGGACGACGCAGTCGAAATTGATTACTGCAATATCATACAATGAACTGATGTACTGTACTGACTGTAAATATGATGCTTTAAGCCTACCTTTTTTGAATTAATAAATTCCAACTTAGAATACTACATGTTCTTGAGCAGATACATAAATGAACGATTGCTGCGCAAATTTGTTGCTATCGTTATGTATTATGTTGGCCAACACGCTTACACTGATCATTCTGTTCAACAAACAAAGATAAAACTATTTTCCCCGTCAACTATATAAAAAGGATGGGTTTATGGTTTATTGTAACACAAAAAATACACTATATCAAAATCTAGAAACTTGTATCCTCTTTATAAACACCTACCTCGGACATGGCTCCACGCATTTTCCGGCTTCCAGAAAACAAATGCACATGGCTAGCGAAAAAGTGGGTTGGGGAGGCTTGTCAACGAGTTGTTTCGACAGTGTTGTAAAAAAATAAAAAATATAAATAAATAATAATAATAATAATAATAATAATAATAATAATCGTAATAATAATAATAATAATAATAATCTACTCTAATCTACTACGAAGGGGAGCTCTGTAGAGATAAATGCGAGCGCAAACCGAGAAAACAGCAAAGGAATTACCGATCCTGCATATAGTGCGCCTTTCATTTTCTCACCCAAAGGGGGGTTAGGCTTTCCGGATTGTAACGCTCATAACAAGTACACAACGACGGTACTGGGCCCCGTTTCCCGATAACGATGGATCCAAGCTCGTACGATCATTCGTACGGATCGTATGGATCTTTCGATGCGTCGTTAAATTCTTTCGAGCGTTTCCCGAAACTCCTCGTAACATGAACGCGCATGCACTGCTCTTACGACGTCGTAGG
>JAOPUA010000002.1:3133255-3144574 GCA_027122455.1 Trisopterus luscus | reverse complement strand
TACTTATCTATCTTATCTATACTTATATTATTGTATGCTTTATACTTAAAGTTAACCTTACTTATACTTATAATCTACGTTAACTGATAAATAGGCTGATATTATTGACTAGAGGAATGTGTCTGGTGGTCGCCGGTCAGCTCTGAGGTGTTATGAATGACAATCAGGTTGTATAATAGTTAACTAAGTTAACTCAAGGAAATGTTAAGTACATGCTTGTTTTAGTTACGAAATTAAAAAGCACTTTTCATTTCATTTTCGTTGACTAGCTGCATTGACATCAAGCATGTTTTGAGGTTATGACTCAATATTAGATGTTCAGTTTAACCCCAGTCGCCAATGTTGGGTTTGTCCTAGATTCTATAAATATTCCCAGAGTGTGTCTAGGTGAGAGAAAGACTTCTCCCATGGTAGACGCTGTGACTGTCAGCTGTTAGAACAAAGGCTGTTATATTTTATCCCAGTCTTTATGTACCCCTGCTCTGGATCGTTCAGTACTCCACAGATGGCAATTGCATTTCTAACAAATAATAGCTCTTAAATCTTACATACAGCACCTTTAATTAGCGGGTGGTGCCAACATACTAGCTACTCATTAGGTTCATAATAAACAGCCATTGAAAGTATAGACTTGGCTTGCATAGTTGGATCTTCACAACCGGGACTCCATTCCAAAAGGTCCTGTCACACCCTGATCTAAAAGATAGGCAAGCTGAAAGTCTAATTTGCTTTATTAAAGTTTGTGCATGATATATTTTGGGTACATGCTTCCAAACAGTAAAAACTGAGTGTCTTGGAAAACTAGCAAAACATTGTCTAATGGCTAGCTAGAGAGACTAAAAATGTCACAACTCACACCTCCAAAATACAATAAGATAAGATCATAAAACCAACTAAAATGAATGTTATAACAGTACAGTGTGTAAAAGGTAGTGGCATTTAGCGGTGAGGTTGGGTTGCAACCCCCTCCCCCCGAACACTACCTTACCATTGACTATGGTGTCCTGTATTGGCCTGTGGAGTAGGAACTTCCATAATAATGTCTACATCAGGAAGCCAGGTGCCAGGTGCAGATGTTCCTCTGAATTGGATTGAGTTACTTAGTCATTGAAGGTAAAACTTTAGGTGATGGTTCACAATGTCCTTTTCCGAATGGGAATCTTAGAGCAGAATAGGACCGAACATGCTGCGCTTTCCATTTTGTGAAAGAGCACAATTCATTTGAATTGTACCAAGGTTGATTTTTGATGGCTTTAGCCTGGGAATTAATCTGTTTTACCAATCACCATCCTGATCTTTGTCATAGTCACCATCGACATTGAACATTGTATTGTAGGATATGGCTGAGGTACCGGGCAATTCACCCTGCACAACTCACAAAATATAATTATTGGATCGTCTCAAACTATAATGCTGGGCTTGGCTCGGCTTGTGCTGGTGTTTGTTCAGTGTGCTCAACATGGCACCCCACGTAGCTCCAGGGCTGAGGAGGAGGGGAGAGTGCAGGGACTAGCCTAGCCAATAGGGTGAATCTGGACTGCAGTATACATTGAAGTGCTCATTGTCAATGTTATATATTGTACTTCTCTTCAATTGTTTTGAACATCTGTTTAAGATAAAAGTTTTACTTTATAAAGGCCAGCATAAGCCAACTCTGATAAGATGCTTCTGGTAGTGGTAAGATGCTTCTCGTACTTCTGGTAAAATGGTTCTGGTACTGGTAAGATGGTTGTGCTACAGTCTGAGACACCTGATTTAACACAAATCAATAAATAGTGAAAACATTTTAGTCATTTTAGTAAGTGCTTGAGTTTATCCCCTTGAACAGTAATTGTCTTTGTTGCCATTTTGTACGAATCTTCCTATGCGTTATTCGTAAAATACACAATAATATAATAACTATTAACTATAATCATAGTAACATGAAAACAAGAAGGGCTAAGCGGAAGCCAACAGATGAAACAAATGCTTGAACAAGCTCACAAAGGAATAAAGAACGGGTTACCCACTTTGATGTTCCTGTTGAAGCCCCAAAAGTACAAGCAACAGCGTCTCATATGTCAAACAGAAACTGTGGTGGACGTGTGAAAAATACTTAAAGCTAGAAAACACATTGATGTATTGGTCACTACACGCATATTATTTTTTATCTTTGTTTTACAATATTGTTATTTGTAATTATTATGAATAATTTACAGCATGAAATACCCATTAGTTCCCATTCAACATACCACTGTAATCGAAATGTGCATATATAGATAAGGTCGGTCAGGGTAGCGGGCGGGGGGGAGGAGGGGGCTAGTCACCTTCGCCACACTCACACATACACTACAAACATGTACATGGGCAGTGAAGTGTGAGACTGTTGTTTATTTTAGCTATACCGAACAGTAAACAGAAAACTCCCCATATGCCACCGGCACGGTATTGAAGCATGCAGTGCACCTGGTTTATTGTAAGGTGAGGATAGGCCGTGTGTAAGTGGACCCTGGTATTCCGTGGTATTCCGTTAGATCCAGGGCCAGAGCAGGCCAAGGAGGAGCACCATAGATTTGGGTAAAGGTAGGATATGTTTTTTTCTGGAATGGGATGGAATGGAATATTGTCTCTCTCTCTCTGGGAAACAAATGTTTACATTGACAAAGCAGATAAATGAGGCCAAAAGAAAAATATGAATTAAGTCAAATATTAAAAGTTAAATACAAATATATATCTCAAAATATATTAAATACTTAATAGATATGAAGTCAAATATGGAATACTAAGTGTATGGAAATTCCAGTATAAAATATCTCCTATAAACAGATAAAGTTGATTTTCAGTTGGTTTTGTGTGCAGTGGGAGAACTGTCTTCTCTTGGGAGCCAGGGCAGTCTGTGGCGTCCCTTCTCCATGGCAAGGCTGTGTTCGCTGAGTCTGTACCTGGTCAAGGATTTTCTTTAGATTTGGGTAAGTCACAGTGGTCAGGTATTCTGCAACTGTTTATTCTCTCTGATAGGGACAAGTAGCAAGCAAATTATTCTTTTTTTTGGTGGATTCCTTCGAATGTGCCAAATATATTTTTATTTAATTTTTTTTATAACTAGGCTTTGCCTGAAATTCTGGTGTGTTGGAGTCCATGGACAAGCTGGCTAAGGGAACTATTTTCTGTGTGTAACTCTCTATTTGAGGATAACGATTGGATATGGTCATAATTCTGCCTCTACATGCATTATTTTGTGTTTTTCTTTGGACGAGGATAGATTTGAAGAGTTCTGCATGTAGAAAATCAATTTGACTCTCTCTCTCTCTTTCTCTTAAAGCCATGATCCAGACATAGGGCCGAGGTGTGTGGATGTGCTCATTCTGGGCAGTGGTTGATGTTGATGGTCGGAGAGGGTTAAGAAACTTGGACCCATTCATAAATAACATTGCTCATTATAACGCTCATATACAATGACTGTACTATATTAAAAAGATTGATCACATAGTTGCCATGGGTAGTAACCATGGGGATCAAACAGTCCCCCTTCATCCTAGAGCTCTCCAAACTCTCCAGCCATTCTCCTAAAAAAACACAGGCTCTCCCACCCACACAAGCAGCCATTCTCACACATGCAGTATATATGTATATATTTATATATATACAGCATATACGCTGATGCACATACTGAATTCTGAAGCAACAAAAAAACACTATAGCACACACACACACACACACACACACTATACAAATACAAATCCAAACACAAGGTTAAAGAAAAGATGTACACGACCCCAAATGTCAGAACCCGGAGCATTTAAGTAAAGCCAGGAATCAAACCCGTGTCTCTGTGGAGTTGTGAGGCAACAGCACCGCCCACCTTTCAATCGTGCTGTGCCGCTAGCTCTTTCTATCATCGCTTTCTGCTTCCATTGCTCTGAATGTACGTTTCAATAGGAAAGTCGTAGATTGGTTTACACACACATGGGGGAAGTCAGAGGGGCAAAACATCAGCGAAGGGATACAAAGGAGAAGTGAAGGCAAGAAAGTGGAGGACAAAGGGGCATATACAGGCAACAGAGCGCACCAGGGATGTGGAGGCTAGAGACGGATGCAGAGCCACAATCTGGAATTAAAAAGTAACCAGAGGGAACCAAGAGCAAAGAGAGAGAAAAAATACAAAGTTGAGCCGAAATAGAAAGATGCATATGGAGAACGGGGGGGAGTGACAGTTAGTAAAGATTGATCAAATTGACGGAGGAGAGACTGAAAGGTGGACAGATACACGAAAAGAGAGGGATGGCAGAACAGCTGAGCAAGACAATATAGAGCAGGAGAGAGAGAGAGAGAGAGAGAGAGAGAGAGAGGCATGTGTGACACAGAAAGGCAGAGAGAGAGACAGACAGGAGGGGACTAATGAGATGGTGTACATCCCAAGAATGTCCCTGACACAGCAGACTGGAACTTTGATAAGGAGCAGCTGAGCAGCTGGCTTCACTCCTGTGTGTGCGTGAGTGCATGTTGGCCCAAAGCCTGTAGTGAGTGTGGTAAGAATAGTATAATAATGTCAGGTTAAATATACTTGTCTGCAAAGGTATCTGATTCAGATGCATTCCTGGAATATTGCACTAATGTCAGGAAAAGCCATGAATACATAAATATAATGTCTGGCAATACAGCACCATAATGCAAGCAGAGATTTAGGGGAAATAAGTAGGGTAAATATGAGGGAATTCCATATATAGACCTCACGGCATACATAGCATTTTTTTTTATGTTTTACAAAAATAATGGCCACAACTGGTGGGAATTACATTCTAAGTTGTTGCTCTGAAATCAAGATTCTAGGTGAGTTCCTGTATCTGGTTGAGGAATCCTTTTTTACCCAGGTGAGGAATCATTTTGAATATGCTTGCAGAAATATAACCATCCTTCAGTAGGGCAGCAGTCATCTACAACTGTGAAACTTGAAGGAAGAGACGGAAAGAAAGTGGGAGCAAGTTGAGAGTAACGTTGTCCTTATCAAATACAATACATAAAAAATATATAATATATAAAAAATAGATATATTCTGGATGGATGTGTCGAAGCTTAAAAAAAAATACTTTCTCACACTGAAACCCCATTTTCTCATGCCATTTGCATTAGTGCAACTGATGTTGCAACTGATGTTTCTACCATTAGTGCAACTGATGTTGCACTAATGGTAGAACCCCATTAAAACTCTCCATCATTTGCAAAGGCAATGTCCCTCCCTTACCAATTTGACCATTATTAATAAATATTTGGCAGGCTATATTCCATTGCTGTGAAGCAAGATGTCTGAGGTCTGTCACTAGTTATATTTACCATGATTGAAATAAAGGAAGAGTAACTGTCTTTTTTCCACCAAAAATGTTTTTACCAGCCATCATAAAAATAAATGAAGCATATTTTCAGGTCATGTCTTTGTTGTGATGTGATGTCAAAATGTCATTTTAGTCCTGTCATTTTAGTCCTTAATCAGAGGACTCATTGTTTCCCAACTCATTCAAAATAATTTTGACACAGCTGTTGTATTCACAGACTGAGATCTACGACAAACAAGTAGCATTTACCAGCTGACGTGTATGAAACAAGGCCTCGTCCTTCGAATGTTGATTTAGCCGCGTCAACATAGCGTCCACATGGAGAGCACAGACTTAAAACTAGTGATCACATCAGCATTCTCAAGAACCATAATTGAAGTGTCAACCCCCACCCCCCTCCCATTCTAGGCCTGCAGCGGCAGGGAAGAAGAGTTAACCCGACCAATAACTGCAGATAGTGATCATCCCGCAGTGTATAACGCAACCAAAAGGCTACTGCCCTTGTGGTTTAATTGAGCCGATTCATCTACGGTGAGTGACTATTAAGTCTTGACTATATAGGCTGATTAATCATTTATCTGGAAGTATCGCTGCTCGCGTATGCTATGATTATTTATTCGCATAACCTTACGTTGACGCTTCAGCGGCTTCCCCTTCTCTGAACCTTAAGAATCAATGGGGAATTATTCTAAGGTGCTCCTTATTATACGCACCAACCTTGCATGTCAAATGAACGATAAAGTAGTAACGTATGCACAGCTGCAGGTGGCCTGTTGCCAAAAGGAGTCTGTCGCATGCGTCGCTGCAGGCATGCGTATTGCAGCAGTCTGTTGATTTATCATATATCTGCATGGTTGGATCAGTGATTCAGCTTTACGCATGCATTTGAGTGTTTCAAGTGCGTTAACATATCTTAGTTAAGGAATTGTGTTAAATATCTAATCTCATCAGATTAGATATTTATGCAAATGTGAGTTTTTGCTGATGGTCGAAAGCCGTGTCTTCAAAATGATGTGCAATGAACACATAGCAGCTTCAGAATACGTAGATACTTTAGAAGGTTTGAGTCACAGAGAATCAAGGGCAATTTAGAAAAGGACACTGGAACAAAAGCTGGTGGACTCAATTATCCCATGTAGGAAACATGTCCGCTCCTTTCTAGGAATATTAACTTTACAGCGACAATAAGTCTCTCATAGGACCTAACCTATGGTGAGAAGGTTCAAAAGATGTCAAAGGGTGTTAGAAATGTACACCATGTGCCACAAAGAATATCCTTCAATTCAGCAATACAATGGATTGTTACATCGAGCAATGTGTTACTTATACCGACAGTTTGTAAGCCTACAATATAAAATTATGCAAAATGGAGGACTAATATTACAGTAACCTTTAGGTTAGGGAAGCAAAATTGTAGTTCAAATAAGGCTAGAGATTCCTGAAAGGCCCACAAGCTGATGAATTATTGTTAAGACACATTAAAATCGCATTGATTCATCTTTGTAATTACCCAACAACTAAGGTCTCTGATCTTGTAGCTCAGGCGTCACAGTTCTGCTACTTAAAAAATAGGACAACCACTTTTCCAACATAAATCACGGTCATGGTGAATAATAAACACATAAATGATGATGCAACCTTTCCAATACATCAACAAAAATACATTTCAAAAGTTTGTGTGGAGGCGAGGGGTTTTCTCAGCATATTGTTAAATATGCAGATCAATACTGAATTAATGTGACAAGTAGAAGCTATTTAAAAGACATGCTCTGAGGCAGGCTAATCAAGAGCAGTGTTCAGGAGAAAAGGCTGCAGTAAAAGGGGATGAGTTTGAACAAACAATGACCATCAATGAGTATGGCAAAGCCCCAGTCAGAGAATGATAGGGGCTAACCACGCCAGCTCTCAGATTGTGCCAATGTTCTTCATTACGAAGTAGCTCTTGGTGCAGTTCTGTAGCCAGGGCCAAGCATTATGATGTTCCGCTAGCCCACATGTTTCAGTGTTACCCAGGGCCAGCTGGTCAATAGATGCTGTTTGGGTGGGCTGGCAGGGGCAGCTACTTCAGTAATGGTGAAAACATACTTCTGCAAACTGGCGATGAGGTCACCTCCTCTGATAAATAAAACACACTTTTATGATGAACCCACCTGTCTTTGCCAAAGATGTTTATCCAAACTGGATACACCAGATAACCAAAAGTGTAAAAGAGCCAGCTGGTGTTGCCATCAGGAGCTGAAGGAGTGATTGCTTTCTTTCAACTGGCATTCATGAAGTTCCCTACCTTCTGACAATGAAAAACTGTTGGAATACCAAGACAAACGGTGTGAGAAAGATGTTGGTACCTGATAGATGGCCACCAATGTCACCTATGCTACCGGGTATATTGGCGAGAAGGTTGGTTTAAGTCAGAAGTTACAGAAGTTTAAGTCAGTAAGACTTTAGCTAATAGGGAAATACCTGCCAGATAGGGGGATGGAACGCAAAACAGGGTGCTACCGGAGAGCAGTGACAAGTTGTTCTAGGACTAACAGTTACACAACTCTCGAGTCTAGAATCTTTGGTGTAAACATTAAATTTGCAACGTTCCATTCATTCATTATCATTCAAACTCAAGGCTATTGCTGTTGCTGGTCTAGATCCTGCCCATATTGTTGGGCAGGAGTATGATGATGCGGGCAATGTAAGGGAGGAAGGCACGCATCGCAGCAGTTTCTCACAGCAGTCCACGTTCACTGCTGAAACAACGCTCTCAACTTGGCGTTTGTGCACTCCACTAAGGTCAGGGATGTTCGTAACTGCATGACACGGTCCAAAAAATAGTGAACTTCATCACAGCCTCGCCAAAGCGCCTACAGTGCTTTATCGCAAACAATCGCAACAAAAAACGCCTGCAGAAATTCTCCGACACCCGCTGGTCTCAGCATGATTCATGTACAGTATGTCCTCTGTCATTGATCAATATGAGGACATTTTAACCACGATGGTTGAATTAATATCAGAGGGAGACTGCAGCTCGCAAGCGACCCACACGACCAATGGAATCATATGATTTTATTATATGCCTTGTGATAGGGTTGCCGGCGTTTGATTGGTAGCCTACATTGCGGCTGTGCATGTTTTTTTGTGTTTTAATAAAACACATCCAATACCACTGAATGTCCAGCTGGTGCCCCCACTGAGGCTATAGTTACGATGCTCTTTGCGCTCTACGAGTACCCCAGGAGTCGTCGTTAGCTACGAGGGTTTTAACGACGCTCATTACGCAACGATGCTTTCGGGAAACGGGGTAAAAAAAACTCTACGATGCTCGTACGATGAACTTTACGATCCACTTAGGCTAACGATGCTTTCGGGAAACGGGGCCCAGGCTCTATAAGGTTACAGTCGATTTATTATATTTATAATAAAAGTGAATGAAGGGAAATGAAGGGACATGAAGGGGAAAAAAAAAAAAAACATGTACTGGCGACAAACACTGAGTAGTTTTGTGAGATCTCGACTTTGTTTTGCGAGATCTCGACTTTGTATTGCGAGATCTCGACTTTGATTTGTGAGACCTCGACTTTGTTTTGAGAGATCTTGATCCAGCCCTGCAAGACCCACACGCACATTGCACTCTGCACGGCGAACCGCTGGTCCGTGTTCCCCTCGGGAGCAGGTCCAAGATCACGCAAATCAAAGTCAAGAGCTCGCAAAACAAAGTCAAGATCTTGCAAAACAAAGTCAAGATCTCACAAAACTATAGTCAGTGTTTGTCGCCAGTACGTCTTTTTTTTTTACCTTGTCAGGCAGGGATGGATCCGTCGGCCAATCAGATTGCGGTTATGCAAATACACTAGTGTGCCGCTACTTGGACTCAGTCCAATGAAAATCGTCTTTGTGATCAGTGTTGACACAGTTACTATGAAAAAGTAACTGTTTAAAAAGTAAGTAACTAATTTAGAGTACAGTTACTTTATTAGTTACATTCAGCAGCTGCCGACTACACCCCCGCCGCCTCAACATAAAAATCACAACTGGTTTTGCCAACACTCACTTTATTGGAAGTGCATTTTTAACAGGAACAACAATGTTCAACAATGCAAAGTTCAACTTGTCTTTCTTGACCTCACTTAAATACTTGTTTTTATAAAAATTATATAAAGACAGTCTTTCTTGAGTTTACTTAACAAATACTTATTTTTATAAAAATAAAATAAAGGCAGTCTTTCTGGACTTCACTTCACATAAATACTTGTTTCTATAAAAATAAAATAAAGACAGTCTTTCTTGACTTTACTTAGCATAAATACTTAATTTTATAAAAATAAAATAAATCTCTCTCCTCCCTCCATTGATGTTTATGTTTATGTCTGCGACTGCGTAGCCTACACGTGAACTGTCCTCGTGCTGAAAACGTGACTTGTCGCATAGGCTTCGTGGCTTCACTCTCAGAGACGCAAGAAGAAAGCAAATATATTTTTATTAAGGAAAATGACAAACATAGTGTAACACTCAGTGGGGACTAGTGTAAATGAGATTTGTTTATGGAGTTGCCATGGTGATTGGCGGGGCCTGTGTGTGTGGTTCCGGTGAGGAGGTAATGTTGTTGTTCTAGCGAAGTGTGATTATGCGCCATTAAACTGAGAGTTTCAGTCTCATCCAAAGAGTAATACTTCTCAGTGTGTTCTTAAAAAAGCCCTAACTCGGACGCTACAATAGTAACGCGCAGTGACTTGGATAAGTAACTTTAATCTTATTACCGGTATGGAAATAGTAACACGTTAGATTACTTTTTACTGAAAAAAGTGGTCAGATTGGAGTAACCGGCATCACTGTTTGTGATGCAACCCCATGTGGATATGGCAATAAGCCGACCAGCAGTGGGGGATTTAAGAATGGAGGAGAAAGTTATCATTGCTGTGGGCAATCGCCCAATTCTGTTTGACCAGTCCCTGTACACTACGGGGGCAACACTCTCCTTGTGACTACGGGATCCATTCTGCAACAACAACAAAGAGCAGGAAGACGCAGGAAAAAGCCAGCTTTAAGCGGGGAGCAATTTGACTGGCTGCAGGCTGCGTCCACAAAGACTACTCCCCCATAAGTCAGACACACCCTCGCCCATCCGTCGAAGGACGGAGGTAGTGTGCACAAGGCGTGAGAGTGCATGTTGGTCAGCGCTCCGCTGTGCTGTTTGTGTTGCTCCTTTCCTGAGGCTAAATTTGGCTGCGCATGTGTGATTGTGTGTGTTGTCGAGGTCTCACAAATCAATGTCGAGATCTCGCAAAACAAAGTCGAGATCTCACAAATCAAAGTCGAGATCTCGCAAAACAAAGTCAAGATCTCACAAACCTATAGTCAGTGTTTGTCGCCAGTACATGTTTATTTTTTCTTTCTTTTTTTCCCTCCATGTCACTTCGGCGGCTCCGAAGTTATGTACGGAGCCGCCGAAGTGACATGAAGGGCAAAAAAAAAACGCTGGTCCGTGTCCCCCTCGGGAGCGGGTCTGCGGACTCCCCGCCAGACCAACACACACATACACACACACACGCGCAGCCTAACTCTAGCTTCAGGAAAGGAGCGACACAATGGCGAAACGCTGGTCTGTGTCCCCATCGGGGGCGGGTCCGCAGACTCCAGCCTCACCAGACCCACACACACCCGCACTCTGCAGCACGGCGGAGCGCTGACCAACATGCACTCTCACGCCTTGTGCACACAAGGCTCCGTCCGTCGACGGATGAGCGAGGGTGTGTCTGACTTATGGGGGAGTAGTCTTTGTGGACGCAGTCTGCAGCAAATCGCTCCCCGCTTAAAGCCGGCTTTTTCCTGCGTCTTCCTGCTCTTTGTTGTTGTTGTTGCAAAATGGATCTCGTAGTTGCAAGGAGAGTGTTGCCTGAACTGAATCGGACGATTGCCCACAGCAATGATAACTTTCTCCTCCATTCTTAAATCCCCCGCTGATGGCCGGCTTATTGACATAAGCCACTTTCGCACCGAATAGTTCCAGGAACTAAACAAAGGT
>JAOPUA010000002.1:2946166-2957695 GCA_027122455.1 Trisopterus luscus | reverse complement strand
CCCCCCCCCCCCCCCCCCCCCCCCCCCCCCCCCCCCCCCCCCCCCCCCCCCCCCCCCCCCCCCCCCCCCCGAAAGACACTGTTACACTGCCAGACCCAGTTGCCTCCGCTGCTGTAGCTGTGAGTTACACTAGAACATGAGAGCGTTCTGAATAAACGATTACACTGTGGTTTCACGAGTGTTAACAGATCTACAGCCATGTGCTCGACAGCGCTCAAAGCTTTGAGGTATTCATGTCATATGAACTGAAATCACAGATCAAGCAAATCACACAAGGAGGGCAGGCAGAGCCACTCACGGTTCACCATGCCCTCTCTTACAGCTCCACCATATATAACACAAATGGACCCATGCCAATAACATTTTACATTTATATCGGTACCGTACCATTTAAATCCTCCAGGGTTCATTTTTAATAACTTGGTAAATGAATGTTAATAAAAATGTGAATAAAAACATTACAGGCATGATTCACTAAGTGAGGGCAAGTAAAGATGCCCGCGGGGGCCAGCATGTTTCAGAACGGTCTGCTGGCTCCCCGGAACAGGGCGGAGGGGAGCGTACCTGGCTCTTCTTGGTGGGGATGGTGGTGTTGCGGTTGATAAGCTTGGTGAAGACTCCCCCCAGGGTCTCGATGCCCAGAGACAGCGGCGTGACGTCCAGCAGCAGCACATCCGTCACGTCCCCGGCCAGCACACCGCCCTGGATGGACGCGCCGATGGCCACCGCCTCGTCGGGGTTCACCGACTTGCTGGGCGCGCGACCGAACAGGTCCTGCACTGTCTGCTGCACCTGCAGGAGGGGAGACACCGCGGAGACGACGCTTCAGACGCGGGCAGCCGACTCAGGGACTGGGGCCTTGGACTGTGTCAGTACACACATACACCTCATAAGAAATAAAAGGCTTCTATGATACATAAACAGAACACCGCTTTAAGACGGTCTGTGCACTTCTCAGAGGTCTGCAACATTCATGTTTTTGCTATTAAATGCCGCTTTCTTGACCCGCTTACTATTAAATAATATACATTTATTCATTTATGCTACTCCGAGGACGCCGTGCGTGTGCACGTGCTGCCAAGTCAGATGTAATGGTGCTGCCCCCGTACCTTGGGCATGCGGCTCATGCCTCCAACCAGCAGCACCTCTCCGATGTCTCCCTTGGAGACCTCTGCGTCCTGCATGGCCTTCTGGCAGGGCGCCACGGTGCGGCGGATCAGGTCCGCCACAATGCCCTCGAACTGGGAGCGGCTCAGCTTGATGTTGAGATGCTTCGGGCCAGAGGCATCCATGGTCAGGTAGGGCAGATTGATGTCCGTCTGGGAGGGGGGGGGGGATGTGGGGGTCACGTTTAGAAACGGAAGCACAGGGACCTTTGCACCAGGGAGAACGTTGAGCAGGAGCTCTTCTCTGGAAGACTCAAATCTTAGTACTGCACTGCAGCTGTTTACGCCATTCAAACAAACGCATGCACTAGAAAGATTCAAGAGTAAAACACGCCCATCCACGAGGCATCCATCCAGGACATTGTTTCTCTACATCAGTAACTGTCGTCTGAAAATAGTTGTTATTGTAACAATGTCTCAAGCCACTGGAGGCTGAATTT
Organism: Trisopterus luscus; assembly: GCA_027122455.1. Taxonomy (NCBI): domain Eukaryota; kingdom Metazoa; phylum Chordata; class Actinopteri; order Gadiformes; family Gadidae; genus Trisopterus; species Trisopterus luscus. The sequence goes on along the minus strand of JAOPUA010000002.1, from coordinate 2,956,089 downwards.
ATCTCAGACTTGATAAATGAAAATCATATTAACAATTTAATTGCTCCATGTTTATTCCCAACCTTTACTTCCTCTCCCCGCTCCTTCCGGCAGAATGCCGCCATATTAGTAAGGAAGGATTCTGTGGCTCGAAACAGGAGAACCCACCGATTGCTCCACATTTAAATTTCAGACGTTATGGAAGTACTAGTTTTATATGTTCAGCATATAATATACTTCAGAGAAAATGTTGTCATATGTTGAACAAATAATACAATATAGTCAGCTTCATATTTGTATCAGGACTCGTATTGCTTGCATTGTGATAAACCCTTGTGACAATGCTATTGGATAAACAAAATTAAATTCCTTATGAGTGTGTATACCTGGAGAGCGGAGGAAAGTTCACACTTGGCCTTCTCTGCGGCCTCCCGGACTCTCTGCAGGGCCATGCTGTCCTTGGTCAGATCCACGCCGGACTGAGGAGACGCAACATCCTCATCACCGTGCTCCACAACATCCTCATTACCAAGCTCCACAGCCCTGAAGTCCCTAGATACAGTCTCCCTTTTCTAAATGACCCAATAGTCTTTGGTGTGTAAAAGTAAAGGACTGAAACAGCAATAGTTTGAGCTCAGCAACAGAAGATTGACTAAACTGAATGTCTCATCTCTACATACACCTTGAACAATAATGCTTTGAACAAAAGAAAGACTTAAGCTGGGCCCATCTCTTCAGGGATCCCTCAGTCCCCCTACATACCTCTCTCCTGAACTCTTTGACGATGTGCTGGAGGAGGTGCTGGTCAAAGTCCTCTCCTCCCAGGAAGGTGTCACCGTTGGTAGACTTCACCTCAAACACGCCCTTCTGGATCTCCAGGACCGAGATATCAAACGTGCCACCGCCCAGATCGTACACCGCAATGCTGGGGGGGGAAAAAAACAAACAGGGAAGGGTCTTTTTCAACAAACTGAGTTCTGGGAAGAAGTTCTGTCAAACAGCATAAGGATGCTACAGGACTGATATTCAGGAGATTGACCAATAATTCAATGGACCAGCATTAGTGCTAATTATTTGTATTAGCCAATAATTGTCATTATATTTGCATTCGTCACTATACTTCTATAACGGTATACAAATTCCAAGTTACCCGGACCACCTTTTCTGATTAATAACTAAATAGACTAAACTGAATTTGTTTAATTTCGGAAGCATCAAATTAAGACTAATGTACTTGATAAATGACTTCAGCAAAACAATGTTTATCAAAATTAGACTACATATGAATAATTTATTGTTGATTGACCTGTTGATTGAAATGTTGTGATATTGTTTGAGCAGAAATTCAAGTTTTTGTCTGTGCATCTCAACACAATCCCAAAGTTCCCCAGCAGTCTCCAGCCTCAGAGCCTGGACTTACACTTTGTCCTCAGTCTTCTCCAGTCCGTAGGCCAGGGCCGCTGCCGTTGGTTCATTGATGACACGCAGGACGTTCAGGCCAGCAATCTGACCGGCATCTTTTGTAGCCTGAAACAAACAAGAGTGAGATGGTGAATAGAAATCACAACCACCTGTTCAATCTCGACCGATATCTTCAGGGAGACACGTGTGAACCCAACACTCTTTCCTGTGTGGTTACCTAAAGTCTGCTACTATCACACTATAATAATTATCATTAGGATCTGTGTTGATCAATGCAAAAGTCTACCTGTCTCTGAGAGTCGTTGAAGTAGGCTGGCACAGTGACCACTGCGTTCTTCACTCCATGTCCCAGGTAGCTCTCTGCAGAGCAAAAGCATTCATTACAATTAGGCGTTTAATACAATATGAAAAACTCAAAATGCTTTTCGCCCGTGTACTTGTGTATGTGCAAATACAATGCTAAATTTAGTTGAAAAGTGGTGGCTTCTACCTGCCGTCTCCTTCATCTTCATCAAGATGAAGGCACCAGCCTGGCTGGGAGAGTACAGTTTTCCATGCGCCTCGACCCAGGCGTCGCCATTGGACGCACGCACAATCTTGTACGGTACATTCTTCCTGTTAAGGAAAGAAGCGACTGTAATAAGGGATGTTGTGAGAAGCGATCAGGTGGTGGGATGCGATGAAGTCGTGTGAAGGAAAAGAGAGGGGAGCACTCACAGGTCCTTCTGCACCTCAGGGTCGTCGAAGCGCCGCCCGATCAGCCTCTTGGTGGCGTACAGGGTGTTGTTGGGGTTGGTAACGGCCTGCCTCTTTGCCGGCATGCCCACCAGGCGCTCTCCTTCTGCAGTAAAGGCGATGACTGAGGGGGTGGTCCTGGCTCCCTCTGCGTTCTCCAGCACCTGGAGCACCGAAGCGAGACGTTGAAATGTCGGACGTAAACTTTCAATGCAGCCGCACTACATTGAAAATAATATTATGCATGACTCAACGTGTGCACACAAGGGATCATTTAACTACATCAGTGTGTTTTTTTTCTGTGCTCGATTCTCATCCAGCCTGAAAAAGGTGCTTCGCAGACGGCATCAGAGCACAGTAGCTGAATGTCTACATTAAGAGTCCAGAATAGCCCGATGCTGCAAGCACAACACCAACGTGATATGTTAAACATGTGCTTTACCTTGGCCTGTTTCCCCTCCATGACGGCGACACAGGAATTGGTGGTTCCCAGATCGATGCCGATGACTGAGCCCTTAATGGCCTCAGACCTGCAACAAACCCAAACCCATGCACACAGTCACTAAATCATTTCGATGTGTAAAACCTTTAGGATGGACATGTTTTTACGAACCGTTGTGTGTTTATAAGACTATTAGGGTTAGATATTATCTCAACCAAAATGATTTTGTAGAGTGTAAAACTTTTTTTACTAATTACAATGCTGAAATTGAGAAGTTCGACAACTGAAATACATATTAGTTATTACAGAGAGTAACGTAAAGGAACCGTTGGATAATGGTAATGTACCGGTTACCCAAACTTAAAGCCTATGTACTGTGTATTGGCTTGTTAATAAATATGGTTTCGGTCCGAATTCTACTCACGCATAGTTCCTCCGGGAGAGGGTCCGCAGAACATCTGATTGGAAGCCATTCCAGCAAGCCTAGGAGACAGCATTAAATGGTTATGAAAAACTCCTAGTGCCACCTATACATAAACGTGTAGTGATGGACCCCGGCCCATGAATGCTAGACACGGGATCCGCCAAGTAACTTTGAACCAAGTAACTAGTCACTGGTCAAGTCCCCCTGTGGCACCAGACTGTAGACATGCATTCAGTTTCATAAGCGATGATGCCCTCAAGTGCTCCTAACAAGGTGCACCTTGAATGCTACACAAAATGACTTCACGTGTTTTCAGAGAAGATCTTAATGAAAAAAAGAGGCCTTGAATGAGTAAAATAGTTTCATGAGTTAATAATATTGAGAAAACTTAGTGAGTCTTGGTGTCTTGCCAGGGAACCTGAAGGTCACCTCCCCTCACGGGAGGAGAGCGGTGCATGGATTCGTTACTGCGACACACACATCAGTGCTGTGTTAAATAGCGATTCGAATTATTAAAATGTTGTGGTTGATTGGAGAAGTAAGACACAGAAGGGTCTGTACGGTTCTGACCGTCATCAGCTGATGTAATACAAGACGCCATCACTCTAATTAGCATGCGTCGTAATATCACTTACGTCATATCGATTAAACGACATCAATGTATGAATAAATGAAGTACCTGGATTGCCAGGGTTTGACAGCCAGTGTCTCCTCCCTGGCCTGAAGACGGTATTTAAATTTCATGTTTGTCCCATTGAATGAAACCTACGTAAGGTCTATGCTAGCAGGGCTAGCATGTACAGCTAGCACGGAGATTACGCAACCATCTACCAACATGTGTGGCTCAGACTCACCTTCTTCACCAACGAAGACACGTTCCTGGAGGTGGTCTGCGAGGGGAGAGACCTCGAAAGAGTTCTGGCGACGTTCAGCATGTTGACAGCTCCGCTAGCAGGCTAATGTTGCTAATAAAATGTACGCAATGTTCAAATTCCCCGGGTTATGAGAAGCACCTGCGATACCAGTCGATCCCAGATAGTAGTTCTAGTTCTTTATATTGTATGCACACACGAGAGATGTATGTCTCTTATATGCTCTAAAGCGTGCAGGGTCGTCTCGTCTTTCTCGCCGCTGATGAACCGGGACTGCGAAGGTTCTTCTGGAATTATCCAACGCATGTTGCGCTATGTACGGCACCGGACCCCTTGAGAGCACTCTGAGCAATGCCTGATGATAACGACTTGTGGAAAATATATATTTAGTAACTCTTAATTCCTTAAAGAATTCAATATGAACATCATTCTAAGTCGTCGATTATTATTGGTCAGTTGAACTACAATTGTGCTGTTGTTAAATAAATTAGCAACAGTTTTAAGAAAGGCAGTATAAGAGCGTCTCAGTAGTGTTGCCTGGTGAAGGTCATGATGTAAGGAAAGGGTTATGGTCATCTCAGCGGCTCTGACGTCAGGGATGCTACGCGAAATATATATATATATATATATGTATTGCTAACAGACAGAAAGACAGACAAACAAACTCCGGTGAAGGAGTTTGATAATACGTAATGATAAATAAATAATCTAAGATGAAATTATGGACGATGATAGACAAATAGGTGTGCGATTCATGATTTTATTATAGTGGAGACTTGTTGTGTAATCATATACAACCATATTTGGGAACACAAAAAAATGACATAAAATAAAAATTGCTGACGTTTTTACCCAAGAACTACACAAATGACATAAATTAATGATAAAATTCAAAACTTTTGAGAGAAATATTGACCTGTGAGCTATGACCTATTCCCAGACTGTGACAAACATATATATATAAAAAAAATGCTGAGTCATACGGGCCAACCAGTAATCTTGCATCTAATTAAGTGGATTTAAAGCATTAATGTTGAAATGAAAGGACACAAGCCACATAGAAGGAACAGGTATCCATGCACTTGTCTGAAGCTGTCCTGAATGTTTTTATTCAGATTGTGTGTAACTATAAAATACATACATCTCCACTGCTGTCTTTAATAATTACTTTTATGAAAAAAATTCTCACATTTTCTGCCTCACATACAAGATCTTCCCATTAGTCTACTGCCATTTCATCACTTCTTCCTTCCTTCCTACACTTTCAACGCCTTACGTGTCTCCTTTCCCCTCCCCCTTTACTTTCCTTCTCTCCTCGTTCTATTGACTGGATCCTGTCCTTCCTCTACTCCAGAAGCTCACTGTGCAGGCTTCCCTCGCTGTCCATGAAGTTGATCAGTTCCTCCACATCGCCTTCCTCATCCTCTTCCTCCTCGCCGCCCTCCCTTGACATCTGCGCCTCTCCCTCTCCGCCGCTACTCTTCCCTCCGAGCTCCAGGTAGCCCTTGGCTGTGTGGTCTCGTGCTCCTCCTCCCCCCTGGGTCTTGCTGTTGACCGGCTGGACCATCAGGATGCCCTCCCCCAGGACTGTGATCTCGCTGACGCTCTCTCTGTCCTTGGCCATGGGTCCGCTCAGGGCTGCCCCCTTACCCGGTGTGTGAGCGCTGGGGTCCAGGGTTACGCTGGACCGGCTTGTGCAAAGACCCATGGCCCCGGGTTCAGGAACACACTTAGAGGCGAGAGCAACGCTTGTGAACACACAATGGCAATCCCTGCTGCTGCAGAGGTCCCTCGAGGTCAGTGCTGGTGGGTCCGGTTTGTTAGTCAATTGTCGCCAGGAGTAATTACAATCATTCCATGGGCAGAATTTGTCCGTCTTGTGGTTTCAGGCTTTTGTTTTTTAATGTCTAAAGCTACATGTAATCTGATATGATCCTCTGAAACCAATCCAATTGGAATCACTTCTTGTAGTCGTGCATTAAACGCAAACGTCCGTCCTATATTGTGACTCTCGACCAAGTCCCCTTTGAGCTTAATTCTTCAGTGGTTGTCTGATTCAGAGGAGATCCTGGTGAACCGCTGGTACATTCTGTGGAAGTGTTTAGAGCCTTGCAGTCCTCTCTCAGCTGCCTGTCTCCCATCCACTCCCAGGCTCCACTCTCAATGTTTGCATCCACTGATCTGCTGGGAAACTACCATTCTAATGGACCAGCATGGGTACGACACTGCTCTCTCGCCTGCTGTCCCCTGTTGAAAGAAGTGGAGGGAAAAGAGGAAAAGTTGGGGGTCTCCCCCCTCCCCCCTTCCTTTTTTTTTCCACCTCCACCCTGTACTCCCAAGAATAGGTTTGGGTGAAGTCACATGACATCTATCTATATAACTACTGTAGATGTTGATACCATCAGCGGTCAGACTCTGCCAGGCCTTCTGCTGCAGTCCCACAGAAGGTTTGAGCAGTCGCTATTGTTCTCTCTGTTTCAGATGTTCTCCTGAGGGCCCTCGACTCAACACAGGGTTCTCAGAGGAACTTGAAGACACAGACATGGCGATACATCTGTTAGTGGCAGTATGAAGTGGATAGCGACTGTGATATTCTTGTGCTGAATGCTATTTATAAGCAAATTATATATTGCTAGTTTAGTATATAGGGGATTATGTGATGTGCATACAATCGATTTGTAAGACATAAGTGGTCATTCTTAGCTTTTAAGTCACTAGTGCAAGAAAATGTTACGAGGGTTGAAACTGCAGTCATAATGTGAACATTAAGGGGATCTCATACAGTGGCCCTGATCGCTCAAAGCACTTCTACTTAAAAGCACAAGCAAATTAAGAAAACATTTTGATACATGTTGCAACACATGAGCAGCATTTAGAAAAATTGCTGCAAATTCAGACAACACACATTACAAAAACACAAGTGTTTCAGGAGGACACTTAAAAGAGACATGTCCCAACACCGCAATAATATCTAAATCATGCAATCACAATGTTCAAATAAACATACAATAAACAATTAAGATACATTTTATAAAATGTTTCCTATTAGTTCTTTGAAATGCAATGCGTTAAGCTCGACTGTACTATCTTGGATGGTCCTCTGAGTTTTCAACATGTTCCAGTCTACTGGCTCCTCCACCACAGGGGAAACTCTGCTCCCCTGGATTGCTCAGTCCTGAAGGTTACCCTGGGATCGGTCCTGGTAGGTGTATGTGCTGACCTCCAGCAGAGGTCAGTGAACCTCAGACCAGTCGCCCCAGGATAGCAATCACATTTAAAGTCCTGAGAATGAGGGCTGTCATAGTTAACCATAAGCTTTAGAAAAAAAGAGAGCATTGCACAAATAGTACCAATATAAGGTGTATTGTTGTCTGACTTCATCCCACATTATATTTATGTAGACACTACTGCTACACATGAGACCTCCTTCAGTCATAGACAGCCATCTATTAGAAACCCTCCATATACTTATCCAGAAAAATTTAATTGGCTCCTCTGATAAAGCAGACGTAAACTTGTTGAGTCATTGAGTTATTTGCAGTGAAATAGTCAGCACCACAGAAAGGGGCAGCTAAGACATACCCTCTTCCTCAATTGACCAAAAAGCTGCTTGACCTTCACCAAGACCTTGATAGGCCTTTATTAGAGGTGAAAAACCTCTAAAAACTAAAAATATATATTTTTAACTATATTTCTTATTTTTAAGTGGTCATTGGCACTGTGGTCATAATCATTTAATAATCAATTTCTGATATTTATCATCAGAATTATCGTCGGGGTCAATGTTGCCGGGGTTGTGACCTCCTTTAACACATTTATCCTGTAGGGACAAAGTCAATTTTATTTGTATAGCACTTAATCACCATTACAGTCTCAAAGGGCTTAACAAGTATTTATGACACCCTCCTGACCCAAGCCCCCACACGGGCATGAAAAAACCTAACCTTAATCAGCAAGGAAGTAATCTTGGTGAGTGGGGATCCCTCCTTCCAGGGATCCGCAACATGCTAGGACAGACAGAATAGTGAATTAGAAGGGGAAAAGTACATAGTGGAAATGTATACTGCTACTAACTTAGTAACTGCATTAACAAAAGCACGAAAAATCATGGAGCGGTCTTAGCGTCACGTCTGTATGGTTTTCGCATCCATATGTTTCAAACGCAAGGCTGAAGAGGTGCGTTTTAAGCTTGCTTATAGCTCCTAAGAGTCAGCTTCTACAGGAAGACTAGTCCATAGGAAGGGGGCCCAGTAGGCAAACGCTCTCTGTCCAGCCGATTTCTTTTTAAACTTTGAGTGAGGTTGAAATTTAAAATATGTTTTAGTAAAGCCACACAATCTAAGACGGAAAGAAATGTTAAATGACTTTAATCGAGTGAAGGGATGTGAACAGTCTATATGGAGTAAACAATGTAAACATGCACACCATTTTAAAAATGTAAAATGGTTAGAAACAAAGAAAGTGAAGAGTTAATAGTTAATAGCTAAAAAAACACAATTGCAACAAAGGGTCAATGATTTTTATTATGGATACTCAAATTTTTGCAGAAGATAGTGCACCCTCTATCGCTATGCTATGCTCATGCTCACGAAAAATTATCTATTGAATCGTGACCCAGAGCATGATTGTCTGACTTATTTCGTACCACACAGAACCAAATTCAAACCATAGCTTCGTAATTATCTTCGTAAATATCTTCGACTTCAGAAGGGGTGTGCGTAGACAGTACAGTGCACCTCTAGTTATGTATGGGTGTTTCTAGATGTGGGTCTGCATTTCTAGGCTAATATCTATATATATATATGTATTTATTATTTAAGGAGAGGCCCTCTTAAGCCCATCAGTTACTTGGCTCCACAGTGCATCAGTGTCTCTCGCTATGCTGCAGCCAGGGTTGCCAGATTGGATCTGGAATTTGGCCCAATCTGGCAACGCTCTCCCTGGAGTAGGTACTACGGTTGTTTAACTGGGTAAACAGGAATTTGATCCTCAATATTGTAATAACAGAGAATTGAAACTGATATTTAACAGTTTATAAATTTAGCAACAATAGATTATAATCCGATTGGTACCCACAGCGTGCAGCGCCCCAACCCCCCCGGCTAGCGTTATACCTCAAGTTGTGTCACAACTCACTTCTAATTAATCAACCTCCTCACTCTCGTTCTGTGTGACTGAGATTCTCTCTCCCCGCTGACACCCTGCCGCTGCTAGCACTAGCGTCAGCCAGGCGCATTGTTAGACCTGGGCATTACAGAGAACAGCCCCGGATCTCTGTGTCGGCAATTAAAAAATAAAAGAACATAATAAGAATGAAAATAGCCCAGGCTTTTATTTGTTTCAATCACTGAACTCAGCCTATATTTGGGACAGTTGTCTTTATGTATTATTTAAACCGCTATGCATATAACCGTACATGTAAACATTACCAGGCTATCGAATAACGCATGCACGCGCACGCGCGCGCACACACACACACACACACACACACACACACACACACACACACACACACACACACACACACACCTATATTGAAGACTCACACCTCGCTCCCGAGCCCCTCTGGTGTCTGCGGCGGGGAGTGTGATGTCACCGCAGCCCGCCGAGGCCTCCCATTGGCCGCCGCGCCGCGGACCCTCTGTTGATATATTAGTACAATGCATTGATTACCCCGTAATCCAATCGCCCGCCTGCTATTGATCTTTTATAGAGCGCCCACCGCCCGCCCCCGGAGGAGGCTCCTGGCAGCTAATTGGCTTATGAAATAATCCAAACATTTTGCTTTGGCCACACTGGAAGAGATCAATACGCAGCTTAGCCGCCGCATTCCAATCAATGGCGGAGAACCACATGTCTCCCGTCTCTCCGCTCCCCCACCGCCCCCGCCACGCCGGGCCCCACGGAGAAAAACATGTTTCATGCTCGTTTACCCACACACTTTATCCTTGTCTTTGACACGGCAGTTCAATCTGTGGCCCCCGGGGGGGGGGGGGGGGGGGGGGGGGGGGGGGGGGGGGGGGGGGGGGGGGGGGGGGGGGGGGGGGGG
>JAOPUA010000002.1:2741253-2757914 GCA_027122455.1 Trisopterus luscus | reverse complement strand
AAAATACTTTATCCTAAATAAAGTCTCTTTAAAGCTATTCCTTTGGATTCGACCACTTTCCTTGAAGAACTCAACAATGTGTTATCTCTCCTGGTATCACAGGCCACGGAGGACACAACAGGCGGAGCTGGCCATGGTGGTGAACAACAGGATGCTTACGTCCAGTTGGGACAGGGCCTTGAAGCGGCCCCAGTTTAATGCAGGCTGCCGTCAGCTGGCAACGACTGTTTACCCAGCTGAAACAGGGCTTGGGGACATGCCAGTAGTGGAGGCGTCAATTGCCTGCTGGACATCGCTGGGACCTGCCCGGATGTCCTCTAACCCAAGTTGTCCATGTAAGGAGTGTGCAAAGATGGACCGCCTGGTCACTCACTCCTTTAATGCATCGGCACGAGCAGCCCGCACAGGCAACGCTCTAGCTATGACACTGGCGGCTCTGCGTAGGACGCTAGACCCGGCGGACAGAGATGGCGTGGGCCTGGTGGAAGCTGCCCTATCGGCTCACTCCCAGCTTACAGTTGACGTATTAGATTCGATGGCTGCTCCAGTGTTGTGCCATCATCAGGTGTGGCTTGCACAGACCTCTCTGCCAGAGGCCATCAGGACGGAGCTGCTCAATCTCCCTGTGGCACCTGGGCATGTTTTTCATCCAGGAGTCCCAGGCAGTGTTGGACCGCACTGAACGTGCTGCAGCATCTAGTGCTGGTCCAGCGCATATGTGGTAGAACAGCGGTAGCCGTTAACCAAGCACCAAGGGGTAGACCCAGGCAACAGTGGCCCAGCCGGCCTTCACGGACAGCTGGTAACTTTCGGGACCAGCCTGTTCTGGCGGCAAACCGAGGCCCAGCCCCAGATCCTCATGCCAGAGGGAGACGGGGACAGAGACCGAGTAGGGGCAAGGAGGCAGGTCGCAGCGGCGGTGCTGCCTAGCGGTCAGGGGCTGCCCGTCGGTTGCCCTTGCCAGTTGTCTCGGATCTCCTGGGAGGGGATCGTGCCAGACCCTTGGGTTGTGGCAACAGTAGCCCGTGGGTACCGGCTACAATTTCGACGGCGGCCCCCGGCATTTTTAGGGGTCAAAGTAACGCCTGTAAGAGACCCAATTTTAAAGTCAGTGCTCGACAAGGAGGTCCAGGAGCTACTTTTAAAAGGTGCCATAGCAGAGGTACCACTCAGTACCTCAAGTGGTGATAAGGTCAATTTAGCGGGGGGAGTGGTTTACGTCTCTGGACTTAAAGGACGCCTATTTCCATGTCCCAGTCTGCCCGTAACACCGGCCATACCTCCGGTTTGCCTTCCAGGGCAGGGCATTCCAGTTCAAGGTCCTCCCCTTCGGCCTCTCCCTGGCCCCAAGAGTTTTCAGCCGGGTGGTCTCCGCCGCACTAGCCCCACTCCAGGCACGGGGGTTGAAAATACTCCCGTACCTGGACGACTGGCTTATTTGTGCCCCCTCTCGAGAGCAGGTAGTGCGCAACACCAATACGTTGCTGGCCCACATCCAGTTCTTGGGCTTCAGCCAACTAGAAGAACAGCAATGTACAACCCCGGCAACAGGCAGTGTTCCCGGGGTTTCTCTTCGATTCAGCCAGTATGAAAGCGACTCTCGCTGGTCGGAGAGCGGACAGCTTGATCGAGACCCTGAGGTATTTCCGGCTGGGCAAGCTGGTTACCGCTAACCGAGCCCAGAGGCTGCTGGGCTTGATGGCTGCAGCAGCTGTAGTAGTTCCCCTCGGTCTGCTGAGGTCACGGCCCTTCCAGTGCTGGTTCAATGCTTTCCAACTCCACCAAAGAGACGACAGGCAGGTCAAGCTGCGTGTTTCTCTTATCACTGAGGTTCTGCAGAGGATCAAGGAGGGCCAACACACAGTCCTGCTGGTTGCCACACGTTGGCAGCGAGACCCTGGTTTTCAGATCTGCTCCAGCTACTGCAGGGTCAGCCATGGCAGTTGCCGAGCAGGGCAGACCTGCTGGCATAAGCAGGCGGGCAGATATGGCATCCGAACCCGGTCGCCCTGCGCCTTTGGGTTTGGCCAGTACAGAGCCCGTCACTGAGCGTGTAGATGCGTCTGTTCAGGAGACACTCAACAACACTAGGGCTCCATCTACTAGAGCCAGCTATGTACTCAAATGGAGAATTTTCTCAGGCTGGAACCGGAGTATGGCTATTGAACCAGCAGCGGCTTGCCCTGTGCCTCATGTGCTGCATTTCTTGCAGTCCCAGCTGGACCAAGGCAAGGCGGTTACTACGGTGAAAGTCTACGCTTCAGCCATTTCTGCTTTCCACCAGGGCACGAACAACGGGCCTCTCGGGAGGCATCCCTTGGTGGGCCAGTTCTTGAAGGGAGCACGCCGGTTGCGTCCAGCCCGTACCCTACGGGCACCAGGCTGGGACCTCCAGATGGTTTTGGCATCACTCACTGAAGCTCCGTACAAGCCCATTGCGGATGCCGATCTATGCTCTTTGTCACTTAAAACAGCATTCCTTTTGGCCCTCTGCTCAGCAGGATGGGTTGGGGAGCTGTGTGCCCTCTCTGTCAGTGACGATTGCCTCAGGTGGAGGGAAGGTGGCACCAGTGTGTCACTGTGGCCAAATCCGGCTTTTCTGCCAAAGGTTGTTAATAGGCAGTCCATCAATCAGGTTTTGGAGCTGGATGCGTTTCAGCCCGCCTCTGCCTCACAGGCAGAGCAGTAGAGGTTGCTCACTTTGTGCCCAGTGAGGGCCTTGAGAGCTTACCTGACCCATACACAGCCACTAAGGGGAGCACTCTCCCAACTTTTCGTCTGCTATGGGGCAGCAAATAGGGGCTTACCTCATTCGAAGCAGAGGCTGTCCCATTGGTTGGGAGAAGTTATTTCCCATGCCCACAGAGCAAGCGGGATGCAGGAAGTCCCGCCTGCTATAAGGGCTCATTCTACCAGAAGTATGGCAATGTCCTGGGCTGCCCTCAGGGGAGTGCCAGCTGAAGACATCTGTGCAGTGGCCTCATGGTCTACGCCAGGCACGTTCACAAGGTTTTATAGGGTGGATGTAACTTGCCCGGCTTCGGTCGGCAATGCCGCCCTCATGTCCATGACCGAGCGAGGTTTTAACAATTAATTTTTACAATACGTTCCTCGCGACCATTTTGGTATTAGTCATCCCTTTTTAGACCGTAGTGATGGTCAGAGTGAGGTCGATACAGATCGTAAGTTACAGATGTAACAATGGATCTGTGGGACCGAGGGATGACTTCTGTCGCTCAGAACAGCCTGAGGCGATCAAGGTAGGAGGACGAACCGGTAGCAATCCATGCTATTTACAAGTGCGGGACGTTCTGCTTCCGGAGGTCATGGGCATGACGACTTTGACATATGGTCTCAGTGATAGGCAGAACGATGTACTCATTCCTTTTTAGACCGTAGTGACGGTCATCCCGCTGTCTCACAGATCCAAAGTTACATCCGTAACTTACGTTTTCTTCTGGTCTGAAAAAGTCCTAAATTATCGAGTACAAACTATAGAAAAAAATAGTTCATCACCAACTCCCTTAAATTTAGCAACTTATAAATCATACAAAAACAAATACAATCACCTCCTTAGAGCTGGCAAAAAAAGGTACGATAGTGATCAGTTTGCTAAATCCAAAATAATATTAAAGATATTTGGAAGATTATTAAGCAATTACTTCAAAAGAAAAAGGCCTCAAATTATCCCTCATCTTTTAAAGATGGAAGTTCCTCTTTAACTGATCCATTTGATATAGCATGCAAGTTCAATGATTTCTTCTCAAGCATGGAACACAGAAGGAACACAGAAGTTAATTTAATAAAATGAATTATTGAGCTGAGGAAAAGGGCAAGGATTAGATAAGTTTTATACTTCTTCCTACTCCTTTTCAGGCATATCAATTGAATATATGAAATATATTTTTTTTATGAAATATATTCTTATTTATGAAATAATTGTATTTAATCTAATTTAATCGTTTTTGTTTTTTCATTTTTGTTTGTATTTATGATACGTTTGAGTTTCGTTTATGTCTGAAATAAATTGAATCAATCAATCAATCATTTGGTACATCTCTTTCCAAAAAGATAGTTGACACAAAGCCTGATCCATTCGATTATATTAAGGGCTCCTTTCCACAGTTTAATAATTATAATCTTCCTGATGTTAAGGAGGTAAATGATATTATATCCAAACTCAAAGATTCAGCTCTGGGTCATGATTGTATTTGTTCATCCCTAATAAAGGAAGTCAGTTCTTTAATTGTTTATCGTTTAACTGTTGTTTTTGCACAATCAATGAAGACTTGCATCAATAGTTGGTTCAAATATTAAACATCACTCTCTGCTTGTTTAAGTCTAAACCGTATATATTTGTCCTTACATTTTGACTTATTGTAACTGGTTTAAACTGCTTTAAAAAAAAAATATTTTTTTTTCTTTAATTACTGTCTTGTATTTTGTGTGTGTGCTTATGTGTGTGTGTTTTGTATTCTAATATAAAAATGTATTTTGGGTGTGGTTTCCATATAAGTCTACAGGTTTCTGGCTTACCTTCACATCTACGTTTTTTTTGCACTACGTGTTTCGTTTTTATACTTATACTTTATTAAACTAATAAAGCGTTTCCGCATTTTGTATTAATATCATATACACCCATTCAGTCACAAATATGTTAGTTTCCAATGTTTCAATGAACTAGTGTACATACAAGGAGCTGGAAGTTGCCAGAGCTCGCTGAGGAACAGGACCCTGAACCTGCTGCGGAACAGGACCCTGAGCTGTGGAACAGGACCCTGAGCTCGATGTGGAGCAGGCCCCTGAGCTGTGGAACAGGGAGTTGACGAAGCTCGCTGTGGAACAGGACCCTGAGCACGCTGTGGAACAGGACCCTGAGCTCGCTGTGGAACAGGACCCTGAGCACGCTGTGGAACAGGACCCTGAGCTCGCTGTGGAACAGGACCCTTTTTCTAATTATTTTTATTATCATTATTTCAGCAGGGCTGCCAGAGAGAACAGGAGCTAATTCAGTATGCAGTCTGCTCACTTACACTAGATCTCAATGGTTACATTCTGTAACTGCCCTGTGTGGTCTGTTAAGCAGGCCGGATACTATGTTCCTTTGTACCAGTGCGTCAGTAGAAATGATACATGTGATGCACAAGTCAAGTTGGAAAGATGTCAATATCGAGGGTAGTTGGAGCCTTCATAGGCAGTGATGTGGTCTCACATGGTTATTTGCCCCAAGTACTGTATTTACTGTGACAGGGAGCAGCATAATTACCTGTCTGATTCTGGGGAAGGTAATTACACTTGGGGCCAAGTGTCACACTGTCCCAATTGTGTTTGATGAAGGGATACTTTAAAGACAAGCAGAGCACAGTTTGTCCAGAAAAGGCACGTAGGCTAATCTTAATATCTGACGCTGGTAACCACAGGAGTTAAAGGTTATTTTATTTTTGGCTCTGCATTAAAAATACATCCAATGATGGGAGTATTCTGCATTATGAATTCTTCTAACTATATTTGACAGCCAACAGATGAAGGACAGAAGCAGTTTGTACTTTATATATAAATACAGCTTTCAGACTAGCTGCCACCATAGATGTTTAATTCAGTGACGTGTTTATTCAGGGGTGTATATCAATGCATTTCAGTGTGTTGAAGCATCTTCTGTGTGTAATCAAACTGTCAGCCTCCATTATTTGACTTTTATCCTGGCCTTTTTTCCAGGGGTAATGCTGCACGATGTATCTTTGCCGACCAGATTCATTGTGTAGAGACTTTTGATCTACAAATCAGCAGCAAACATTACCTTTTGATGACCCTTGTGAATTGTAGAACAATAGCAATTTGTAGATCCAGATTATGTAGAATTAGGTTAACGTCTCTTCATCCCGCCTTTCACTGACTTTCATATTTTATGATATAGCTCATAATTATTTCAAAAAAAATGTTGGAGGAATATAACCGGCTAGAATACTTTACATGAAATGAAGCTGGAACATGTTGCGATACTACAAGTTTCAGCTCAAGTGGAACTTTTAAGTAGATTTGGAGGTAAAATAACACATCTTTTAAGTTTTCCGGCATCTTTTTTTGCTATAGAACTGATTTTACATGGAAATAAGCTACAGAGGATGGGGTCTATTTCCTTTTAAAATGCATGAAAGCTGAGAGCACTTCTCATCGGGCAGCGCGGCGTAATGACAAGTCTGTGTTGGAGTTTGGATTGGAGCGCGTAACCATTGTTTCTTGTTGTCTCCGTTACTAACAAGCTCCAGGTTCCTGCCTTCCAGCATCCCCTGTCCCTGGATAACCTCTTGCCCAGGCCTTCTTATCTCGGAATGCCTCGGAACGCCTCGGAATGTCTATGCTCTTGGTGTCATGTTATTGTTCTTCGCAGCTCATAAATAAAGTGAAGCGATGAAGTGAATGGAAATTGTGTTTCTGTAGACCGGACCTACGTACAACACATGACTTCTCTCAGCCTGACTCTGCCCAGCTGGGTCTGCTAGCCTGCTTGGCAGCATCCTCTGATCACCTACTGAATGGATAATCTATAGTGTTTCTGCATCAAATGTAAAAAAAAAATGACAACACCTTTGTTATGCATTTCGTTGAGTTGTGTCCCTATATTATTCCTATTGTCTCTAACAATATTCAAACCCAGAGGAATTCATAGTTGTATTCAAAGTCATGGTCTAAACATAGTCTACTTAAACGTAAGTGTAGAACTGTGTTTAAACATATCTAAAACAATGTAGGGTTGCTCTGCACAAACAAGTTTACTTAGAAGTTACAATATATTTACAAAAAACTAAATATTTAGAATATATTAAATATCCCTTCCCCAAAGCATGTCTAATAAGTTCAACGCATTCCCAAGTTGTTACTAGTAAGTACATAACTTAAGATTTAGTTTGTACTTGTTTGAAACTAATAAGTGGTTAAGGGCTTAGTAAGGATTGGTCTTAGTTTACACACAGACATTGTAAAGATGGGTGTGCCCCCAATCCAGACCGAGGGTAGTAGACTCCTTCTCAGGTCCACTACCTGAGCCCTGGTACATTACCGGTGACATATTATACTACCGTGTGAGTATGATGAGCCAATAGCTCATCTATCCGTCATACATCTAGGTGGACAACGACCACTTGTAATGTCAGAAGAGGCACATTTTCAGAACGGCTTGTAACGGTTAATCATACTCACACCTGGTGGTATAATATGTCACCTTTAAAGGAGCAGACCGATACTTAGCGTTATGACAGCCCTGTTACCTGAGATGATACCTCTGTTAAAATAATATTTTGAGCTCTAGTGCTTTCATACAGTTTCATTGAACATTTGGGATGTGTAAAAGGAAATGATGAGAGGAAGGTAAAAAAATCTATAAATTGCAAAAAGGCTCCACAAAGTGCACATACCACATAAAAGCCTGTTCATTGAAGTATATTCCAGTAACCATCTAATGAAGACTTGCCAAGAGCCAATTACAGGTTAAAAGCACTGATCACTGAGGCAGAAATGAGCTAAGGAGCTGGGGGGGGGGGGGGTGCTACTCCTGTTGATCAAAGCAGAGATTCAGTGGGATTCATCTTTAACAGGGCTTTAACAACGAGTATGATACATACAGTATACATGTTGACGCTCACCTGCTGTCCCTTGGCCTCCTCAGGCCGCACCCCCGGGCTGCCCCATCATGCAGGCTATCCAAGAGTTCCCGTTTGGGGACCACAGATCCTAGGACTGTTTGTGAAGAGCAGTCACGAAAAGAAGCATGTTTGGGCCATTAGCAATACAAATTTCTTGGTTCAACTATTTCACTATTTCACACTCCTTTGTGTCCCCCAAGGATCGGTGTTCAGATTGTGGATGGGGGTGGCAGCACACACGCCACAGAATCAAAACAAAACAAAGGAAGTGGCCATTTATTAATGGGGGAGTGTTTCCTTTTGTGCAAGCCTGATTTCTCTGGGGCTGAGTTGTAAAAAAATGATCATTGTTTATGGACTGCTACTGAGTGGCAGTTACATCTCACCAGGGAGGGTTATCTGCACTAGAGAAATTAAAACATAATGGAACTGTGATTAGTTGCTGGTAGATTTTACTTGCGAGTAATGAATTGCTTTGATATTGTTGTTTTCTTTGTGTTATGATGTTAATTGGGGATGTAGCATTAATGAATATAGTTGTTTGTGTGAAACAAGCCCTCCTCCTTGTGGGTTCTGCTCTGCAGGAGAGACGATGTGTCTAATTGATTCACTCTGAGGGTTGATGAGCAAACAGAGTTGCTTACATTCTGCTATCTGAGATATATCTATCTCTATATATATGAATAGAACAATATCTCATATAGCTAATCTCTCTATAAATATAAAAGGAGAGATATATCTCATATCGAAGAAATTAAGCAACCCCATCTGAATCAATCCACACATCATCTCTTTAGCTCTGTTAACCAGGGATTCTGTCATGGCCACAACAAGCAGGGCAGCAGGGACAAAAGGTATCGAACCAAAACATCTCAGTTCACGAACTGGCCTAAAAAAGAATAATAACAAGAGAAGAACGAGGTCAAAGTGACATGCGACAAAGGAACAAAGGATGTGAACTTGTATTTATGAGACTGGGTTGCAGTGGGAGTGGCACGATGTGTGAAGCGAGGGCAAAGGTCTCAGGACATCTGGTGGACAGTTGGAATATAAACTAAATAGCATAGAGCCAGACTAGGATTGATTTGATGACTTTTGACAGCATTTAGCTGTCAAAAGGTCAGAAATCGGTAGGTCATGTCAATGTTACAATTGATTTGTTCAAATTATATTTTAGAAATCAGTTAGAATAACTATTGAAAAAATGATGAATAATAAAACTAGAGCAAAAAATAGATCCTTGGTTGTCTTTTATGAAGATTTAAGGCTGAAATGTACAAATCCCGGTATATCGGGTTGAAAGTTTCAATATTGGCACATTTACTTCAAATTGATTTAAATGTAACCAGAGTCAAAGATTTTTACGGGAAATTGTTACTTATTTTTTTTCTAAGATCATATTACACATACTCGAGTCGTACCTGACGAACTTTATATCTAAGGTTATTGCACACAGAAAGATGACACAGAGGGATTATTTATATATCATTTTCCTGTTGCATAGTACTTGTAATCAATTATCCAATATGTATTTTTTGCCAGCATGAATGCTCCTCATAATGGCTGGATTGATTTTCAGATGTTAGCCTGTTTTGATTACACTTTATATTTGCTTTGTTATTTTGTTCTGCACATATTACCACTTTAGCTCTTCTATCCCTATTCTAATGCAGTCCCTTTTGAGTTTAGTTCTGAGAATGTCTTTTATTGTGCTCTCGTTGTCCTATTATTGTGACACAGACACACTTTGCTTGCTCTGACCGTTACTTATCCATGTTAAGCTCAGTCTAAATGAATTCCTCTGTTCAGCATCAATAGCCAGTGCTTCGTAGACCTACCGTGCAAATGACAGACACTGGAGGGCAACAGAGGATTCACCCTGCTAACCAATCAGCCGCCAGCCTTAGAACAACATCTTGGCCGTGAGCATGAATGTTCAGATACGCACTTTCATTTCAGTGTTCATTCACATTACGCATTAGAAGTAGGATGTTTGTAAATCAAAGTCCCAAATTGTAATTCTATCAGATTTACACATAAAACGCCATGGTTTGGTTTATTATATATTATATTACATGGATTTGGCATTTAGTAGGTGGTTAACTTTTATCCATTCGATTACAGGCACCAGTTTTGTAGTTTAGAGTATCTAACAGCTTTAACCAAATTAATACTATCCAGCTTCTGCTTGTTTAGTAGAATATATCAGTATCTTATTTTATATTTGTTCTTTCTAATTAACTACTAAGAAAGCGCCATATAAATCAAATTCTTATTTAATCATTCTATATCATTGTTGCATTTTCTCTTCCCAATATATCCAAATAGTTAGCGATGAACCACAACAAATCGTTTGGTTGTTTCGACCAAACCGTGATTTACCAAAGAGGTCCCTACTCTACTTAATTCAGTGATTCTCACTGAATAATAACACTCGATAACTGCTTGACACTGAGCGTAATGAGGTAGACAGAGATCAGCCGTCAATCACTCAGTCCATAAAAACTCATTTTACAAAGATGCACTGGGGTCAGGATTTAGCATGCAGAGAGCCAGTCGGCCACCATTCCATTGTCTAATCCTTGCCTTTCCTCTGCACAGCCACCAGTCCTAGTAGAAAACACTTGAATGGATTCTGCAGTGGCATTATGCCGTTGCCATGTATTAACATGGGGTCTCTTTCTGTAAGGCTTAGAAGTGTAATAATAAATCATTTTAATTAATAATTGTGTGGAACACACTTGTCATTTGATTTTCCCTGTTTCATGACAACTGGCACAACCCTTATTATTATAGGTGATGTCCATGGCAGTGTGTCCCTTGTTACCTTCATGTTTCTATCCTTTTTTTCTTACCAACAACATTTACTTTGTACCTGTAGGCGCAGACCAGTCTCCCTGAGAGTCACTCTCTAGCTAGTTTGTCTTTTGAGTTGTATTGGCTTGAGGTGTATTGGTGGCGTAAACAATCCATGACGTGTTAGATGTTGTGACAGAGCATTAGCATAAAGCACTTGCCAGACCATCTCGGATAAATCTGATGACAAAGAAAACCGCTTTGCATGATGGGATAAAGTTTGGAAGTAAGTGTGCATCAGTTTGTACACTTCGTTTACGGTCCATTACTGGTATTATGTTGCACACTACCCCCAAAAAGTCCCTGCTAGGGGTTAGTACTTTCCAAAAGTAAAGGATATTTTTGGGTACACTCAAAGCATTTCATGTCAGCCATTTCAACATCTGTAGCCACAAACCGTGCATCCATAGAGAAAAATAACATTCAAAGAGCTATAATTATCTGTTACATGTATTGATCATTCATCTAGATAGCAGTCTGCGCTACAAGCCAATGTTTACTGCACTGCAGGACGCAACTACCGGCTGCGTTTGACAACATGACAGTGTGCAGTTCTGTATCGCAACAGTTTCCTTTTGGATACCAATGTCCTCCAAAAGAGTGACAGTCTACAGCAATTAGTTATCAAACAACCAAAAATTTTTTTTTTTCATATCTTTGAGGAGCATTTGACATGAGACAAAAAAGGCTCACTTCAAGAGCCTATTTAAAATGTGACTACATATGGACTCTATTCAAAGCAAAATAATGAGTGTTACGGTAAGGACAAAAGAGTGTCCAGCAGTGATAAGTGATGGTGTTAATAGCAGCAAGGGTGGAGCGTGGATGTGTGTGTGTGTATGTGTGTGTGTGTGTGTGTGTGTGTGAGAGAGAGAGTTTATGTGTGTGTGTGTGTGTGTGTGTGTGTTTGTGTGTGTGATGGAGTTTGTGTGTGGAGGACCAGCATTGATCGATGGCTGGTGGAGGACTTGCCACGGATCCATCCGAGCCATCGCCACTCTACTTGATTATGATATTGATTGGTGCTGATCATAAATTGTGACCCAGCCTATGGAATCTGAATACAAAGTGCTTCAGAGTGGCTCAGCGGCCATGCGTCTTGAGTCTGTTTGAGACTGAGGAGGATAGAAAGATAGATGGACAAAAAAAATTGAAAGCTATATTACCCTGGTAACACTGAATTAGTGCCGCTTTTACTATTTTATTTTTGAAGGCAACAGTGTATTTTATGTGTCAATGTAAATATACATTTTATGGTGTCCATTATTTTGCCAGTGGAAAGCATTTTATTGATGCGTTTCGTTTAATTTGCATACGAGCTTACTCTAGTGCTGCTCCTGGGCCATCTATCTTACTGACTCCCTGAGATTAGAGAGAACAAAAAGATGGAATAGCAATATGAAATAAAAATGAAAGAAATCGGATGCTTTTCCAGTGGTACTCCTTTCTAGGCCTATTCTTCATCCATTCAGCTGTTATCTGTGTCCCAAGCATTATTACTAACCCTATACATAAATTTAACAATAAATACATAGATGAATAAATGAATACATAGCTAAATGTTTTGCCTATTGAAAGCTGGTGTGTTTGTGTGTATTTATTTTGGGCTGTATGTGTATTCAATGTATTGCGTTGTTGTGAATGAGTGCAGCATACAGGCTAAATCAAAACACAAGTGTTTGAATACACACAGACCACTGCAGGCCAGCATAACGGTGCGTTTGTGTGTTTATTTTGTGTGTTTATGTGTTTTCTGTGTGTTTGTGTTGTTTGTGTTTCTGTGCGTATATGTGTTGGTGTGTGCGTATATGTAGTTTATGTGTGTATGTGTTTTCTGTGTGTGTGTGTGTGTGTGTGTGTGTGTGTACGTGTGCATGTGCACAATCGCGGTGAGGCCAGTTCTCTTCATCAGGATTCCGGGAAGGCTTCAAGGAGGAATACATTATCCAACTGTGATAGACTCTAAACCCCTATTCATACATAATAAATTATTCAGGCCTCTGTAAACTCAAAGTCAATGATAAATGCAGCGGCGTAGCGTTCACCCACACTTCATTAGGCCGCTGTGAGTTTGACGACGGGGAGACCACAATAACGCCTAGCTCAGGGCTGAGGGCTTTAGCTGGAGCCGGCAGAGAGGCCCACGGTCTGAGTGCAGAGGGGAGGGAGAGCATGTGGGCTCAAGGATTAGAGGAATGGAAACCAAAAAATAGCAGCAAAAATCCCGCTTATAGCAATTCTAGTTGCATGTACCTGTTGTACTCGTAATGCATCATTTCCATGTCTAGCAGTAGGCAAGGGGAAATAAAACATGAAATCACACCACGGTGGTTCCTACTCTGTAGGAAAATAGATGAAAATCTGATATGGAATGACAAGACATGGATCACCTGAGAGGGAGAGCTTATGATTCATTGTTTTAATATCAACGCCACTGTAAATGCCAAAGGGCATCGTTGTAAATACCAAAAAGCTGTCTTTTCCACGGCAAACTGCCAGTAAATGTCAATCCCGTTATCAGGACAACAGGAATACATGCATCTTTGAAACAAGATGTCTTTTAAAGTGTAAAACAAGGGCTAGCAGAGGAGTGCTGTTGGTAGGCTGCTGATTTGATATGCTTTTCCAATTTCCTTCCTCCGACTTGCTATTATCACCACTCACTATTATCACAACACACCCATTGTGTTTGCTTGTTGTGTACGGGAGTCCTTGCAGAGTATGTCCACGGCATTTGAATTACTGCGTGTCTGTGTGTGTATATGTATATATGTATGTGTGTACTTTGTATTTATGTTTGTACTGGCTGCATGTGTATATGTACGGAGGCAAATGTATGCATAAATATGTATAAAGTATTCATGTATACTTTATATGTGCATTACATGAACATGAGAACATGAGAGTGAGAGATAGAGAAAAAGGGAAACATCCATGTGTGTGAGTGAGAAGAGGAGCAGGAAAGAATTTGATCTGCTCCCAAATGTAGTGTTTAAATGTTAAAGTGTGAATTCCGTGGAGGCGAGCAAGGGCCAATTATTTAATCATGTTAATTGGCACTCCTTGCCTGACATAGTCCAACTACATGCCTTCTCAACAATTCCAAAAACCTGACATTTCTCAACGCGGGCTATAAAATGTCAGCATTTGAACAGCTGTGCTGCTTAATATGCTTTAGAAAGCGGGGACATTCAGCGTGGCCATTTAAGCAGCATTTCCTCTCCGCTCTTGGAAAATTCACACTTGTTTGGGTTTAATTTACCAAAATGTATTTGACATTCAGCTCGCAGAATGTTCATGATGGATTTTGTTTTGTGGTGATATGGAATGATATTTATTTATACAAAAAATGACCTACAGAAGAGACTCTGCTTTCTTTCACACAATAATTTAAACTTTAAGACAGATTTTGATTAAACCAGTTTGTATGAGCCCTGTTGATCTACAACACAATCTCAATAGTACCTTAATAATAACACCAAATATGTTAAAATCTGCGACAAAATGAACCACCCTTTCAGCTAACTATTCATACAGATAGATTGCTTCCCTTTTGTGCTTGAAAGAAAAAATGTGGCAGTACAAAATTGAGTACATTGTCTCTGTTACTCTTTTGGTATCAAAGACAAAGAATGAAGAATGGATCCTAAATTAGATATTAACCCGCATGAATGTCAGAACAGAGACGCACTAGACTCTGTGTGTGTGTATACATAACATATACACACACAACCCATACACATACATAACACATACACATACAGTACATAATACATACACACACATGAAACATACATAAAACACACACACACACATAACACATAGACATACACAGGTATATCTAGATGATCATTGATGAATAATGCTGATTTATGTATATCCATATACATATTCCTGCACAAAAAAAATGCACGGTATTCAGATTTGGCATGTTAGTTAACATGCCATTTGTACAATGAGCATTTCATATCTAGTCATCTGGAGTTTGTTATTCATGATTTGTGTTAATATCGTTTTGGAAGGTGTGGGCAGAGTAACAGAAGATAATAAAGGAAAGTATAAATTCTTAAGTGTTGTAAAATTATTCAAAACCAACTGCTGAGTAAATGTTGACCTACGTCAAGTGTTTGTCTGAGAACAAAAGTCATAAGAGAGTTGAGTGATGTGAGTCATCTAACCAAGACAGGAATGGCATTCTGTGGTCTTCGTGGTGTTTGATCAAACAAACACAGTCTCTGATTTCTCTTCCACATAATGCTATTTAGTTTAGTTTTTTTTATTTTTATTCATGAGTATGTTCATGAAAATACAGATGCATACAAAACAATAGAATATGTGTGAATATGTTTTCACTTGGTTGGATGCATTTTTCTTGCAGTTTTCTGTTGCCATTGGAAACTGTTTTGTGCAAATAAGTATGCTGTAACTGTCTGCTCTGCCTGTCTGTGGTGCCTAAGGGGCATTTCCAGTGACCCACCTTTCATTCGAACAGGGCACTTACCGGCTGGAAAAGGAACATGATGACAACGCCATAATTACCTCTTCATGTTTCCCTACCTCCGTCCTCGACTCTGTATGCTATGCCAAACCAATGTACTGGGCATCATTTTATGAAAACACACTAAATAGAACTTAAAGCAACAAGGTTCCATGATGTGAAATATTTTGAACCTGAAGGCAATATTTGGCAAAGAGATTCATCAAAGATGGAAGGTCTTTGGTCTGCTGATGGAGGAAAGCCAATGGCAGGTCTAAAGTAATGGCAGAACTTCCCTTGAGCTGTTGAACAAATCAATAGGAAAATAACAGAGAAAATAATAAAAGGAGACGGCCAGGTTTGCGAGGGCATAGATCAAGACCCACTATGCCAACAACATACAAGCATTTGCAAACCTAACAAGGTTAGTGGGCTACATGAATCCCAACAGCTGCTGTGGTGGGGATGTGTTTGTTGTGCTGTGATGCCACTATGGACCTTCACAATGTTCAAGGTCACACACGTTGCCATTCTTGGCTTGTACATACGTATATCCACTTGTACAAATATGCTGTTGTTTGTACCCATAATTGTGCATTCCATCCGTTTCATTTAGGTTGAGGCCAGCCACCACCACCACTGGATAGACATGATGTCTGTTTCTAGACCAGTTTACATCATCATCATCATCAACAAAGTGTTAAGTACATTGCATTCCTGCATAATAAGAGACTAATGGTTGTGTTCTTGCCTAAACTGCCACTCTTGTGTGTCTGGTATAGGAAGTGTAACTTTTTGTGTGATTGTGCGTAAATGGTTTACTGCTCACACTCAGAAGCTCGGGAGCAGGAGGGCTGTCCCATTAGCATGCTCCTTATTGGCTGGGTTTCATGATGACTGCTGTTTGATAGCTCTTATTTGATGATCTCAGGCTCCACCAAATGGGTTTCAAACGCGGCCAAGGTCAGCGTAGTAGATGATGATAAATGGAACTCTTTTGGACCTTGTTCTCACTCAGTTTCTCCATTTCTTTCGCCCTCTCAACCCTTTAAGTCTCACATGAAGCACAAATGCCTCGTAGGCATAGTTGATTAAATCCATTTATTCTGGAAATATCAAGGTAGGGAAAAAATAATTTCCATTTAAATTGTTTTCATGCTAATGTCTTGTCGTTTCTGTAGATAGGACATTTAATGGATGAGGTTGTGATGACTGTGCCAATGGTTTTGAAACATGAGAGCGCAAGTAACTGCATGTCTAGAAGATATTTTCCCACAGTCTTAAAATTATAGTCATTGTCCCTGTCTAACCATTTGCTGCCCTTCATTTTGCTTGCATTCATGTAAATGAATCGGTGTGCAATTAGCAAAAGCTGTTCGATTGCATACTATTCCTTCTGCAAATATATGGCATAGTCGTTGAGTTACATTCACCTTTACGTTATTTATAAAGAGAAAGATATTGTCTTGCAGTCCGACTACCATAATTCTCACAGCTACATACAATACTCACATTACTACACAGTACCATACTGTGGCAACCGTGGGCGTGGTTGCCGTGTTCAGGGTGCCACATGATCCTGGGGGGGGGGGGGGGGTTGGGACAATCGCAAGTTTGACCGCGGGGTCCCGCCGAGGGGCGTTGCCGCCGAGACCGTGGGTGGGGTTTTTAGCGGGGGGGGGGGTTTT
>JAOPUA010000002.1:2617038-2636981 GCA_027122455.1 Trisopterus luscus | reverse complement strand
TTTTGCCAAAAACAATGGCCTCAGTCTTGCTCTCATTGAGGTTGAGGAAGTTTGCACCCAACCATGCCTTGATGTCACCCAGACAGTCAAGCAATGGAAGGAGTGCAGCCTGCCCATCAACCTTTAGGGGGAGATACAGCTGGACATCAGACTGGATCAGGACTAAATCCGTCCGTCCATACCAAACGTTGTCTCCGGTACTACCCTTCATAGCTCCGTCCGGTTTCAACGTTGTTATGGATGTTACACAATAAATCCTCTAGAGGGCAGGGACTGTCGTGTCGCAAATTACCGGCATCGACAATTGATTGAATCAATCACACATGGCATCTGTAAAGGCGATGATTTTGCTTTGCGTAATCCAAAATCGGCAAAAAAGTGTACGCGGCGAAGGCATGTGACACCCCTCACCAACCCGCAGAATCTCGGCTCAAAATTTTAATTCAAAAAAGTTTTATTGGCATGAAAAATATACATTTGCCAAAATATACATTGCCAAAGCAGGTGAACAGTAAAATAACGAGGTCAGGTATATAGTATGATTTAAGTATAAAACGTTAAATACAAAAATATATATATATCAAATATTATAGGCCTACTACTCTATTTTTGCGAATGGATGGACTTCTGATGCTATACTGCCACCCTAATCTCTGGTGGTACTGCTCCGTTTTGTCCGGAGCACTCCGGATTCGTAAACTCAGAGGCGACGGTTTATGTTCATCTGAGCCTTTTTAATAAATAATGTTGATGCCATTGAACTTCTGACCTCCAATTGATCTGAATACTGTGTGTATGTGTGTGTGTGTGTGTGTGTGTGTGTGTGTGTGTGTGTGTGTGTGTGTGTGTGTGTCGGTCGGTCGGTCGCTATCCAGCATGCTGAAATGTGTGCTTTTGACTACTTTTTCCAAACCTGTATTGCATCATGTAACTCTTGTTATTGCGAAGGTTTGTCTTGAGTGGGGCATTGAACTCTTTCCAGTCCCCACCGGCAGGAACATTAATCGGCGCCTATCATTGCAAGTACCCCATTAACAAGCAATTCCCCAACTAAGGATCCCCTTCAGCAAAGTGGTGACAATTGCCTTCCAATTTGGGGTAGGAAGACACACACACTGACACACACATAGACTCACACTCACAAGTTATAGTATTCCATTACTCCATTTCTTAAAGTAATGACACCCGTGATGTGCCCTTACTGGACACCTGTTGGTTGTTTGTAGTCACACTAATTTCAATCTTGGAGATTCTGAAGAATCTCTACTGAAAGCCACATGATACAGAGGGGCACAGGAGAGGAGAGGCTCCATATCCACTTTTTTAAAGGAACACATTTTTCAGTTCAGTTCAGTTCTCTCTCTCTCTCTCTCTCTTATGAAATATGGCATGTTTTTCTGATCAATTACATACCTTTAAATCGATGATCTGTATCCAATTAGTGTTGCTTAGTGATGGTTCTGCCCAGGGTGGATTCACATACATTCCCCTTTTAGTATGTAAAACGAAACCCACAACTCATATCCAATAACGTGCATGTTAGAATTCTTTCTCATCAAACAAAGTGAAATTTGTGACCTATTATAACTGTAATATTCTCATTTCCTTTGGAGCCACCCTACTAGCCAAACTTGGAGCGGAGCCAGACCACCAGGGTCTGAAGCCTCTGGGCGGGAGGCCTCTCCAGACCAGGATCTCGGCTGTTTTCAAGGTTCAACTTGGGTCTTTGACATGCATTCCTTTAATAAAACACTACCTTGATGATCCACCTGATGTAGCAGGAAGACAGGTAGACAGGCAGGTTGACAGGCAGGCCAGTAGGAAGGCAGGCAGGCAGGCAAGTATGAAGGCAGGCAGGCAGGCAGCCATGCAGGCAGGCCATTTGGTAGACAGGCAGGCAGGCAGGCCAGTAGGTAGACAGGCAGGCAGGCAAGTATGAAGGCCGGCATGCAGAAAGACAACCATGGAGACAGGTAAACAGGCAGGAAGACAAGCAGGCAGTTAGAGAGCAAATTATGATATAAATGAAGAATAAAGAGTAAAGGCTCAAAGACTTCCATGTGTTTATTTTTCCAACAAACAAAGCCAATCATGTTTCCTTAAGTATTTTCCAAACAAGAGCCTCTTGTGACTCGTATTTAATACTGAACCGCCAAAGTGACATGAATGAAAGAAATCTCGTCTTTATTTTGCGAGATCTCGACTTTATTTTGCGAGATCTTGACTTTGATTTGCAAGATCTTGATCCAGCCCTGCCAGACCCACACACACTCACATTGCACTCTGCACGGCGAACCGCTGGTCCATGTCGCCCCCCCCCACCAAGTTAAGATCTCGCAGATCAAAGTCAAGATCTCACAAAACAAACTCAAGATCTCGCAAAACTATAGTCAGTGTTTGTCCCCAGTACATGTTGTTTTTTTCTTTGTCGTTTTTTTTTCCATTCATGTCAAATTGACAAATTACGTTAATTTAATGAAACAATTGAAATATTTCATAAATCAAATATGTCTCACAGGTTGACAGTTATATGCTAATTTAGAAGACACATCTAACTAGTAACTAGTACCAACTACCCTGTGAGACAGCACACAAGATAAAATAACTAGCAAAGGTACTGCAGTTGTCACTACTTTAACAGTGTGGGTGTATTGAACAAGGCTAATTAAAGCTCTACTAACCTTCTCTTTCTTGGCAGCAGCCAGAAGCGTCCCCTGCAGGCGTGGTCCAAGTGTACCGTGGTGCTGCCCAGCCGTACACCTCCAGGGCTATGGACCCTCCCTGGGCCCGGGGAGACCGCTGTGGTGCGAAAAAGGTCGGGCTCTGGGACTAGGGCCGCTGTCGACCTGCTAACAAACTGAATGCAGCCTTAGTCGACTAGACAATGTGTTCAAATCAGCTCAGAAAACCTACTTCCTCCTGAGGAGACAGAAGAAGTTAAGAATGAACCAAGTCATCTTCACTAACTTTTACAGGGGCACTATTTAGAGTGAGTTGTCTGCACCACAGTTTGGTACAGGAGCTGCACAGCAGAGGACCGTTAGGGCTTAGCAGGGTTGTCAGGAATGCAGAACACATTATTGGCAGAGAGCTCCCGGCCCTACAGGACTATACCACACACCCTGCCTCAGGAGAGCTCCCAGGATTATTAAGGACTCCCAGCACATAGCTTTACTCTGCTGCCACTCTGCTTTTCAACAGTGATTTACATTTACATGTTATACTAATCTAATTATTGCAACCTCATAATTGAAGATTACTTTAACTTTTGCACTTAACTGGATCTGAACAGTTTGAATTTTTAGATAATTATTTTTTTTTATCAGTTATATTAATGCCATGTTATATATCTGATTCTAGTATATTTCTCTGAATATAAATTTGTATTTAATTTTTGTCTAGTATTTTTTTCCTTCTAGATATTATGCCCCCAAATCTGTATTTGACTCTTGTTCTGTGCATTTCACCAGAGGTGTCAAAAGTATTCACATTCATTACTCAGGTAGAAGTATAGATACTAGGGTTTAAAAAGACTTCTGAAGAAGAAGTTGAAGTATCAACTTTTTACTTAAGTAAAAGTGTAAGAGTACTGGTTTCAGTACTACTTAAAAGTGTCATTCCCCGAGAAACTGTTTAGTACTTGTTCCTTTTGAAATACGCTAGGTCACTGCATATGCAAGCTGAACGTGAAAATGTTCTTCTACCTCGATTGCCTGCATTAGTAAATGAAAGAAAATAGATGCATAAACAAGCAAATCAGAAAAGCCTCACCAACTCACCAACGTCATTTGGTGAATTAGCATTCATGGCCTCGCCCATCTTGGTTTGTGATGGCCCACGGGAAGACAGTATTGATTTTGCGGCCGGGTGACACAGAGCCAATCTCCGTAGGTAGGAGGTAACAGCAAGGTGCTTACATTGAGGAACAAGTTCGTGCCTGTGCTATTTGGGACGATAACAAATCAAATTCTTGGCCAAGAAATATGAGTTGAGGTAGAAATGGTTGGATTAGACATTACCACTATTTCAACATTTAGTTTTTGCGCATATTGAATAGGCTAACATACTGGCTAAATATGGGGCACTGCAGCGCGGGCACCACGGCCCGGGCATGGTGAGAGTCGCGGGAGTGCCCCGGCAATGCCCGGGCCACGATGGCCAGGCTGCGGAGCCCTGTGTCTCTCTCTCCTTCTCTCTCTCTCTCTGTCTCTCTCTCATTCTCCCTCTCTCTGTGTCTCTCTCTCCTTCTCCCTCGCTCTCTCTCTCTCTCTCTCGCTCTCTCTCTCTCTCTCTCTCTCGCCATCTCCCGCTCTCTCTCTCCTTCTCTCTCTCTCTCTCTGTGTCTCTCTCTCCTCCCTCTCTCTTAGTCTCTCTGGAAGTTTAATTGGTTTTATTACTGTGACGGACAATGCTATTAGCCAATCAGAGGCGAATCATTTGCATTCCATGAATATTAATTTGAGTAAGAGCCAAAATCATGTCATTCCTCCCCGCCCACCTCCTCCAGAAGAATAGCATGAAACAGGAGCACCAGAGAATTTTTTCACCAAAACCTACTCACAGGGCATTCATTGCTACTAGTGACCCACACTAAATTACTGAAAAAACGATGCAACGACACCAACAATGCAATTAAAGTATAAAAGTAAATGTA
The DNA here is from genome assembly GCA_027122455.1 of Trisopterus luscus. Lineage (NCBI taxonomy): Eukaryota > Metazoa > Chordata > Actinopteri > Gadiformes > Gadidae > Trisopterus > Trisopterus luscus. The sequence goes on along the minus strand of JAOPUA010000002.1, from coordinate 2,632,327 downwards.
ATGTAAGGGGGAAAAAAAATCTTAGGCCACAGGGGTCTATAGTTCACTACTCCACCTCCCCCCGAATTTGTTTTTTCTAAAGGCCATATTGACTATATTTCATCAATTTCATCAAAATGTTGTATAAAAATGTAACATGTGTTTAAATGAATTAAAATGTTGAAAATTTGAAATGCACCTGTTTCAGCCGCACTGCCCATCGAAAATTAACGCATGTTAGTACAATGAAAAGGGGATACATATTTTGGCAAGTCGAAAGTTCAGTCTGACAAAATCTGTGCTCCCCCCCCCCTATAACTTTGGCTAGGCAAGAAGAAACATGTATATTCTTCATTCAGTATGCATTATAGAGAAGGGATACATATTTTGGCAATTTTTTGTATTGATTTTTGCCCAGTATAATGAAAGGCTCTATAATTGTGATAGGCCTACATTATTAGGCCAATTTTATCATTGTTATTTATTCTAATTATTTTGGGACGACATCCGCAGATTTTGCAATTGAAATGTGGATTAGCCTACAGGAATAAAAAACAATGAACTGGTTTTCAGTAGACAGCTGTCAGTTTGGCCGCAGTGCAATGAACAAATAAAGATTGTAAACACGTAGGAAGAATAAAAACATTTATTTTGATCTATGTAATAAATTACTACTTTACCACCTCGTTGATAACCAACATTTAGAAAAATATCAGCCGTGGATCAATTCGAAGCGTAGTGTGTACATCTGCCTGCACTGGATCCACGCACGGTCTCGTGGCCGGGAATACAATTCTTATCAGGGGTAACTGCATTGGCACAACACCAAAATGAAAGCAAGCCAAAATTAAATAGGAGTAACAAGGCTATTTTTAAAATGTAAGGAGTAGAAAGTACAGATAATAGCGTGAAAATGTGAGGAGTAGAAGTAAAAAGTCGGCTGAAAAATACTTACTCCAGTAAAGTATAGATACCCAACATTTCTACTTAAGTAAGATAACAAAGTATTTGTACTTTGTTACTTGACACCTCTGCATTTCACATTAAAACACTTGAACTTGTCAAAATGTCAAGGACTTCAGAAGATCACTATGTGAATGTCAATTATTTTTAATACAGCGTTCCTACTCTTTGACAGAAACAGCTGGAGGTCATTACAAAATAAAACAAATAGGATTCAAACAGAAACTAAGGAAGGTGGTGTTAGATAATTTTGTACCAAATTCATGTTAGTCTTTGGTTCTGTTCTCCGTCAGTCCTTCCCTTATACATAATCGTATGTCCCCTGTGTTGTCTGTACCATAGACTGCATTACAGTAGTCCACCGAAAATGTCGCTCAACTTGCCCTTGTTGACTTCCCCTGGGTACCTTCCCTCCGGGAATCCCCAGCCTCCATCATAAGTGTCTTCCATTTGTCTAAAACAGTAAGGTGAACCCGGTGAGACAGACCCTTGGTTTAGACACTCCAGAGGTGTACGTCACCCATAATGCATTGCAGTTATGCATTTGCTGTATGGTTGGATGGTCCTTGGTAAGTTAGCATTAATGTATGCAGATCTCTGGTTGCATACAACCGAAAGAGAGAAGATTAATGCAGTTTTGCAAACAATACATTCAAGCAAATATTGTCTATATACAGTTTACTTGAGTGCATGTGTAAATTGTTCATATATTCAACTTATTTGCCACATATTCATACTTTAATAGTATGAGTCTGCAGGCATTTCTGATGATTTGTAAAAATCATCATTTGGTACTTTTGCAAGAAAATAAAAGCATCAGGCTATAGCAATGAGCGTGTACCTGACGTGACTATGTGACTCTGAGGACCTTCTTGCCTGTCAGCTTGGGCAGTAGTGGCTCAGGAAGTACAGTGACTTGACTGGCGACCGGAAGGTTGCTAGTTTAACCCCTGGCTCCTCCTATCTGATTGTTCAGATTTCCCTGTGTGAGACACCTAACCTTAACTGCTCCCGACAAGCTGCCTGTTGCATTGCACGGTTGACACCGTTGTCCATGAAGGAATGTAAGTATTAATGGGTGAATGTGTGGCAATAATTGCGAGCGCTTTGAGTAGAAAAGTGCTATAGAAATGTGGTCCATTTATCAAAAGCAGAGAAACCTTGTGAGACCATCCTGATAAACACATTTGGGTTTCCTATGAATATCATTCTATGTTTGGTTAGGGAGCAAGTTTTTAAATGTAAGGCCTCCAACCAATGAGAGTTAGCGAAAGTAAAGCGAAAAAACTTAGGAATTTCATGAAACATTTCAGTTGGGATTTCTGTTAATCTTTAAGCATTGGTATTCAATCTATTTCTGATAAATACACATTCCCTGGGTGCCAATTTTTGGATTTGACAGAATGCTACCCTCATGTCATGAACTGATATCACCTCCCCCTAATGCTGATTGGTACTAATTTTGCAATTTCTGGGGGCTTTCAAGGGTGACAGCGCTCGTCAGATCAACAGTATATAATATTCAAGCCAGCATGGCAGGCTTGAATATAGTCTTGAATATAGTCTCGTGAGAGCATCCTGATATTCCCATATACAATGCACATCATTCTTGCCTCAGCTGGGTTGCAGCTGATTTCCAAATATGGCCGCAGCCTAACGTTGCTCAAAAACTCCAGCCAATCAGAACAACACTTGTGCTCTCTCTTGCCAAATGCGGTTAGAAATACTAACTGCATGGCAAAAACGTATTCTAATCTGAGAAAAGTCTTCAAAAATCAGTGCAGATTTTTGTGGATCTTTTAACCTAGTTTTTCGGATTGAATCAGTGATGATTGCTACACTTTCCATCCGTCTTTGAATTAGGCCAACTGTGCTACTTGTTCACCGTGAACCGACACTTCCTCCACCGAGTGCTGATTGGTCCAACCTTTTTATAATAATGCTTTCACTAACCTAGCATGTCTCACCCCTATGTGTGCCCTGGTGCTCTGTAAACCCTCTGAACACAAAACGACATTACTCTTTATAGCTACTTTGAAATGTCTTATCGGATCATTTATATGTATTGTATGTATTACGACATTTTAAAATAGTTCAAACTAAAATATTTTCTGCTGTGGTGTCAGGATGTGACCCTGTAGCGCATTGTGTTCCTAACTGGTTCAGACCAGCCCAACATTTGCCCTGGTCATACAAGGCCCATGTTGGGCTCGTCTGGTCCAGGCCAGTTTGGTATGATCTACGAGATAGGTAAGGCTCAGCCTATCTGGATGTGCAGTCAGGCCAAGCACACACCCCTGCTTATCAAACCACTCTTATGTGTACCTGCAGCTGCCTACCAACTTAATTTTTCTACAACCTTTGGTTAATTATCAAATTTTGGTAGGACATGAAAAGTACTGAACAGACTTTTGACATTTTGAATCAAAGCATTATTTCAACATATTAGGTCCAACATTTCACAAGGAAGTTCAGCCATAGTGTTACCAGGTCTTAATTCAAGGTTGTAAATGATTTGGGAAGCTAGCTAGGGGATAAAACGGACCCACACAGGTCTGTCTACTCGTATGTGTGAAGTGTGTGAGTGTGTGAGTCTTTTTCATTTGTCATATTGCACAAAACTCCACTCATAACATATTTTTTTAAGCAACCCAAGAGAACGTAAAGTCGACCGAAGAGACCCTTGTAATTAAGGCACCATTGTAAGACCAACCGAGGCGTCACTCATAACCATAACTATGGGACTGCTCCTTTATGTAAGTATGTAAGTACAAGGGGAAGTAGAACCAGATATCTACTAACCGGGCCTTGTTGCATAGAGAGCAGACCAATAGCTATTGCTGTTTGAGTTCAATGTGGCCTCCTCCCCACTAGATGGCAGAGTCCATGAGCCCATTTCGATTTGGGTGTGGCATACACCACTGTCTGGCCTGGCTGCAGGAGGGGTCCGTGGCTGTGGCTGTGATGCAGGAGGCAGTCTGCTCAGTTGGTCTAAAAGCAGAGCCTTGTCTTGTAAGGCTTGGTACTTTACAGTTAGATTCTCAAGGACGATTTCAAGGTGAAAATAAACTAAGAGCAATACATTTCAATAACCAAGCTGGCTTTTCCCCCTGGTGCAGTATTGGCTGGTTTAACACTTTGACGACAGGGAAGCGACAGCAAGCAGCCAATTGCGTATGTCAATTTAACATCGTCCGTTGATCACGCCTCTTGTGCTGAAGAAAATGACAGCAGCTTCCCCAGACCAACGTGCAATCTACGATTGAGCTTGGTCTGCCAATGGCCAGGCTACTCATTTCCATCTTCTTATTCTCTTATTCTCTTATTCCCAAGTGCTGATGCCCAACACCCCCCAAGCAGGGTGCCCCACTCCCCCACACCATTCAACGCTTCATGCTACCGTCACACTGTACTTGGCACTATTTTAATCATATCTGAATAAAAACCAAAACAAATCATTGCAAAGAGTCTGCCTCTCCAACTCTTTCTTTCATTTCAGTTTGATTCAGTTAAAAGTGGTTCCTCGTTGATCGAAAACAACATTTGCATTTTAAAAGAAAGTGATTAGAATAGACAAGAAAGACCAAACAATTGAGAATACTGATGAAATTAAACAGTAAATATAAGTTTCATACAGGACATTTTCAAAAAGTAATATACTCTGATGGCAATATTTTCAAGAGCGATAGATAAAATGTATTGTTATTATAAATGTACGAGAATTATCTTAAATGTCAAGTATGAACAGAAATAGTGAACTTGAGTGCACACACACACATACACAGTGTTTGCACGAAGAAAGAGTTGTGAATGGGGCCAAGGTCATCCATCCGTGCTAATATGTGTCAAACTAGGAACCAATTCTCAGTGCCGTCACCGTGCTAGATAGGATCCAGAGTGTGTGTGTGTGTGTGTGTGACAGGGCTGTGCGTGTGTATAAGTGCTAGAGTGAGAAAGAGAGTAAAAAGACGAAGAGCATACTTTGGTTTGGCCCTGTGAGTAGAGTGTGTGTGTGGGGGGGGGGGAGGGAGACAGCCTGGCTGACAGGGAAGGAGGCCATCATGTCATTACACCCCTAAACTTTCCTGCTTAATGTCAGCCTGCTGATAGTTTTAGTGACAGCATCCCCCCGAACCTGTCCACACCACGACAACAAAGACTTACACACCATTTAAAGACGGCTTTGAGCTGCTCTGACCAATGAAGATCAAGGCAGTACACACACACACACAGAAACACACACACACACACACACAGCTGGAGGAGAGTTCAACTTCCAAAGAAAATCTTCTCGTGTTAAACCCGCCCCCTCCGGCTGGGCTTGCTTCCTGCATTTCCCTGAAGGATCTCTACGATGCAAATCAGTGGTTTTACACCTCAATGAATGCCTTCCACTCCTGCGTGTGGTCAGTGCTCACCTCTGTGGTCGCCTTTGCCCCTTCACACCAGCTGAAGGTCACAGACAAATTGGATGCAAATGTGTGGCGTTGGCGGAGGATCCTCGGGCCAGTGAGGTGAGGTGTGTGCTGCAGCAGCTGCTGAACACTCTGGTGTGTGTGAGTCGGCTCACGATGGCCATGACCACCACATGTACCTGATCCAGGGGCTATGTTCCTCTATTTGGCTCCATCTCAGTGAAATGGCAACGTCCTTTCTGTTGGGCTGGGATCGATGAAACCAGGCTGTGGTCCAGACCTACACACTTTTGAGGGGATCTTTCGGGAGAAAAAAAAGGAGGGCCATTAGAGTTAAACAAAGAACGGAATGAGGGAAAGGAATTGAATTATTCTTTTTTGGTTGGCACTGGCTATCAATCCTCAAGCTAATCAATTCCATCAGTTAAACGAGATGACGGCGCTTCTCCTCGTTCACGCACACAGTTCAGCACTCTCCCGCTTCAAAGGGCTGGAGACATGGTGACCCCAGCACTCCAAGGGCAGCATCTTGCTGCCTCCTGACTCACTAAACGAGCGTTGCGTTCCCCAATCTTCCCCCCCTCGGTGCTCGTCCTTCCCTTTCCCGTCCAAATAGGGGCAGAGGTCAATCGTTGAGACTGACTGAGCTCCTTAATGACTCTGAAGAACGCCGGGTGACAACAGCCCTGATATAGAGGCCCCCGAATCTATTGAGGCTGGAAGATCTATTATTTCCTTGTTACCATTCAGAGGGGCTCATTTGCATGTTTTCATTTTCTATTTTCTGTCTCGGCCTGTCTTTTTTTCACAAAACAATGAATGAAAATAATCAAGGAAGGTTACCTTTGATGTGTTTACAGTACAGCTGGCTCCTGCTTGAGCCAGAGACTCCCTGGTCTTTGTCAACAGTCCTGATAAAGAGCGAGGTCAGAGCAGGCTCAAAGAGACTTAGATTGGGCCACTTTAACCTATATTAATCAAGCCTGAAACTCGTGATTTCGTATTAACATATTACTATAAGTATTACTGAATATTAGTGAATATATCACAATATACAGTATGAATTGTATATTAATGAACTTAAGTTTAATAACCTGTTCTCATATCATAATGATAATAAAAGGCCTCATGCCCATTGATTTACTGAACGATATGAAACAATAAAATAAACTGAAGCATTTTTGTACTACCCGTTTGAAGGTGATTTGTTGATGCATGTTCAGTTCCATTTTCAGTTCCACTGACTTTAAAACGGCGATGGATCTACTCCTTATCTTAAAGTAAACACAACGCGAAACAAAGTTAATTTTCTTAAAAAAACATTAATTCTCAATATTTAACTGATATTGATATATATACTAAATATTTCAACAATTCATTTAATATGTATATATATACATCTATATTTTATAAGCCTTTTATGTGATACTTACAATACAGAAATCCTTTATTATGAAATAACAACAATAAATAACCCAATCTATTTCATTAGAGTAGTGAATGTTCCTATTGTCCCCTGAGAGCCAGCAGCCGGAGGACGGATATTGATCACATCATAGTTTTGTCTTCAGTGTTCAGATGAAAAACTGAGCCTCTGTATTCTAATTACAAAAACAATTTCTGCAGATTCAATTGGTGGTGGTGGTGAGGGAAGGTGTGTGTGTATGTGAATGTATGTGTGTGTGTGTGTGTGTGTGTGTCTGTGTGTGTGTGTGTGTGTGTGCGTGTGCGTGTGCATGTGCGTGTGCGTGTGCGTGTGCATGTGCGTGTGTGTGTGTGGGTGGGGGGGGGGGTCCAGATGGCGGCTTGAACATGGCTCTACCTAGTGTTGCCTCTGTCTTCATAGTGGTCGTAAGGGAAGGTGTGTGTGTGTGTGTGGGGGGGGGGGGGTTAGCTTGTTCATGGGTCTACCTAGTGTTGCCTATGTTGTCATTGACGTTTCGATGCCCTTAAGTAGCCGGAAGAACACTAAGATGATCAAGAGGTTAGGAGGGAGGACACCTCCTCTAATACCAGCTAAGGGGTGATTCACTGTGCGTTGGCGTTCACCGTGCCATCACATAAATCACATAACCAGACCAAAGACCAAAGAGTGAATCACGGGGAACTAGGGGCATTCTGCAGGGTCGCTTCCTGTTCTCCTGGAGAATAATGAGGTTGACATGAGGTAAAAGAGCGCGTTACTCTCTTCCTAATTCAAAATTTAGTCGTTTGAATCCCGATGATCAATGCTATTTACAATTTTTCTTTTAAGCGTGTGTTGGTAAATGATCACATGACCTGTGTAAAGATGCATGACTCACTCTGAGTATAAAGATACTAGAACTAAAAGAAGGAAATTACCCATGGCTGTAGATTTCTTAAGAATGTACTGATATTCATTCAGAGAAAATAATTTAACAGATACCCCATGTGTGGAGTCAATAATTATACAACATGCATAATGGACAGTGAGTTGCACTTAAAGAAACTACAACTGCCACATTGTCAATATTTCATACAAATATTAAACGGTGTTGGGATAATTGAAACAGTAGCAGAAATTTCGACATGTACTGTGAAATAATAAATAAATACAGAATAGAATAAAACATTCCAATAAGTGATACTCCAAACGAGGATGAGTATTGGCGGGAATGAATCCTGAAGCCTTCCGCTTGTTTGGTGATTCTGAGATCCTGCTGATCCGTCACTTGGGACGTACAGAAATAACATGGCCCCTAAAAAGGAGCTCATCTGAAATAGAAAAGGAGGTGGAGATGTTTCCTGGTAATAAAGTATGCACTGCGGAGGTGGTAATAACTCCTGACCCTATTAAATTAATTAAGTCACAGCTTATCATAATGGAGGCAGGGTAAGAAACGAATGGGGAGCGCAAGAGATAGAAATGCTAAGGGAGATAGAGAAAGAGAGAGAGAGAGAGAGAGAGACAGAAACCAAGGGAGAGAGGGAGCATAGAGAGGAGTCTGACACAGTCTCTCAGAGAACCTCTGGTTGATGGGGCTGCAGGGGCCGGTGCACAGCCAACCAACGCACAACTTATTAAATTAGCAGCGGTCTCCACGGGGAGCACGGTAATTGTCCTTCAAGTCATTAAATCCAGCCTGTGTTTTTTTTCTCCTCTGCTCCCAGGCGCTCCCATCATCGGACTGGGCCAGAATGGTGCAGCCATCAGTAGTAGCATGCAGTACAAGGATGCTTCATACACAGAGTGTGTGTACCTGTGTGTGTGTGCGTGGGCGTGCCTGTTTGAGTGCACATGCATGCGCACGCTATGTGTGTGTATGTGTGTGTGTGCATGCATGCTTGTGGATGTGTGTGTGTGTTTGTGAGTGTGTGTGTGTGTGTGTGTGTGTGTCTAAACATGTTGAAGAGTGCAGACTTTATACAGAAAGGGTGTGGGTGTGTGCATGTATGTGTGTATGCGTGTGTGTAGATGAATGTGTTTTTGTGTCTGCATGTGCAGCTGGCACGTCCAGACAGCATATTCTCCTATGGAGGATATTTGGTGTCTCCACCAAACCTAATGTAACCTGTCCCGGGAGCTAAGCACAAAGCAACGCAAATCAAATCTAATAGCGAGTCCCCTTCCTCGGCACTGTCTCCGCGCTGCCTCTCCTGGGGCCTGATTGGAAGTGGCGGCCCTTTAAACTGCCTCCCGGTGGAGATTTGATGAGTACCTCAACTGATAGCACCACTTTTTTTTCTTTTTCCCATTCCCCCCCAGCATCTCTGCACAGAGGAGGCTGGCCCACTCTGCTCCGCCGCCTGGCTCTCATCAACAGAGCCTTTGCCCTGTTTGCTGCTTCTTATTGGCCCCGTTCCAGCCCACCAGGGCCCCGCCCCCATGCTGCCCTACTGCACACAACTCCACAAAGATACACAGCATACTGATTGGTTCTCGATGAGCCTAGCTTGCACCGACCTCTGAACCTTGGAATGACCCTTGGACCTGCTCTTTATCCCCAAAAGTGAACAAAGACAGAAAGTCTAGCAGATTTGTGTGTAGGTTGATGGGTTTGTCTGCAAGCTGCAACAAGCCAACTTATCGGGGGAAAAGCTAGCAACGCACGGTTAAGTGTGTGGGGTTTGATTGAGGGATCGCATAATCCAATCAAAGATCCTACAGTGATGCAGAATGATGACTACAGAATCTGCCACTCCGTCCCTCAGCTGGCCAGAGGGCATCATCTTTATTTCAGCTTCACATTGCCTGGCATAGCCTTCTTCAGAGCATCTTATTAGCATACGTTTTATTTTTAATTTGTAATGAAGATACTTTGGAGGGTTTGATCAGTTGATCAAGTTTCCCCTAAATAGATCTGAATACCGACTCAGAGAAGGGTGGTTGCTTAAAAATGCACTGAAACTTTCAAAGGTTTACACTTTGATGAACATTTTATCTTCAAATATCAAGGAAGCACTTGCTTCCTTGATATATTTTCTTAATAGTTGCTTTATATATAAATATATTTTTTTGTTTTCTTCAACATTCACACCTACGCACTAGTCAACACTCCCCACCCAGAGCTAAACCGGGCTATGTAGCAGAGCCTGGCTATGAGAGCTTTGGCTTTAATGGAAACTTTTCAAGATGGAGCCCACAGGAAGCAAATCGTCATGGAGAGGAAAACTGGATGCAATCAGAACCAGAGAGAGAGTGGAGGGGGGGGGGGGCTGACTAGAGTTGATAAAAAAGAATCATAGGCGTACAAATTTGTCCCCGTTCCTTCAGCGACAGCTTCAGCTTAGACGTATTAATAATGAAGAGCTTGGATGAGGAGAGAGGACATACTGCAATTAAAGCTTTTAAGTTGATGTGAGGCGGTGGCAGTGCAGACAGAGTGGCTTGGACGTTCCTCCCGAGCAAACAGGCGAGCAAACAAACACACGGGCGCGCGGGGCCACTCCACGGCGGAGTATCCTGGAGTATAGGCGCTTCTAATAGTGGGGGGGGGGGGGGCTCGCCCGCTGTAAACAATGGGGGAGACGCTGTGCAATAATCTGATCCCCCACATCCACACACACACACACACACACACACACACACACACACACACGCAGACACAAAGTGCACACAGTAGATAGACACATTTTCTTAATTAGCATCGCTAATTATCAGCAATGCAACAATAATTAATTAAAAAATATGATATTTAAATTAATTATTGATTAAGTTAATTAACAGGGAGGGTGTGGGGTGTGGTGGGGGGATAATTAAGATTAAATGTTAAACGTACTGGTAATTAGGTTAGGGGTTGTAGCGCTGAGCTGACAACATGATGGATCCTGGTTGGAGACAGTGTGAGGGCTGAGGGGCAGAGGGGCCTCCGAGCCAGGCAGGCTTTAGACAGCCGGGGCGCTTCCTCCGATAAGTCTGTCTGGCTATAGAGGAGGAGGAGGAGAAGGAGGAGGATCAGGAGGAGGAGGAGGAGTAGGAAAAGGAAGGGGCGACACAGAGAGAGGAGCGAGAGGAAGACGGAGTTGTGTGAACGATATCTCGGAACTCGTTGTTCTGCCGTAGGCGCCCTGTTCTGTGCTCTGACCAATCGATACAGAAAAACACCTTTAGACAAACGAGTTTGCAGTAACCATATCTAGGACAGTTTTTGTTTTGTTGCGTTCATTCACAGGCACTGTCCACTGTTTTCTTATTAAGATATATTCTTTTTTGATATTAATATCCTCTTGTGTTTTTGGACACATCTAAAGTATTGACATTACAAATACACACTTCTGTCGAGAATTACTGCTGGGACAAAAAGTCTGTGGGAACAGAGATGTTTTTTATTTTATCTGAGAATGAAGAAGAGCAGGGAGATTATATTGACCTCTGCCTTCTCTCATATTCTCTAATTTCTTCCATGTTTGGGAGGAGAGGTTATTCCAGTAAAAGAATGACAATACTAACACTTCAAAAATACTGGCATGCCAAAAAGCATTCTAAAGCGTTTTAACAACATAACAGTGGGTGACAGAGAGTGACAGTGTGAGAAAGAGAGTAGAAAGCCAGAGATGATAGATTAGGATGGGATGATGGAATAGAGAATATGTGTGCAGGGTAACTCAATTAAGGCAGTTCATCTACCCAGGAGCCCTCCTCCACCAAAGACCCCCTACCCCACCACAGACCCTATCCCAGGGCTCCTGCCCTGGAAGAACTGGGGCACCATGGCAAGTCTTGAGGACAAATTGGGGCACAGTTACAAGCACTTAGTTCACAGGGAAGAGTGAAATGGGCCGTCAAATCAACACATAAATAGAGAGACAATTAATACCAAGGAATGTGTGGCAAATTCAACGATCTTGTTTTTAGCTTTGTTTTTAAATAATTAATTATTTTTTAAACGATTCACCAGTTATTAGACTAAAAATGTACTGAGAAACTAAGTAACATGAAGTGTTTTGTTGATGTTTTATCCCTCTAATTTATCCAACCACCAACAGCTTCATACAGTACTGTTTGATGAAGAAGAAGAGGAAAAACATGATGAAGACATAATTTAATGACTCCCTGTGGGGGAGAAAACAGTATGCCTTTAACCCATCCTAACCAGTTTGGAGCCGTGGGCCACCCCACAGAGGAACACCTCCGGTCGTTAGTCCACTTTGGTTCTGGGCCACGGAGGAGTGAGACATGTTCTGTGGACTGGGAGGAACCCACGGCCCCTTGAGGAACCCACGTGGACATGGGATAGAACCTCCGGCCTCCACACAGAAACAGCTGCATGGAGAGGTCTCCTGGGTGGGGCGGTTATCTGGAACCAAAGACCACTTGGCAGCGGCCCCCACCATGGAGTCCCTGTGTGCCCCCCATGCAGAAAGCAACACGATGACCTGCTCACCCCTTGCCGTCATCTCCATCATAGACCACACCAGCACTTGATGGCCCAGAGGGAGTTGAGGGATCAAACCAGCAACGCCCAAGTTGCTAGGCAACCTGGTCTATAGACGTCCTGAGCTCCTGTGGTCCCATTAGTTGTTTTTATCCTAAATACTTTGGATCAATCTCATTCTGACCTTGAAAACCTCTTGGGAGATGGCATGAAGTTCTGCTTCTGAGAGGCAGGCTGACAGACGGGTGCCTTTAGGAGGACTACTCCCAGTGGTGATATGACTGACGTCCCAGAGGTCAAGAGACACTTCAGAGGTGCACTAGTGTCTACATTCACTGAAAGATGGGTTTCTCTATCGTGTTTTCCACTCTGTGAATATTACTGGCTTTTTGGTCCTTTTTTTGGGGCCAGCACTTAGAGGGCTGGGGAAATTCACTTAAAAAATTGTTAGTACCAGCGCCGGAGTGGAGCTGAAGGAATATACAATGTTATGGAACATGGTTTAGGTTAGTTCAGCAGGTTAGTTCAACAATTTTTTTCAGCCTTAGGTGGTGGATTTTACTTAAAACCTGAAGAAACTGAAAATAAAAGAAGTGAAAAGATGATGCCTGCGTTGGCATGGCCTCTGTTGTCTTGTGTTGGTGCTATTTGCAATCATGTGTGTGTCTGCAGATTCTGACAAACAATAAAGCATCTTAATGCAATTGTAAAGTAGTAGAAGGAGGACATATCTGTGTTTACAGGCTTGGTGATCATGGCATGGGACCACGGTTGAGAAGCATTGCTTGTTTATGATGGATCCATTATCTGCAGTCAGCCGAGGTCTTATCTGGTAAAGAGAACATTACGTTTCACTGTTGGATGTGGAGTTCATACAAGATGCATGATTTATCGGTCGCCTTGTGAGACCGTTTTCATCAAGCCGAGTTTACTTTCTGTTTCCCTCTGCAGAGTGTCTGGGTGGGTAGAAAGCCTCTTACAGAAAACAGAAAGAAGATGGAACCAATGGGGGCTTGGGGGAGGGAGTTTGCTCGCTGCCCCAAAATCTTTGGGGCAATTAAAACAGTTTTATCCAAAATAAGCTGAATCACAGGAAAAACTGTTGTGTTACTCTCAGAGGAGACCTAAGAAACCAACAGTCACTTCCGTTCTTTCTATCAGATGTATTGATCTGAGATTCTGAACAAAGTGAGGCTGTATCGTGTGGAATGTGTGTTTGGAAATCAATTGCTGCCCCAGCAAATGACAGACAGATATTCTGTGGAATGCAAATTTTAAAATCCTAATTGTATCACGTTGCTGGATTAGCTGTGGTCAAATGGGTATTGACATTTACTGAAACGATAAAGATAAACTTTTTAAAGTTGGAATTAATTTATACTGTGCTTAAATAGGCAGTCACGCACATCACACACATGCACGCAAAAACAAGCACAGGCATGCACACACACACAAACACCCACACACACACAAACATACGCACACACACACACACACACACACACACACACACACACACACACACACACACACACACACACACACACTTTTCTACTTCAATCTCAGTTTCAAATAGGGATACTCAAAACATGTTTTTTTTTACAGAAACAACTTGTACGGCTCTATTGGAATGTTGATCGTTAATCATAACAGTATATGCACTGAAATGGCGTGCACATTTTTATCAATGCTGACAGATCGAAAACCAAAGAATTGCTTTACAAAAGATTTATTGGTTTAAGGATTATAGATTAACCATGGACGACTTCATTAAGAATATGAATTTATGCTTTTATGCTGTAGATATTATCAGTCTCTCTCCCTCTCTCCCTCTCTCTCTCTCTCTCTCTCTCTCTCTCTATTTGTCTATATATACATAGGGTTATGGTAACACATACAGTATTATGTATATATACATATATATATCAAAATATGCAATGGAGAATGTAATGATGGCATTGAGTATGCTATGGTTTTGAACCATAGCATACTCCATGAAATGTACTATAATCACAGCACTGCCTGGATTCATCAGAATAAAATACAAAACACTCATCAACCAAAGTCCAATCTACATTTACAAATAGTTTTTGTATCATACATGTATAATATTGTGTGTTTACCTTCACAAACAGTTGTGCAGGCCTTACTACTCACACAGTAGCCAATTAGATCATCAACACTACTGTTTATCAGTATCCATCTTCAATTCACATGCTATTGTAAATAATAATAAATAAATAAATTGCCCAATCGTTTTTGATTGTGCACTTGCTGTTTTAAATGGCAAACGTTTATACATGTTTTGTTCTGCATGCATACCATGTCCAGATATTTCCTTGTGAAGCTTCTGGTTTTAAGACCAGTGGATTCAGTGTGGACTCCCTCACTTATATGCTCCCCATTGATTCAGTCAGTATCAATTTAAAAGTGTCTGTTTGATTGCCCTTGTCCCAGAAGCACACATCACTGCACAGCTAAGATGGCAGCCCACTGCATAATTAAATGGGGGGCCAAACTATTAATTTAACTGGCTTTGTCACTGTATGAATGATAGAATGAAGTAAGATTTCATTATCCTATGAAATTGGGAGTGATGGAGATTATGTATGCCATGTGATTTATTTAGGTGTTACACACACACTTCTGTTGTTTGGCACAGCCACACAACAAAAATGCTAATAGTTTTTCCTCAGTAAAAAATATTCAACCCTGGCTTCTAATCCCATTTCATTTAATTTAATTTCATGGGTCATCACATAAAAGCTTTATATAATTAAAGTATGGTGCTAATGTTCAGAATAATACTCATAATAATAATCTTGCTAATAATAATTATTTAAATAATATGAAAGGCTATATGTAACATTTCCATACTATCTATATTGGAAGCTAGAGTGTGTGCAGAGTCAAATGACCACCATTGCCATCGTTGCATCGTCTGAAATCAGCCAAGCTCAGTGTGTCCTGTTGGTAGAGGCTGACTGGGACACTGAGGCCACCAGCCCGGACAGACACAAAGAGACACAGAGAGAGAGAGAGAGAGAGAGAGAGAGAGAGAGAGAGAGAGAGAGAGAGAGAGAGAGAGAGAGAGAG
>JAOPUA010000002.1:2542347-2556737 GCA_027122455.1 Trisopterus luscus | reverse complement strand
GTCAGGAGAGGAGAGGGAGAGAGAGCGGGAGGGTAGAGGGAGAGGAGTCAGGGGAGGAGAGGGAGAGAGAGCAGGAGAGGAGAGGGAGAGAAGTCGGAGGAGGAGTGGGAGGTCAGGAGAGGAGAGGGAGAGGAGAGAGGGGGAGGAGTCGGGAGAGGAGAGAGGGGGAGGAGAGAGGGAGAGTAGAGGGAGACGAGTCAGGAGAGGAGAGGGAGAGAGAGCGGGAGGGTAGAGGGAGAGGAGTCAGGGGAGGAGAGGGAGAGAGAGCAGGAGGGTAGAGGGAGAGGAGTCAGGAGAGGGGAGGGAGAGGAGAGAGGAAGAGTAGAGGGAGACGAGTCAGGAGAGGAGAGGAGAGAGGGAGAGACAGAAGGAGAGTAGAGGGAGACGAGTCAGGAGAGGAGAGGAGAGAGGGAGAGACAGCAGGAGAGTAGAGGGAGATGAGTCAGGAGAGGCGAGGGAGAGAGAGCGGGAGGGTAGAGGGAGAGGAGTCAGGGGAGGAGAGGGAGAGAGAGAGAGGAGTCGGAGAGGAGAGCATGCGCTATAAATAAGCCGCCATCCCACATCAGCTTTTTTATTTATTTTTATTTTCATTTATATTTTTTCACTTATTTTTTCACCCTGCCTGTCATTTAAATACCGTAGGGTGGTCCCAGCTCAAGAGTGGGACATGTCTAGGCTGCGCCTTCCTCCTGCTGGTTTGCTTTTTGGCTTATATGGATATGTGGCCGCTCATGTGGATCCTTCCTCTCCATCCGTTCTGCCGAGGGCTGGAGTCTGGGAGGTAAACTACTCATTATTAGTGTTCTCTGATGTACATGTAAACATGGGATGTGTTCATGTGTGGGGCGTATGGAGCGTCAGCTGAGAGGAGGGACTGTTCTGTCGGGGTGCAGGGAGAGCAGTGGTGCCTCCGCCCCCTGCTGAGACCAGGTGGGCCCGGTGGGGGTGGGGGCTGCATGAACACAGCATGTGAAGTGATCCGTGTCAACAGCACATCACAGCTTCCGGGAGGGCATGTGGAGAATTCAGATTGGCTTAGGGACAATGAACCAATGGGGTTTCCTCAGGGTAAAGGGCAAGGTGACGTGTGCACTGGCATACATCTTCCTTTTGTTTATCCATCCCCTAGTGAACAAAACAACACCTTTGTTTCCAGGTTTCCATATTGTCCCCTTAGAGAGCTGCTCATCCTCGTAAATGCTTACAATTAATTTCAAGGTTTCATTTTTCCCCTCCTGAAACTTGTGTAGTAAACTGGATTCTAGGACTGGATAAATCTCAAGCACCTTCAACCTACTGGTCTGGACATCCAGTTAGCCATATAGTGGTCTTGGTGCCTGTGCTGGCCCTTTGATTATAGTTCTCCTATAGTTCCTCACAACAGGTATCCTGACCCGAAGTGACAGCAGAGCAGGCTCGGCGTCTCTAGCCATCGGTGTCTTGTTCCCCATGCTGCACCCTGCCTCAGGCTCGTTACCTATACCATCATCTGAGGCCTGGCCTGCAACAGGACACAAAAGCACAAGACATTTCAGAGGACAATACATGTACAAGCCAGTAAACAAACAAAAGCATTGTTACAAGCGGCCCGTGACACAGTTGCTCTTACCAGCATGTGTGTGCTCACCAGCACACACTCGCAGACCAACAGAAGACACATTTGAAGTCTGCTTAATAGTCATCCCCAGCACCGCACCACCACCTCTCCCTCCCCCTCCTTCACTTTCTTCTTCTGCTTTCCCTGCATTTACAACAAAGCCAAGGGCATCTATCTCCCTGTCATCTGGTTATGTGCGAGAAGTTTATTTCTGCACGATGCAAAACCAGTTTCACAGGTTTCAGCTGGGTCAAGTTATTATCATTGAAAGGGAAATGAATGCACAAGCGGCATAGCAATTACCACTTTGCTTCTGTAATTCTTCATTTTTACCCCTTTTTGTTATTTGGCTCCTCTCTCTCCTTCTCTCGCTCACCCTCTTACCCCTCCTCCCCCACTCTCTCCCCACTCCCTCCCTTCTCAAGACCAATCAACATATGGTGTCTCGCTTTGAGAATCAGGCCAAGCGCTCTGGCAAGCGAGGCAAGACGAGAGGCTACGTGCACGTTCCATGCACGCTTGCATGCACTTTTGCATGCACGCTCACACGCACACACACGTTGGATTACACCCACCAAGGACACCGTTGCAAGTATGCGGGCATGCGGGCAGGTGCTATAGTGAGGTATTTGTGTGTACACACACAAGTGTACACACACACACGCGCACGGTGGCATCAGAAAACTCACGTATGCAACCGTTACAGACCTACAGGATAGGAAATGCGGTGTGTAACCTATTTGCAAGGTAAATTCACTCCTCGTTATGGCAGGGAACCGTCAAAATAAACTTTGTCACAGTCGCGCCACATTAAAAGTCTCCCATTGTTCTGCCTCCACGTAAAGACACACACACACGCACATCCCACACACTCCCTCTCTCTCTCTCTCTCTCTCTCATTCTTTCTTCTCTTCACTGGCGGAAATAATAAAGCAGAGTGGAGGCCCCTTGTTCTGCGAGTCTTTCATTTCAACAAAAGGCAAACAGTCTCTGATATGTGTTTCTTATTCATCCATGTTTCTCTCCCTCTCTCTCTGGCAGCAGAGGAAGGAGTGATATAGGAGAGAGATATGGGGAGATATAAAGAGTAAGTCAGAGAGAAAGAGAGAGCACAAAGCAGTCACCTGCTGAAATATGGGACTCCACTTTGAACTAATCAGGTAGAAAGGAAAGGCTTTTGAGTTTGACGTTATTATCGCACACTGCTGTTCTCCGGGGTGCAGCGCCAAACACACAAGCAGGCACACACACACATACACTCACACGCACGTACACACACACACACGGACACAGACACATAGGAGCGCCGGTAAGCCGCCTTGAAGAGGGATGAGAGAGATAAAGTGCTTCTTTATTATTTTAACATTATGTTCAGCTTGTACAGGTAATTATCTGCATTAGAGGGCCTCATCTCCATCTGCCAGCCAGCCCCACGTTAACGCAGGCGGAAAGGCAGAGAATACCCATAGGAGCGGGAAGCCCAGGACATGGAAATCCAATTTGTTGTGTGCTCCATTTTACCATATATGCTTACAGCGTATTATTATATACTTGTGTGTGTGTGTGTGTGTGTGTGTGTGTGTGTGTGTGTATGTGTGCTTACTGAGGTGTGTATTTGTGTGTGCTGAGGTGTGCGCATGAATGTTCATGCTAATATGTGTGTGTGTGTGTGTGTGTGTGTGTGTGTGGGTGGGGGCTTACATGTGTATGTGCACCTGTGTATGTGTGTGTCGGTCACTTCACGTAGCGATCGGTACCACATTTAAGAGTGTAGGCGGTCGAAGGGTATAAGAAACAAGATGAAAGACAAGCAGAGAAGCAGAAAGGCAGAGCCACACAGAGATGGGGAGAGAGGAGACAGAGTCTAACAGCATCATTAAGTGACAGCCAACTGTATTACCAGAGTGCAGCATGGGGACAACAAGGGATTGGCTCCACTGGCAAGTGTCCAGTGGCCCACTGGAACTTCTGATTGGCTAGGCAGGCGATAGGCTATGGAAGAAAGTGTGTGGAATAACATTTTGAATTTTATGCCAAAAAAATAAAATAAGCCAATTCTTTACATTGATTTTCAACACCACCGAATTCATAGCATTTACAAGTTTGCTTTGGAAACCACACATCTGAATTAATTTTGTTTTGAAATCACCTCTTTGAAATTCAATTTTTTTCAAAGAGGTGATTTCAATCAATTTCAATTCAAATTCATAGCCATAAATACAAGTTTGACAAATTCTAAAACCTATATTCAGGTTGGTGTAATTCAATCTGTATTAGTTGATTCCAAAAATTCAGTCAAACTAAATCTAAAAAAAATTCTGATGAGATAAAAAGATAAATTCAGAAATCCAGGATACCAAGGATAGGCTAGGCAATAGAGCCTTAATGCAACCAACTTCTGGCCTATCAGAGCATGATCCACTTGTGATCCAAAAAGTGGCTTGACAAGGGAAACCCACACATGCCGAAGTAGATAAGCAGAACCTATGGTGTTATCGTCAAATGTGGGTAGTTTCTGGAGAATTTTTGTTAAAATGTGTAACATTTTTACCAGTTTGTAGCTTAAAAACGGACAAAAAATCGGTAGTCAATGCCGATTTGAAAATTGTATCAACAAAATCACATACCAGAACTCAAATATTCTACAAATAAAATATGCTTGCCAGGCTCTTTGATAACAAGAAGCAATTGACAAACCCCTCCAACTGGGGTTGGGGGGGGTGAGTCACAGAGCCAGTTAGTGTCCAGAACACTGATTGAGTTTACTGAATTCTACTGGGAGGGGGAAATCTTAGACATAGCGACATTGAACTTGGGGGAAGTTTGATAAAATCCTCATCATAGCCAAGCTAGGGATCAGTAGCAAGTATAATGGCTTTAGCTATTTAGAGTTTCAAACATTCCTTAAAACCCTCAATCAGAGTGTCTGTGGAGGGGAAAAGGTAACTGGAAGACTAATGTTACCAGTATAGCATGTTGCCATCTATTTTAAGTTTGCCCTGAACATATACCATTTTCAACAAACTGACCAAGATAACCTTATCCCAGCAATTTGTGTCAACTGAAAGATCATCATATTCACAAGGTCACTTTATCGTGGCTTCTTACATTGTTGTAATAGGTCATTGACATCAAACACATCAAAGCACCACTGGTGGATACCCTTGGAACAGCCATTACAAATCCCCAGAGTACAAGGTCCCTCTTCTGAAATGAGCAGGGCCACTGTGTCGTTTGGGCCCTTTCATGCCATGCCCAGGTGTTTGATTTGTCTTGTGACAATTCCAATTACCTGGTATTAACAGCAGAGAGAGAAAGTGCAACACGTGGTCATTCTTTATCCCAAAGCAGTTTCAGAGAATGAGACATTAAATTCAGCAAACACAACCATTTCCTATTTTTTCCCTCCTGGACTCCTTTTAGTCTTCCCCAGAGTTTTGATTGACCTCAAAGCCACACCCTTAGCCTTCTTTCAAAAGAGTAAACGGATAAAAGATTATCAAGGGGTGGCGACTTTCTAAATGCACTGTATATAAAAAAAAATTTGAAGGAAATAAAAAACATAATGTTCAAAGCGATTGAAAATATATTAAACACAATCATTGAAGGCAACCAAGTGGAGTATACATTATATCTACATTTCTCCAGTGTAGGCATTATATATGTTTTTGACAAATGCGTTACAACTTTTGGACTTAAGCAAACCTTCTAACATACAAAAAACTTAGAAGATTATTTTTTTTAAACAATTAAAAAAAGAAATTGCACTTGCTACCGATAAGTTATTTGAGTAATTTGTAGTCTATATACCAAAGGTTAATGCAGAACCCAGACTTCAGCTTTTCCATCCAAGTTGAAAGCCATCAGAGAGTGACTCCCTCTCCAATGGTGGCATCAACTGCAACACAATGCAAGGTTTGCTTTAGTATCGGCAAGAGCAACACTTCCGGGCGTTCCTTGAGCACTATGACATGTTGCTAAAGCTACCTTAAAGACAGCCATTCAATGGTTTGGCCCATTAAGAACGAGGTTGCTTGGAGGGGAGGGTTGTGTCCTGTGTGGGAGGGGTTCTTCCATGCTGAGACCTAAAGGACTCTACTGTTTGTGAATGAAGAACAGTGTGTCCTAAAATGGAGACATGGCCTTGGTAGGGTCTTTGACGCTGAGCCACAAGCTAAAATGAAAAGTGGGACCAATCTTTCTAATCTTTAATGTTTTTAAATGCCTGAAAGACAGACAAGCTCTGGACAATATATTTGACATGTAGATCCAAATGACAAGTTGCACTGCATCCAGGCTGCCTTTGCCAGACTTTTCAGGCATTGCTGCTTGCTCTTTTTCCACAATACTGTCAGTCAACCTCATTTCCTGCACTGTCCACATTCACATCATGGCCGGGGTCAACAGGTTTAGTTTGCGGTCTCTTGTATGCCAACATACAGCCTATGGTCCGCCCAGCTCAGTGCATCCCTGTCGAAATGCAAGATGCTCAGCGTCTCTGGGGGTGAATGGAGGAGTGGGCTGGCCTGGATTGGAGAATCTACGAATGAGTTGCGGTTTGATTGACAGCAATTTTGAACTATCAAACGTCGCAAACGTTTAAGCAGCCTAGCTTTGCTGGCCATTGAGAGGACACTGGTCAAGTCACTGGAAAAGACAGCTAGTTGGTATGACAGGGTCACAGAGCATTTCCTTGAAAAGGAACAGAGAGGATCATTTACATATAAAAAAATTGACAATTGATATGATGTAGGCCGAAAATGTGCTTCCCCTCTTTGAAAGACCAGCAACCGCCACTGAACAACAACCATATAGTTTGTTTAAGAAATATAAACTACGCCTAGCAAAGTTATGCTGCTATTTTCATACTCTCATACAGGTTTCGGACATACCAAGGACCAAACCCAAACAAATGTATTTGCTGTTAACGCTTCTTGTTTCACTACTTAGCTAGTTTATAGTTAACAAAGTAGCTAAATTAGTTTGACTAGCGCTTTCTAAATTAACCTCATTGAATAACAAGAAAATCTTCTGAAAAACACATAATTTCCAAATTCTGCAGAATCAATTTTGATTTCCCGGTATATCTTTTTTAATAGGTGAATACATATATATATATATATATATACCTACTTATCCGATACATGGTTTTCAAGCTAAATATTTAAATGTTTCGAAGTCAGTGCTGTTAACATTTATATAATGAAGAAGCTATTTGCAACAAAGGTTCCATACTAAATTATGAAATGTCAGAGATTAAGGAAGCAAGCTTAATCAAAATACTGACAACCACGTTACAGACGTTATGTTCTCCTTTTATGTTTCATGTCGGAATGTAAGTGGTTGTTTTGGCCTGTTGTGATTCACTATTCTCCGGAACCCCGGGTTTCCAGTTCTAAAACAAATTGGCTCACAAACACAGCGTGCTGCAGCCATGGAAGCAAGCAAATAACCGGATAAACTGAGATTGTACTGGAACTACCAATCTAAAACGTCCTCTTTTGGAAAAGCTCCTTGAGCAGAGCTGGGCTGAAACCGGTCTTGGAGGTGCATTTGAAAGATGGAGACAGCATAGAGCCCAGTAGGATTTCAAGACGGATGCCACATGAGCTGGTTTATAATTAGCTAACAATCTAACAGTCTGAAATTATAAAGTTGGTCTTAAGTTCGCGTTTGTTCAGGGTCCTCAACCTGGCAATCACGGGAGCATGGAACCTGGTGGCCTGGTCAGCATGGACCCTGGCAACCCAGTCAGCATGGTGCCTGGCACACTTCTGCAGGTGAAAATTATTCTATCCATCGGCACTCAAAAGTGCATTTGTTCTGCTTAATTGAATAGTGCCGCATTTGTTCTATATGCTGCAACGAATCATTCACATATTTTAGATTTGTAATCAGCCAAGTGCTTCTACATTCTCTTTATCAATGCAAATATTAGGCTAATAGTAGCCAATTATTTTCTGTCAAATTGAATGCAAATAGCTGACATGAACAAACATGCAGACTACACTGAATCTGATTACAGTTTTTTTCAATTGCTAAAACACAATTTCTGAAACCTTGCTCCATTTTCTGAAAACATTAAACACAAAACCTCAGCTTCATGCACAAAAACCTTCTACAACACCTCTAACTCCTTGTGAAAAATGAAACTTTGGCCTCAAAACAGATTTACCTGTGCTCAAAACTAAACACTGCTCTCAAATCATAAACAAAGCGATCAAAATGATATATACTATCAAGCAGTCAGTAAACAATCCACCAAAAAATAGAAAACACGTTCAAAACATATTTATCAGGGAGAAGTATATTTTTAATCTCAAAACAAATTTCATTTCATTGTCTCTTGATAATAATAAAAAAATATTTTTTTATAGCACTTTTCTAAGTACTCAAAGAAGCTTTACACCAGACAAAAACAAAATAAAAATAATAAAAATGGGTAGGGAGAGTGTATCGGAATTGATGATTGAAAACATGTCCTATCATAGTAGCTCAAAAGTTTTCAGAAATTATGCTCTGCTTTGCAATTTTTTTTGTTCATACTCCTTGTACCCCTATTTTTACAGTACTGTACCCTGCATCTCACAAACTTGTCCTTTGTTTTTGTGATACTGTAATTCTTGTTCTTTGTTGATATGAACCTGCAACCAGTCAAAATCTATTGAGCAGTCAGTACTGTAAACAAATGGAAAGCACAATGTTCAGGGCCAGACAATTTGTTTATTGAAGAGTATGCAGAGAGTATGCAGCCACTGTACTACATATACAATTCAAAAATCAAATGAGTAAACATGTGATCAATGTGCTCTCTCTCTCTCTTGATTGGTTGTGTTTAATCAATGACATGTGTTCTCTATTTGTATTTTATTGTTGCCACTTGTGTTTAGACATCGATAACATGTGCATTAGAGCGCAGAATGTGTTATGTGTTTGTTTTTAAGGTATTGACAACAGACTGCACAATTAGCTAAATGAGTTCAGGCAACTGTGAACTTTGTTCAGCCAATGGATTTTAGTGTTTTAGCAATTGAAAAAAACTGTATATTGAAGCTAGCAGAGGTACAAACAAAATCAGTGAGAAAGAGACGGAGCGACACAATGAGACCAGTTAGACCAATAGAAATGTGTTACAAAGTGAGAGCGACAGAGACAGATATTGCAGGTATGCAGAGAAGGCAGCTGGTTTTATTTAGGTCTGTGGTTTCACAGATGACCTCCAGTTTTACCATCTGATCCTCAATGGAGCCCATGAAGTCGCTCCCAATTGGAAACACAAGGCGGGTATATTGTATGGGTCAGTGAGTGAGTGTGTGTGGCGTTGGTGTGGTGTGTGTGTGTGTGTGTCTGCCATGTGTGCCTGTGTTTTAAGTAACAGGTGTTACTTGTTTATTTGTGACCACATTCCATGTTAATATGCTGCGTTAATTACACTGTAATCGGCACAGTAATGTGTGGATATGTCAGCCCCACGTGTGTGTGTGTGCGTGTTTGCATGTGTGTACAGCTTGTTGGATTTTGTGTGTGTGTGTGTGTGTGTGTATGTGTGTGTGTGTATAGGGGTCACATGAGCGTGCCAAGCCTGCAGTCATGAGGTCAACTTCCCCCTAAGTGGGGGCAGATGGCTGGTGGTTTACGTTTAATTAATGTCAACCACAGATTGAGAGCGAAAAAGAGCGGTAGAGAGAGTGTGTGAGCGAGGGGGAGAAAGAGAGAGCAAATGAGAAAGAGAGAGCTAGATAGGGAGGTAGAGGGAGAGAGAGAGATTGAGAGATGAAAGGGAATGAGAGATATAGGGAGATAAAGTTTAATTGGAGGGAGAGAGAGAGAGAGAGCAGTAGCGGGAGAGAGAGGTTGAGAGATTAAAGGGAATGAGAGAGAGTTAGCAGCACATCTCAGCGATCGATCAGTCAGGAGCATTTACAAAGAACACTATCATCTTCCCCATCTGGCTGACAGGCGTGTTGAGTGAGGGGGAGGGGGCAGCCTCTGGTTAACGTTCCCCCACCAACCACACCCTCCCATCGCAACACATTCAGATTCTGGTCTCCTCCAGCCACCAGCCAATGCTGCACGTCCCCGTCCGTGCCAGCACTGGCTCGGTGCAAATGTTTTAAGGTGCTCTTCAGCTGGATGTTCAAGAGTGTGTTGAGTGTTGTGAGAGATAATGAGAGAGCTAGAGAGGAAAGGCAAGAGGAAAGGAGAAGAGAGGTTGAGGAAGAGGGAATGGAAGAGAGAAAGAGATTGAGCGAGAGATAGGGAGAGAGTGAAAGAGAAAGGGAGCGAGAGAGAGAGATCTTACCAGG
Organism: Trisopterus luscus; assembly: GCA_027122455.1. Lineage (NCBI taxonomy): Eukaryota > Metazoa > Chordata > Actinopteri > Gadiformes > Gadidae > Trisopterus > Trisopterus luscus. The sequence goes on along the minus strand of JAOPUA010000002.1, from coordinate 2,546,834 downwards.
GTAATGTTCGTAAATTGCCACTGTAGAGCTCTCCAATAAACTGTAGACAAGCACCATTACCAGACTACACATTTACTGTGCAGGAAACATTTTGGTGCACTGGGGAAAAGAGAACCATTCAAAATGGTGAATAACTCTGCAGGAATGTTGCAATACAATCATATTGCTGTGGTAAGAAAAGCATAAGATGGCAAATCACCCTCTATTAACACCTTAGTACCACTTATCCAGTGACTCACTAGGTTGTGTTAAAAAAGTACTTATTTCCAAAACAAACTCCATTAGTGATTGCCTATTATGTGGTGAACGTGCTGGTGATTTGCTGGGACACTCAATAATGTTCTTGGATTATAAAGGGTGTTGTTTCCCTGCTTCCCGGCATGCCTAACAAAGGGGAATAAACAGTTTGAGGTTTTCTGTATTTGGTTGTCTTCAAGGTCATCCAGAATAATGTGCAGTGTTGGATTTCCTTCTGGTAAATATTCCACCTGACCTATGATCACTTCTTATCCAGTTACTCATAATTTCTATTTTCTGACATTTTTTCAAACCAAATATGAATAAAACATAATTTCACAGCCTACATTGCATTGAGGTCCGTCTAAAATCATTCATTGACTTTTGTTGTCTTAATGAAGGTGATGGTGAATGTGGTACTCGTATCTCGTCTGGGATATTTCATTCCCTCATGTGATGTTTGATGTTGACTCAACATTTCAACTCAACTGCTTATCGGTTGGTCCTTAAGTTCACCTAAATAAAGTGTGTATGGCAGTACACTGCACTAGGATTGTTTGATTGTAATTCATTTTTGAGGGTGATGGAACGACCAGGGAGGGAAGAGGAGGCTGGACAAGAGATGAGCTGGTGAAGAGAGCTAAGGGCTATAAATTAACAGAACAAAATGAAAGAGGAAGAGATAAATGCAGACGGAGTGACATCATTGAATGGCTGTCCTACTGTCCAATTCCTTCTCCTTGAACAACTGTCTCTCCCTCAATCTATTTACCCTTCTATATATCTACCTCTATTAATCTCTCCTTCAATATATCTCCTGTATCTGTCTCTTGTTTGTTCTATCTCTCCTTTTATATGCCTCTTTATTTACCGCACTCTATCTAGCTCTCTCCTTTATCTATTTCTCTCTAAAGATGTCTCTCCCTCTACATCCTTGTCCCACTCCATCTATCACTCCCTCCATACCCCTCCCTCCATCTATCTGTCCCCCCATCATTCTCTCCCTTCATCTCCCTCCCTCCATCGTTCCCTCTATATATCTCTCCCTTCATCTATCTCTCCCTTCATCTCCCTCCCTCCATCGTTCCCTCTATATATCTCTCCCTTCATCTATCCCTCCCTTTATCCCCCTCCCTTTCTCCTTCCCTCTATATATCTCTCCTACATCATTCATCTGTGTCTCAACATCTCCTCTACCTCCCTATATCCTTCCATCTCCATATTTCAACTTTCATATCTCTTCCTTCATCAATCTCTCCATCAGTTTTTTTCCACAATCTTTCATGCCCACACACATGCACACACACGCATACACATGCATGCATGGAGGCATACATCTGATGGGGGGAAATACTTTGACACTTTGATACCAATAAAGAGGTTGGATGTGAGCCAGTCCTGAGGTGTTATGGGCTATTGAGCCACTAACATCAAGTTGGCTCCACTGATTGAGAGGTCACTCAGCATGCACGCACACACACACACACACACACACACACCCATATAATCTTCAATGGGCCAAAACATGTCAAAATACCTACACATAAAAGGTCTGCAAAGATGATAACACTTTAAAACAGTTAAGCTTCTATATTTAATGATTAATATATTTTATGGGGACTATGATGTTCAAAGAACAGGACATATGCTATATTCAAAATAAATTAAGCATGGGGTTAGCATGATTTAACGCTAATATACAAATGAGGATACTGAACATTTTCAGAAGCAGTTATCTTAGTTCCTCTCCGTTACCAAATACCGATTTACCGTGCTCTCCCCAAACACCTGACAGGCGGGTGATCAATCGTAACTCAACTAAAGTCTAAGTGGATTATGAGTTGGTTTCTCAGCTCCACTCAACTGTTGACTATATAGCATTAGAAGGTCCGATTGAGTATTGATAGTGACAGACATACAGATGGAAAGAGAGAGGGGGTGGGGGGGGGTGAAACAGATGCTGCCTGATGCCCTGGGGCATGGGACGGATTGGTCTCCATGGAGACGGGATTAGAGCAGCATAGCATCCTTCAGATGTTCAGGCAGCATTGCTATGCACGTATGTAAGAGCAAATAGGTGCTGCATTACTCATGTTTTAACTTGACACGGACACACCAGTTAACGTTACTTAGTGTTTGCAATGATTTTAATTAATAATCAAAGATGCCGTATGTACATACTTGATTGTTACAAACAATGTACACTATTTGTACATTGTGTTATATATTATTAGTCTCTCAAACTGATTCAAGCTGACCCCAACAGAGAAATGTGCATGTGTATGTGTTTACATTTGTGTTTGTGTGTGTGTGTGTGTGTGTGTCTGTGTGTGTGTGTGTGTGTGTGTGTGTGTGTGTGTGTGTGTGTGTGCATGTGCGTAAGTGATGTCATTAACCATGCAGCCTGCATGCTTGTGTCTTAACACACACGCCGGGTGTCTTAGTTCTGCCGTCTAATAAGCGGCGTCTCTCCAAAGCACAGCAACGTGTTGTGAGGACCGAGACGGGCCAGAGCTGTGGAGGTGGCAGCCCGCCCACTAAGTCCTCACTGCGGCCTCTCTCAGATACTCACAACACACACTCCCATCTGTCACGCTGAGCCACTCCAAATCCAGTTAGTTCAGTTAGCGTCGGGCAGTCAGAAACCTGCTGCCGTCCGTCGGCCTGTCCGTCTGTCCACTGCTTCTGTGCACGCAATTAGTGTAACATTTGTTTCAAGCTTGATGGTGTAAGGGAGGAAAGGGCTGTATGTGTGTGTGTGTGTGTGTGTGTGTGTGTGTGTGTGAGAGAGATAATTTGTGTGTAAGATGATTTGAGAGGAAGAATGTGTGTATGTATGTGCGTGTTTGTGCGTGCATTTTCGTAAGTGTGTTTGCGCTTGATAGATTGATTTTTAAATGCAGAGTAGATTGGATTATAGTCAGTGCTTTTCAGCTGTTTCAAAGTCAACTTCATGCACTCTCTCCCTCTTGTGTGTCTTTTTGTCTGCATGTTTATTTATGGCAGCTGTCTTGTGTTTGTGTGGGATTGTGTTAGTATTGGTGTATATGTTTGCAAGTGTGTGTGTGTCTGTGTGAGTGTATATCCGTGTATGTCTGCACACACACACACATACACACATGTGTGTGTGTGTGTGTGTGTGTGTGTGTGTGTGTGTGTTTGTGTGTGTGTGTGGGCCCCCCTCCCCCAGCCACCCTGCCACAGATCAATAAGGTTTAAAGAAGTAGCTTGGTGCTGGCAGGGGGGCAGCAAAGTGCATGTGAGGGTGTGCACTGAAATGCCAGAGGCCTAATTAAGCATTACTCCCAATCAAGTCCTTTGGTCCAACAGGCATGGAGCAGGGCCCCGAGGGCCGCTGGTATAAAGCAGCTTCCTGGTGGTTTAAATGGAGAAAGGAGAATAAAAGAGGACATTATTTTATATCAAAGCTCAAAGATTTACCAAAGCATCTAGATGTGATGCCTTCATTGTGTCTTCTTTATGTGTTATACATGCTTTAATATGTTATAATTTCAACAAATATTAAAGCAATTTAATTATCACAAAGGTAAGAATTCATACACTAAGGCTGAGCAATAGAAAGTAGGTCAGTTCAAAATGAAAAATGTTTTGTGTTTCAGCACAGGGGCCTGTTAATGACCTGTACACGCATCAACAAGACCAAGGACCAACAAGACCCTAATGTCTGCGAGGCTGTGTGTGTTCTTGCGTGTGTGTGCTTGCGATCTTCTGTGTGTCTGCATGTATACAGCGCACACGTGTTTTTATGGATGTCTGTGTGTATGTGCTTCAGTATATGTGTGAAGGCATTTTGAAACAGGTATAAAGCCAACCTGATGAACCAGCAAAATGAACTAGCAAAAACAGTCTATATTTCCCTCCAAAAATGACACGTTCCCAGACCAAATAACGTATAATTCCATCATTCCCTCATTTTCCCCTGAGACTGGAGACCGTATCTACCTCTAACACTTCATGCTTTAATATATATTTTTTTTACTTTAAAGCAGGGAGTGTAAGAGGGGGGGGGGGCTCTAAAAAACTGCAAGCACAGTTCCTCATTTTCAAACCCGCCGATAGGGGAGGGGAACTACTGACGCACATCCAGAGGCGCACACAGCCTTTGGCCGTGATATTATATATTATATAATATATATACCTATATATTATATACTCATACTTTATATTATTTACATTTAGAGCTCTGGGAGTCCACAAACGGCAACAATCCCGTTCTCCTCCTGCTGCAT
>JAOPUA010000002.1:2534847-2537347 GCA_027122455.1 Trisopterus luscus | reverse complement strand
AGACTACCCTCCTTGGCCTCTCATTAAATATGGGCAGCGCCACCATGCACCATTGTTGTCCGCCATCTAAAAAGCCCTTAACAATTTTCCTTGGCTTATATTTGCACATTTCCATCGCAGACTGCCAGCACTTTGCGATACGATGTTTGTAAAACCATTCAGCAGTTGTTTTAACATCAATCGCTGTACAATGGGAATTTATTGGTCTGAACAGGCGGCTGGGGTGAGTGGAGGAATATACAGTAAGTGCATTCTTCTGTTTATTATTGCGGCATTAGAGAAGGAAATTAACTGAAAAATAAGAAACCCAAATACTCAGGGGTTAAGCTGCCTTTATTAATAGTTGTATTAATATATAGATTCAAACATTTTTGTTGCAGATAATGCAAACTTAGATAATAAAATAAAATATCAATAATAATTTCAAAGAAAAACTATACCAAATGAGCAAGTCAAATACAAACAAAAATACTTTATACTCCTTTTAGAATACAAAGATCACATAATTCTGCAATGATGCTGATTGGGTATGATGAGGATGACAACTAATAACATTAATACTAATAACATTAATTATAACTAGAAAATGCATTACCTGCAGAAAATGTGGTGAGTGTTGTAGTGTTAAGTGAGATAGAAAATATGTTTTAGTAAAGCCACATAGTTTAAGATGTATAGAAATGCTAAATCACTTAAATCAAGTGAAGGGATCAATGTAAACAAGTACACCATTTAAAAAAGTAAACAAATAAAGTGAAGAGGTGAACAAATAGCTAATGCGATCAAATATAGAATAGCTGAGCTGTTCTGATAGTGTTTGTGTGTGTGTGTGTGTGTATGTGTGATTGTTTGAGTGTGTGCGTGCATGCGTGCGTGTGTGCATGTGTGTGTGTGTGTGTGTGTGTGATAGTAACTTGAAAGAGTATGTTATTAGTGTGGTTGCTACTGCAAACACATCTACTGTTCTTCGTAAGTTTTCTTTATTCCGTTTGCCTGTTTTTTGTGCAGTTAATTGCTTCTACTTTCAGCAACAGAAACCATCAACTATCAAAACGTCCACCTCTTTAATGACATGATGACATTTCAACACTTTCAACTTTTTTTTCTTTTTTTTCTTTTATACAATTTTTCAGTTTTTTTTTACAATGTAAGTCAATGGCCTAGACGGAGCCTCTGACACTTCAACTAATTAAGACATTGTAACTGAATACATTTTCAGCCGTTAATCTTCGTTCAAACAATTTAACAAATCTACACATTTGTATCTTCAATAATCTAAGAACCAAATTTGGATTACCTTTATACTTTTTTCAGAATCACGGTTTAAGTTCTAAGAGGTTAGATCGTGGAGGACGTGCAGGCAGTGTTGCCAGATTGGGCGGTTTACCATCTGCGGCATTTTAGAAAGCACATCCTCGCAGTTTGTTAGGACGAAACGCATTCTAGTTTACCTTGTTCTTTCACATCTAGTTCATTGAAATAACATCACAAAATGATGAGGCTTATACCCTTGGACTCCTTTAAGTCTCAGCTTTATATGGCATTGTTTGTGTCGATACCATGATGTGAAAACGATAGTTTAAGCATTGCGCTTGGCATAAAGCTTCTACCGGGAGTAAACCGCAAAATTAGCAAGCACCTAGCCTCTAGCCATATAAACGGGGGTCCCCACAGACCGTAATAATAATTATATTTCCAATCGATGAATTATTGTAATAAGAAACGTACGTAATGTTGACATTGTGTTTCTAGGTTAAATATTGACATTGTTTCAGCTCTTCGATGTCCACAATGGTTAGCTTTTGTGAAAGCCACATTGGGCTAGAGTGTCATCTAGATTAACATCCTCACGCTCTAGCCTCAACATCAAGTCAATGAGACCAACTGAAAGTAACCGAAAGCGTGTATGAAATTAAACTGTAATATGTGATTCTGAATAAAATATAAATGATATCGAAAAATCTGTAAAAATGTTAAATGTCTGAACAAAGGTTAACGGTTAGAAATTGACCAAGTCACGAAGTCTGAGGTGGTTGTGTGTCAGAGAATTTGCGGACAGATTCACCCATTGACTTCCATTGTAAAAAATGAGGCGCGCAAACTAATCTGGACATTTAAAAATTGGAATGGAGTCTCTAGGTGAAAAATTGTGGGAGGAGTAGGGTCCCAAATTAGAGAATAAGAAAGAAAGAAAGAAAGAAAGAAAGAAAGAAAGAAAGAATAAAACCTAAGAAGAACTATAGTTGAGCGCTGGATGCAGCACTTACCTAATAATAATAAGGTGCCTTGGCATAAACAGAGGCACTTGACCACTGTCAAACACACACACACACACACAGCAGGGCCCCTGAGCCCACAGGATATCTTGATTGTCACTGTGCGTCCCCCCCACCCCGCCCAGCACCACCACCAGCACCACCCCCACCACCACCACAACCACACCCACCAGCACCCCCACCCTGCCCTCCACCACCACCCCCAACTCAACCACCCCAACTCC
>JAOPUA010000002.1:2458202-2477861 GCA_027122455.1 Trisopterus luscus | reverse complement strand
ACACACACACACACACACACACACACACACACACACACACACACACACACACACACACACACCATCAGCTTCGTCTCCGGAGGTGAAACATGACATTTAATTCACAATGCTAGGGTGTTGAAGAGTTACATTCTTCTCTAACAGTTCTAACCTTGAACGCTGAATAAGGCAAGAATCTACAGCGACCGACCCGAGGCAAAATGAAAACATAAAAAAAGCATTTTGTCTTAAGGGAAGCACACTGACAGCATATATTACCATTGCACAGGAGATGATAAGGAATGTTTTGCACCTGCAATAACAGCAACCAAAACAAAAGCCAAACCGATATACAAGAGGGAGCCAGCTCTTCCTTGCCATGGGGCATCTGGTGACCAATGAGGCGGAGGCCAGCAGGAGCACAACCCTGGTCTGTTATGCAGAGAGCCCGCCCCCAGGGACAGCCTGGACCTTTACCTGCTCTTTGAGGTAGACTTTGTACTTGTCCTGCTCCTGGACCTGCTGGGCCGAGGGCTCGTTGGCGAATACACTGCCTCTGGCAAACGTGGGCGTCTGCACATGGGCAAAACCTAGTGGAGAGGGAGAGCAAAAGGAGACGTTGCAGAGACTGACAGAACCTCTGCTCGGCTGCTTCGGTGCATCAGAATCAATCCAGGAATCATAGGCTCGATTATTACAATTAAATACAATATAAACATAAAAACATCGAGCATGTTTGACTTGTATACGTCGGTCTCTGTAGATGTTAAGGCATGCATGGCCAATATTAGCCTACTCTATCACTACCATTACTAGGTGTATCAAAACCCATTATACCCTCTTTCATTGGCACTTTTCTGTAAGGGAGGGAAGGTGGTGGGAGTTGGGGGTAAACTGTCTCTTTGTTAGTACATTGTTTCACAGAATGATTCTGTGTATTAATTTCAGTTTATGCATTAGGTGTACTGTATATCTGTTATGCTCAAAATCGAAAAGGATAATCAAAAATAAATAAATAAATAAAAACAAAACAAAAACACATTGTTGTCATGCAATGTTTATTGCCTTATTGCTACTGCTGGTTGACATGTCGCATCATCATGCAGACCGCACTGGAAGGTTTAATGCCGTGTGGCTTGAGAGAGAGAGAGAGAGTCTTGAGAGGATCCAGTGTGTTGCTAGGACACCAGAGACCCTGACTCGGCTCATACTAAAGATGAAGAGAGTGCGTTGCCACGGTACCGGAGACTCTGTCGCTGACGGCAGGCAGGGCATGTGGGGCCATGGGGACGGCAGCGGGGGCGGGGGTTCTCCTGGCCCTCGGCTCGGGGCGGGTGTAGGCCTCCTCGTTCAGCTTGTGCATCTGGTGCAGGTCGGCTGGACACAGGAAACAGGACGTCAACGGGACAAGTACGACAGGAAACAGGAAGTCAACGTGCGTCAAGTACGACAGGAAACAGGAAGTCAACGTGTGTCAAGTACGACAGGAAACAGGACGTCAACGGGACAAGTATGACCGGAAACAGGAAGTCAACGTCCTGTCAAGTACGACAGGAAACAGGACGTCAACGGGACAAGTATGACCGGAAACAGGAAGTCAACGTCCTGTCAAGTATGACAGGAAAGAGGGCGTCAACGGGACAAGTATGACCGGAAACAGGAAGTCAACGTCCTGTCAAGTACGACAGGAAAGAGGGCGTCAACGGGACAAGTACGACAGGAAACAGGGAGTCAACGTGTATCAAGTACGACAGGAAACAGGAAGTCAACGTGCGTGGACCACAGTCTCTAACCCTCAGTGAGAATTTGTATCATTTGTATATACAATTAAAATTATAATTATTATATTTGTATTATTAATACCTATAACGATGTAGCAAATTTGACATTGGGGTAGGCGTTTGAAGAAGTTCTCTTTGATGAGATTAATAATTAATTAATAAGATTAAGAGTGTCTGCGACAAAGATTTTGCACAGACTAATCTGATTCGCCAGGCTGGACCTATCGTCTAATCAAATACATTTACAGGGCATTTAACAGATGCTTTTTTTCCAAAGCGACTTACAATAAGTACATTTGTCCATGAAGGGGAAAAAATATATCGTTGTCGGTACAAATACAATATATATATTGTAACATATTCTGCCCCATGAGGCCTAATCTGTTGTGACATTTGCGTGATTTAAAAACTTGAAAATAATGAATTAGCCCATCAAGGTGTCCCCCAGCTGTCTATAAAGAGCGGTAAACCAACCTCTGCTGGCTACCGACCACCATCAGATTAACTTTTCACCAGACCAATACGATCTACCGTAATTAATATATGAATGCATTAGGAGCTCAAACAGAGACTAGAACAGCGACACCATTCAGTTTAGCAGAACTGTGAGACTAGGGAGTAACGACCGAGAGCATCTTTCAGCAGAGCGAGTGGTGCGATGTGACGGCTGCTGCCGACACTTGGTTCATCATCTGCCAGACTTCAGACGTTCTTTCCCCGATATTGTGCATCCGCCTGGACCAACAGTCTAGGATCCGCTCTACTTAGGAATGAGAGTGATTGGATAGTAACACGGCCATTTCTCAAAGGGCTCATCAGTCAAACAATGGACATCATTCAATGAAGGACATTTATTGAAAGCCAAACATGACACAGCAAATTGCACACAGAAGACCAACCGATCAATCCCCCACAAAACAATGTTTCCAACTTTCCTTTTGAAGCCAAGCAATGTTGTGGAATCCATCATTTAGTGCCCCCGGCCTCCCAATGGAATAACCCACTGCTAAGACACACACACTTTTCCCGACACGGTGGTTTGACTTTAAGGACTACTTAATGTCGGTCTATCAAACAGTTAGGTCAACAAAGCGAGGAGGTCACCTCTAGAAACCAGCTGGGCGCCACACTGCCCCTTTAAGGGGTTGGTTAGTTGGGTGAGAAGGGAGCCCTACTGAGAGGGGTGTGGAGGGAGGAAGGGAGGGAGACCTACTGAGAGGGGTGTGGAGGGAGGAAGGGAGGGAGACCTACTGAGAGGGGTGTGGAGGGAGGTAGGGAGGGAGACCTACTGAGAGGGGTGTGGAGGGAGGTAGGGAGGGAGACCTACTGAGGAGGGTGTGGAGGGAGGTAGACCTACTGAGGAGGGTGTGGAGGGAGGTAGGGAGGGAGACCTACTGAGGAGGGTGTGGAGGGAGGTAGGGAGGATGAGGAAAGAGAGGGAGACCTACCGAGGAGGGTAAGGAAGGAGGGAGGGAGACCTACTGAGGAGGGTAAGGAAGGAGGGAGGGAGACCTACTGAGGAGGGAGGTAGGGAGGGTAACCTACTGAGGAGGGAGGAAGGGAGGGTAACTTACTGAGGAGGGAGGGAGGGAAGGAGGGAGGGAGACCTACTGAGGAGGTTGCCGGTGCTGTCTCTGAGCGGGGCCCCTCCGCCACCGCGGCCCCAGGGCTGGTGGTTCCTCATGTCGGCCTCCAGCCGGGCCTCGTACCTCTCCCGCTCCTCCTGCTCCACGCGGCGGCGCTCCTGGCGCTCCAGGATCTGGGAAACGCAAGCATCACCAAGCAACCATCACCAAGCAACCCACTGTTGTTATTCCATTAAGATGAAGAAGAACCAAGATGTCAAGAGTGGAACGTGCACAACATTGTGTGAAACTCTGCAATGGAACGAAGAAGAAAGACAGAAGTAAAGACAGATAGAACCCTTTTCACAGGGTATTGTTTTTGTATATCATATCGTCATACATAATCATTAAACTATCAAATGATCTGCTCCAAATAACAGTTCCTGTGAACAGGAACGTCACATGTATGGCAGAGGATACTGGGTAGAGGGGTTCAGCATCACGCTACTTTGTTAGCAACGACCACGAGGAGAGGTAAACGGAAGACTTGGCAGGCCAGGTCTGCACCCTGCGTTCACTATGCCTCTACTCTCGTCCACATGAGTCTCTAGGCTGTTCATGAACTGACTTAGCTTAGTGTACCAAGCACTGTGACTCCTTGGCGCAACTGAATTGTTTGTAATGACTTCCAAGACGCTACGCACAATACCATCATAGCCCATTTACGCCACCACCTTACATTTAGTCCATTATATGGTCAGCAGCGCCAAAGTAGTAATTAGAAACACCCTTTATTGGTTGTGATCAAATCGGTGCAAAACTGCTTTTCCGATTTATATAAATGCACAAAGTGCAGAGTAGATGGCAAAGAACAGCCCTATGTCTAAGATCCTCTCGCAACTAGTGCACAAGTTGAACAACACAACAACCATAACTAATGACAGCAAAATCAAGTGACAACTACAGGGAACTATTAAGGCAGGGTCAGCAACTGAAAAGGCAGCTAAGAGGATCTGTGTTAGAGGCTGCACTTGGGCATTTGATACACCATCAGGGGGCAGTTGAGTCTATGGGCAGGGCTTGATATACACTATCAGAGGGAGGTTGAGTCTAGGGGAGGGGCTTGTTGCGTAACTTTCATTCATTTTTACCTGCTCGTAAAGTTCACTCCGTGGTCTCCCGGGGCCTACCTGTCAAATGGATAACCACAGGCTGGGCATGCAGTCATCTCTCTCTTTTCCCTCCCTCTCTATCTCCCTTCCCCTCACTCTCTCCCCCTCTATCTCTCACTTCCTTGCACTCGAGAAGCAAACATAAGATGTACCGGGCGGCCGTAGCCATTAGCACCCGCTTAGGACAGCACTTCACAGCCAGGCCTTCTGCACACGGGCAGAGACCCAGTGTTGACCGCTCGTGGGTCAAAAGGTCAGGTGGGACGTGACAATGTTTCTGAGAGGAACTGTTAAGAGCTGTCAGAAACGTCCCATTGGTGTCCTCTCCAAGGACTGGTTCTTGAAGTGTTCCGGGTGTAAAAACAAAAAAATAAAAAATACATATTTTATGCTCCGATTTGATTCTGGCAAGCATTAAAAAGGTGCAGATTAAAAAAAAAAGGCTTAACACCCAAAGATCCCAATTTTGGTAAATATCTGTAGCGCAACCCAAAAAAAACGAAATAGAATCATGTTTAATGGTTTTCTCTCGCTTCATATCTAACCGAAGTCTATTATGGACATGGAAATTCAAAAACAGAGCAAATCATACATTATTTCCACATTATTGTATCACCTGTGTGCAGACAGGGCTGTGAGCTCTGGGCCATCAGACCTTTCTGTTGCATCGGAGGCTCAGTAGGAAGGACTCAGTCAGTAGTTGATAGGACTGAGCGGCGGGCTAATGGGAGGCCTACCTGCTGCTTCAGGGCCTCCTTGTAGCAGTTCATCTTGTCCTTGGTGCTGCGGGCCCGGTCCCCGGGGAACGCCCCCGCCGGAGAGTCAACGGACGCCGCCGCTCCTCCAGCGGCCCTCAGGGGGCTCCTGTCAAACCAAACCAACGGGAATCAGGGAATGATCACTGGACACAGAATATACACTTACCGTTCAAAAGTTTGGCCTCACTTGGAAATGTCCTTAATTTTTAGGAAAAGCACTGTTTTTTATTTTTTCAATTAAGATTTCATTAAATTAAATTGGAAATATAGTCTAGACCATTGTTAATGTGGTAATTGACTATTCCATCAGGAACCGGCAGATTTTTAATGGGATATCTACGTGGGTGTACAGAGGCTCGTTCCCAGCCACCACTACTCCTGTGTTCTGATGGTGCATTGTCTAGCTCATCGTGTTAAAAGGCTCCTTGATGAGTAGAAAACCCCACAGCTGAAAACTGTTGAATAAAAGTGTGAGTTCACATCATGGCCATCATGAAATTGTCGGGCTGACCCCAGACTTTTGAACGGTGGCGTACATCTTAATATCATGAACCAGCCTCCTCTTTGTGTCCCTCTCTGCTCCTCCTCTGCCTCCCACAGAGAGACTGGCTTCCGACTTGCAACGTCACCACACTGCACCTCACTCACTCTAGCCCCGAGGTGACCGATGGGGATGGTCTCCTCAGTGATCAAACCCCAGGAGAAGCCACCAGGGGAGACGTACCGTGTAGCAGCAACAGCAGGAGGAGGAGGAGGAGAAGGAAGGGGGTTGTCTGGGACGTGGCTCTCAGCGTAGTGACCGTGCTGGCTGTGGTGTCCGAGCTGGGCCACGCTGCCCCCTGGTGGCACGGCCCAGTAGGACGCGGGGAAGCCCCCGCTGGACCCAGGCAGCTGGGGGCCACCTGAGGGGAGACACAGTGGATGGGTGAATGTGGTAAGACGTTCCCTGACCATGCGTTGTTGTCATGTTGTGTTATTATGTAGAGCTGTTGTTCTGTAGCGATACTTCGAAATGGATGGAAAAATTTATTCCGGTTCGATGAATGAAATCAATTTAGCTGATTTCAGTTCGAGACACCGTGAAATTAGACATTATTTTCCTCTCTTTAGCTAATTGTCACAGCCATTTATAGTATTCTAACCATTTCACTGGCCCTGCCAGGCGTAACATTAGACCAAATGTAATCCTGATGGTCCAACCAACTCCCTCCCATGACTCGTCATGTAGAGATACTTGGAAATGTGTCGGAAAAAGTCCTCCAATTCAATTCCAATTCAATGAATAAAATGACTTGTGCATTCTGCCTTGGAGCCAAGGGAGAATAGACATGGTAGGGTGTGTAGGGTCAGACAGACACAGGGCAGGGCTTACAGTAAGGGAGGTGTGTAGGGACAGACAGATGGTTGTGTGTAGGGACAGATGGACGGTGCTTACAGTGAGGGAGGTGTGTAGGGACAGACAGACAGCTGTGTAGGGACAGACGGACGGTGCTTACAGTGAGGGAGGTGTGTAGGGACAGACAGGTGGAGGTGTGTAGGGACAGACAGACGGTGGTGTGTAGGGACAGACAGACGGTGGTGTGTAGGGATAGACGGACGGTGCTTACAGTAAGGGAGGTGGTGGAGGTGTGGCTCCACAGCGGTGCTGTTGCCATGGTAGTGATACGCATCCTGACACAGGCCCCGGTACGCAGCTTCAGGGAGCGCCGCCGGTGGGTGTGGCAGGTAGGAGGGGATCCTGGACAGATATGGTTTCAGAATAACTTTATTTCTAAGACAAAAGCATGAAAATGCTTTTTTTTTTTATACATACATTTCCTGGAAACTATAGTTTGACAGTGTGAAAAGCTTCTGCAAAAAATGGTGTGTGAGTGTGAGTGCGTGTGCGTGTGCGTACCTGAGGGCCCGGTGCAGTGGGGGCGGGCCGGGCTGGCAGTAGGGGGACAGCAGGCCTTCCCCCAGGGCAGCGCTGTACTCTAGCAGTGGGGACTGGAAGGCCGCACGGCCGGGCTCTGGAGGAGGGTTCTCCCTGGCGGGCCGGCCAGCGTAGGTCTCCCTTGTCGCCCCCTCCCTCCTCCGGCTCAGGCCCATGTATTTGATGTGGTCCAGCTGGGTGTCAGACACAACATGGGATGAACACAGCGCTAAAATAGGCCACGCCCTCCAACTACCTGTAAAGGCCTCTTTCTTTATATGAGACAACTAGACAACAGTTGGGTCTCGCCGTCTCCTAGCGACTCAGTAACTGCAATAGTAACTGGTTAGGTTTGGTAACCTTTTCTCAGGGGTCAATTGGTTTAAGTAGAAATCCCGATCTTTGGTAGTTAGTGCCTTGCACACATTGACAAACCATTGCAGCCTCATTGTGGAACGCACCGTACCTGAACCACCAACTGTAAAGGACGCGATCACACCAAAAGCTAAGCGAATATTCTACTTGCGTTAATTTTCCCAAGGTTGCTCGCGCAAACTATGCTTGTGCGAGTGGGACAAACGTCAAGCCAAATTCTGACTATTTCAACCTGAGCGGATGATGAATTTGGATCATTAGCGCTGCCCCTTCGAATGCAAGTAGAACCCAGTGAGCTTAAACACTTAATTAGCAGGTGCCCGGATAAAGCCCATAGCAGGTGATGTATGCAACAGCATGTATTCACTAAGAGAGGGAGTCATTCAAACCCGAGTTCGGTTCTGTTCTCCTCCGAGGCGAAGGCTTTTCTTTGCGCTGTCCACGTCACACAAATTAGTTTTTACAATGACATTAAAATACCAAAAATTGAATAATAAACTATGCCTCATAGACTTTGCTATAAACTATGGCTGACAGAAATACAAAGTACACCCATATATGATGATGGCTAATTTTCCATCATCATATAATGCACAAATTCTACTAAATAATTGCCCACTGATGCTCCCAACTGAACACATAACATGTCATACCCCACCGTAAAAGCATTACGAAGGGATAATCCACTTTGCATGCAATTAGTCCTGCCATCTCCACATCTTGAAGCCCATTATTTTGGATTAGATTGCTCTGTGCTGGCGTCTGACTGACCTGCTTGTCTGGGTCCGGCGCTGCTGCAGCCACTCTCAGCTCCAGCTCCTTCTCCCTGCAGCCAGGACAGAGCACATGGTTCTAGAAGATATTGTCTGCTCTTAGACTTAGGAGCAGGTCAATTGCCATTTTGTCTGGTTAAATTATTTGTATTTACTTCTACCCCACATAGAAGAGACCCACTAAAGACTAGCTTTCAATTTCTTTAACTAAACATACCTAAGAGTTAGCCTCTCTAATGTAAGCAAACATCTATTAGACAGGAGTGTCAAGTAACGAAGTAAAAATACTTCTTTACCTTACTTAAGTAGAATTTTTGGGTATCTATACGTTTCTGGAGTAATTATTTTTCTGCCGACTTTTTACTTCTACTCCTTACATTTTCACGTGATTATCTGTACTTTCTACTCCTTGCATTTTCCAAACAGCCTCGTTACTCGTATTTAATTTCTGTTGTTGTCATCGTTTATAAAAAGAGTGAATTTGATTGTGATTGGATGAGAAGTATCAACATACACCATTCCGACACACTATTGGTCTGTACGCGATCAATCACCCCTGCACGTTACAAATCCCGTCACACGCAAACAAGCTTGGAAGCAGTAGTTAAACTATGGAGTTCAAGGTTTAACGTGCATATTGAAGCTGCAGTTTCGTGCTGCTGTCTACGCACACACTCCATGAGACACATGTTAATGCTCAGTAGCACTAGCAGATATATGGTTCTTTAATGTATTTGCATTATACTAAAATGCATTCATTTTCATTGGGCATGTATGAGGCTGAAACAGGTAGCCTAGTGCATCCCAAATGTTTCAACATAAACATTTTAATATAACATTATAGTCATTAAGGCCTTTAGAAAGATGATGTTTTCTGGGGGGAGGTCGTGCAGTGCCTATAGGCCCCTGTGGTGTGGGGACTATAATATTTAATGGCTTTTTTTCCCTTTACATTGCTTTTACTTTTTTACTTTGAGTAGTTTTGAAGCCAGTACTTTTACACTTCTACTTGAGTAAAAAGCTTGAGTTGATACTTCAACTTCTACAAAAGTATTTTTAAGCTCTAGTATCTGTACTTCTACTTGAGTAATGAATGTGAATACATTTGACACATCTGCTGGTATTGTAACTAAAGTGGCTGTAGATCCCTCATTGTCATCAACAGTTGTTTGGGGTTTTATAACTAACCCTAAAGTGCTTCACTACTGGTAAACAAATGGTGAACGAATGATTCAAAAAGCTTTAGTTACTGAGTAACTGTCACTTAGGGCCCTGTTAGGGCCCCAGTTAGGGCCCTGGTTGTTCATCATTCGTTACTCATTCGTTCCTCAGTAACTACCCACATTTTTGCGTACCTTATTGTAAAGTGTTACCCAGAAAATAGCTATTTATTTTTTAAACGCTTACATTTGTTGTCTCGTCGTCTTTGGTAATGCTGTGCTGTACAGATAGGTAGCTCGTCAACGAGAGCTCTTACCGCATGGCCTGGACAGACAGAGTGTGACAACGATGGCTGCACTCTGGTGTGACAAGATCAGACAGAGAGCCACTGAGCCTGAACCGGATCCTATGTGGACACTGTGCTGTAATCAGCGCAACCAGTCTTTGATGGTAAGGGGGCAACATGAGAAGCAGTGAGGGGCGTTTGAATGCACGTGGCTTTCATGGGTTTCATGGGTAACATAGTAAAACATGGAGACAGGACCCTAGGCCAGAATCAACTCTGGTTTCTGAACCTCAAAGCCCACTGCAGCGCAACTGAAAAACAACTTTAATTAAACACACGCACAAAGCGCCCACACACACACGCAGAAGATCCCACAAACACAAACACACTGACGCACACACAGCTTGGCACAATATATTCCATTTCATGGGTCGAGAGAGTGTGAAGTAAAAAAAACATAGTCCTTTTCCACCTCTCAAGGGTAACCATTAGTGCGTGTACCCTAAAACATTTAACACAGCCATGCAACAATGTCAATTAGACTCCCCTTAGGAGGTGGTTAAAAAAAAGGAGAGAGAGAGAGAGATGGAGAGACAGAGACAGAGAGAGACTGAGACGGAGTGAGACAGAGGGACAGAGATACAGAGAGTCAGACACAGAGAGACACACACAATGGCAGATAACAAGGTTGGAGAACAAGGGAAGGTCGGTGCTCTCTGGATCAGAAAGATCAATGGTTCATCTGGAAGTTATTCTGTCAAAGTGAAGGAAATTGTATTGGTGGAGGATATCATGTGAATAAAACTAGTATTTACATACCGAGGAAGTAAAAGAATAAGTGATATTAGTGAGGACTGAGCACGGGTTCTCTGCCCTTTCCAATTGCTCTTTTCTAATTGAGAGCACTCAGTGGAGAGTTGGGTACAGGCCACGAGGAACAGGAGGGCAACTGTCCTTTACTGGGGGTGGGGGAACGGGGTCTGGGCCAATTACCATTCTCGACATTTGGCCAGTAAACCATGCTTCCTCTCTCTTCTTGTGCCCATTTAAATTTTCTGTCTGTCTGGACTCTTTGTCTCCATGTCATTATGTCAAATATGTTTACTTCTTTCACTATGTATCACTCATTGCAGTTCTGCTGCATGTCTTTCTTTCGCTTGCTCACTTTTCCTC
Source organism: Trisopterus luscus (assembly GCA_027122455.1). Classification (NCBI taxonomy): domain Eukaryota; kingdom Metazoa; phylum Chordata; class Actinopteri; order Gadiformes; family Gadidae; genus Trisopterus; species Trisopterus luscus. The sequence goes on along the minus strand of JAOPUA010000002.1, from coordinate 2,466,923 downwards.
TCTCCCTCCCTCCCCGCCACATTTCCGATCTCCCAGCCTTATTCTTTAATTCTCTCCCATCTCTGACCCTCGTTTGCTGTGTGCTGCTGCTGTGAGGCGCACATCAGGCCCCATCTGTGGCCCATTAGACCAGGGGGGCATGGCTTCTCGTGTCTGCTTTAGGTGGAAGCTGGTCTGGGCGCCCACTTCTGCCACCATGAATCAGGGAGACACAGACAACAAGCAGGCAAGAGCGAGAAAGGCATAACACTGCCTTTGGTCAAAAAAATGAAGAAAGGCTTTTTTCCCAAATGACATATTTTTGTACGTAAACAATAGAAAATACAAAAATGAATTACCATAATTTGAAGTGAAATTAAATTAATCATAATGCAATTGTCTCCTTACAGGAAAATATATAGAACAAGAAGGCCAAATCTTCCTCCAGGGTTGGCTTTTGGACATTTAATCTGATGCAGAAAATTGTGCTAGTCTCCCCAGTAATCTTGTGATTTGATGCTTCTAAACTGTGCTGGATGAAGAGAAACAATGAACTGCAAGCTTTTGTGTATGTCTCTGCGTTTGACAAACATCAATGCATTACTTACCACACACTGTCTAATTACACCTCAACATGTTTCTCACAGAAGGGTGCTTCCACGCTACATCCAATGAAAATAAAGTGCAGATCTCTACACAAAACAAGAACAAATAGGATTCATCTGAACCCTCAAGCCTACCAATATTTAGTGAACAATAAACGTTTTTGTTATTATTATTATATCTTAGATTAGTGTGCATATGGAACTGGTCTTGAAGAAGGAAGCATGAGTCGATGTTCTGCATTTGCCGGCCCTTCGTAACAGAATGTGATATTCAGAGCATTGGCCACAATGCAGCTGGAGAAACCTTTCCACCAGGAACATGGGAGATATCAGTGTAGATGTGTTGAGTATAGACACGCAGGGCACCCTGCGATATGTCATGTTATTTTTGTAATATAATACTGTGTGTGTGTGTGTGTGTGTGTGTGTGTGTGTGTGTGTGTGTTTGTGTGTTTTTGTGTGAGTCGGAGATGATGTCAAGTCGTGAGTCATTAAAAGACAGCTGAATATATCTTATGACGTATCTGTGCTTTTAGGGACCGCGAGTAAGGATAAAAAACACAATCAGACATTAAGGGAATGGCCGCTTTTCCATTTAGATTTACAGTTTATTCTCATTGATCAACATAGTTTACAGCCACCGCACTCTGGAAGATTGAGGCAGGAGGCATTAAGGGGAGAGTGTAGGGGGGGTGTGGGCTGTAGCTACAAATGAGAAGGGAAACAGATGCCAACTCCAAGAGCTGTAACAAAGAGAGGAAGTGAGTGAGCAAGAGAAAAAGAGTGCAATGAGAGAGTGATGCAAAATTTAGAGTCTCTGTGGTGCGACATGTCAGAGGCATGACCCGCGTCATGGCCTTATGAACCAGGATTACGGTACGTTGGGTTCACAATGGCTCATGCACGTCAACTAGATGAGGTCAATCAGGTTTAAAAGAATAGTGAAAAAGAGTGAGTGTGAGAGTCAGAGAAAGAGTGAGTGGGTGAATGGGTTAATGAGTGAGTGAGAGAAGGTGAATGAAGGACAGTTAAAGTGGAGTGAGTTGGTGAAAGTGAAGGTTAGGGCTGAGGGGATGGTAGAGATCAGCATTGTTCTTAATAACCGTTGGATGAGATACATTCCTGGTTAATGTGGATCCGCAGACTGGTTACTTAATGGTGTGTTTGATATAGTGGCTTTGTAAATCCATTCATGTGCAAAAGACGGGGGCTTTTATCTACAGCCAATTGATCAGAGCCACTTTAGGCGCACACAGGAGCAGAGTGATCTACGGGAACTCCTCAAACTCCTTAACCGGGCACATAACTGAACAACTAACCGTAAAATTTGCCTTTATAGCAGACCTCCCTCACAGTGCCACAAGCGACTCCATGACGCTGCAAGGTGGGAATGCACTGGGAAAAATTGCGCCCGCAAGAGATTTTTTATTAGATTTTTACATGAGTACACAAGTTTTTGAATGCAAGGGATGCCAGGTTAATCCATTTTTGTTAAGATTAAATGGTAAATGGTCCTCATTTATATAGCGCTTTTATCGAAAGCGCTTTACATTGTTGACTGACTCACCCATTCATGCACACATTCACACACCGACGGCGGAGTCAACCACGCAGGGCGAGAGCCAGCTCATCAGGAGCAATTAGGGAGACGCGTCTTACTCAATGACACCACGACACTCTATTGAAACTCAGCTAGGAGGAGCCAGGGATATTTGCATCACGTCCCACACCCTCATTGCACATGTCTGTACTTCGACTTTTCTAATTGTTTTCTGTAGGCCTACCCATGTTTAAAGCTGCTGTAGGTAAGATCTGGAAAGTTACCAAGAGAAAAAGCAAACAACACCAAGATTCTAAAATTAACGAATAATACAGCCCTCCCTCTACCATTAAAAAGTGTTGCATTCACCTGGGATTGCAAGATGGATCCCCCAACCATTCAGGGAAGAATTCCAAGATCTAAGTTGGCTCACACAGGGGCGTGCAATCAACTCAAAACAGACATTCTCACAGGGCATTGCACTCACCAATAGCTGACAGATAGGGCCTTTCTAAAAAGTGACTCAAATAACAGCTCTAAAATCTAACCTACAACCCCTTCAACATGTTTATAGTACATGTAGTACTAGTTTCTTGATTTAATTAGGCAGGGTTTATCCATCTCTTCATCCATATATTGCAATAACCACACAAAGTAGTCTCATGAATGTAAATCAACTTTAAGCTTACCTACAAATGTACCTTTGAATGAAAAAGAGTTTGTCGCCACAATTCAATGCTGTCATTTATTTATTAATTATTTATTTATTTAGACTATTTGCTAAACATGACAAACTCAATCCAAGCAGTAAATATTAATAAAAACTATGATTGATGTTTTCATAATAATAATCATCTCACTTGGTTCTGCATTGTCCTTGGAGCGTCAATATTGGAAATGATCTCTGAATATGAAGCCGTGTCTAAAACCTTCAGAGAGGAAAGGAAGACAGACCGTGACTCCGAAGTCTCTAGGGCCTGTTCTTTGGTGGCTGTGTGTCCTATCTGGTGGTTTGTATGTGTGGCTTTTAAATCGTTAGGGACGCAAGCACACAATGACCTATATCTGATCACCTACCGCTCTTACCTGGGCGCCACACATTGACATTGTTAGTGAGGTGTCCCTGACATTGTCCCCCATGTCGAGATGTTCATGACTAATACTTACAAGTAGTAACAGTTGCCAACAAATTACAATTACAATCACCTTAACCCCCCGTCTCCCACACATATCGCTAGCGTCAATAAAAGTTATAGAGGGCATTCTGTTCTGGGTCGGTGAAGGTAAATGCCCTCTCAAAAATCTCAGAAATAATTTTCAAAACCCACTGCAAGTTATCACAAATGTGTGTGGCTTATGTGTAAGGATTGCATTTGATAGCGCTCAAATTTCCACTTAACCAATCTATTTTCTTGTTGTAAATATATCTATTCCGTCTACATGTCAGACAGAAAAAAAATGTATCAGTGGAAAAAGATATGCATTACTAGGTTGATGTTGCTGTAGACTTTATTTGTGCCAATCTATCTAAATATTTTGACAGAAGAAATCTTGATCAGGATACATAAACTCCCACTCACTTATGAAACTCTCACACTCTGGCATTCTTTCTCTCTCACGCTCCAACAGTTTCAATATCTTAAAGGCCGTATAAACATAAATCACAGGAGGACCCTGGCCTTCAATGGCACTAAATTGTGCTGTCTGAGTGGCGCCGAGCTATTTGAACTCATAATCATAATGCACGGCACCTAGAAAGGAGAAGCTTCATGAATATGCTGCTGAGAGAAGCCGAGTGGCTGGCTGGCACAGGGTCAGATCAGATTTGCATATTGTTTACGGCCACTAGCTTAATTTGAAGCAGGGGTTTGGGGCTCTAGCGATAACGCCACCAAGCCTTATCTACGTGGCATTGGAAGCATACAGCGGCAGAAACTTAACTTTTCAAAGTTATACGCTGCTTGCTTGCTGCACAACGGATACACATTGATGACTGATAGTGCAGAATGCTGGATGTTTGGAGGAAATGTAAATATGTCATGTTTTGCAGACTTCTTTGTTTACCCAAATGATCCATTATAAGCCACAGAACCAACATCTGCACGAGCACAGACATGCGTCAGGCTACAGGAATGGGCAGTGTTCTATAAACAGCCTCAGATCCAATCGGTTCGACTTGAAGATTTCCCTTTACACAATATGACTAGCTTTTCCTCCTTCACTGTCTATTCTATTTATGTCCACCTTTCTTCTCCCCTATTATCTGAACGACCCTCATTCTATCGGTTTCTTCCCGATTTCTTCTTCCAGCCTACTTTCTAGTTTCTCCCTCCACCCCCTCAACATTTCACCATCTACCTACTCTTTCTAATCTCTCCTTCTCTCTCATCTTCCCTTTCTTCTGCCTCACTCGTGTTCCCTCCCCCGTGTTTCTCCTGCTTCTCGGTCACTCCCTGATGCCTCGTTCTCTCCCTCTCTCGCTCCTTTTTATCATGCATCAACTGCTGCGTCTGATGAGCACATCAGTCAAGGCCCAGCTAATGAAGTCCCTCTCCATCGCCATTAGAGTGAAATAACTAATCTCTCTGGCTACCTCCCTCCCTCTCTATTCCGTCTCTCATCCTTTCCCTTCTGTTTCATCTAACCTCAACCACTTGCTTTTTGCATTCCGCCTCCAATCTTTTATTCCTTCCTCCCTTTCTTCCCTCAAAGCTAGCTTGTACTTCTCTCTTGGTCTCTCATGTCCCTCACCATGAGGAAGAAGACAACCATAACTAATATTAAACCCAACCCTCGCCTTGGATTGGGACTTGTGTAGGTAATCTATATTTACTGAATGTCTAGAAGGGTTTGAACAGCAAGGGTTAAATAAAAAATGGTTGTCTCTTTGGACAAACATGAAGACGTTTGTAACATGCCAACCCATGATAACACCCTGGCAATAAGACACCCTGCCTTCATCACAGGAAGGTAACCAGATGTCTTTGTACTAAACGTGGTAATGAATTATCAGAATTATGACAATAATGAGATTTAGTCCCAAGCATTCTCATCAGAGTAATATCCCTCTACACACTCCCTTGACAGGCCCATATTAACATTTCTATCTGGCCCAAAGAATTTGGGTCCAGATATGATACCAGATAAAATATGTAAATGACAAGGCCCTAACCCTTTTTAACAACACATACCCACATGGTAACAGCAAACATTTAACAAAGCGTTTAGATTCCAACTGACTACTTTTTTTTCCATCACTATCTCACAGAGATCTGCTTCTACTCCCTTTGAGGTCACTCTGGAGGTCAATAATGGCGCTGCTACTACACCTATTATGGAATTGGGACACCCTAAACTTAGGCAGGGTGTAGGATGCAAGCGGAATGCAGAGGAACGCAGAACTGAGGGGTGGATGTTAGATGTCAGAGCCTATACTGTGGGGTCCCAAACCACATTCTTGCTTGTTATAAACTCTCGTGCAACTCCCTGGACATTACACCAGCCGTTGGGTTGGCGATTCCCTTCAGTCCACTGGAGAACCCCTTGAGAGCGACCGCTCCGGATGATCTACCCTTGGGCTCTGGCAAGGTCAGTAAGGGTGCTAAACCACTTTTGGTTTTGGAGGGTAATTGGGACAAACTTTATTTTTATCACAGCATTCTAGTGACAATTATTGCTAGTTTTCGGGTCCCCCGGACTGGCTTACCCTAATCCTGTTATTGATCGGAAAGGAAGAAAGAGGGAGGTCCATCATGTTTACTGGCTTGTCTCTTGAGGAAGTTACATATGAACCTCTGGACATTCCTGATGATTTTTAAAATGTATTTGACGTAGCCACTAGTATAATCACTACTGTACTGTACTTTACTAAACACAACAACAAGAATCCAACTTAACTAAACATCTCTCAATTCATTATGGTAATATTTACCTTGAGGTCTTACACACAAAAAAAAGTATTCAATAGTATTCAAAATTGTAAGCCCTATAGGGTAAAAGGAGAAAACTCAACAGGGTAAGAAACTATTTGGTTAACGTTTACTACAGTTTGAAACATTCCATTTTGAAATAAGACTACGTTTGGTATATAGTATTCAGGGATAAGCCTCAGCGTTGAATCACCAAGTGAAAGGAGATTATTTGAATGCCCATTTAATGTCAAATAGAGAAAAGTGCTGCATGACGAAGTAAAGTACAAATACAAAAAAAACACTATGGGCTATGGGAATCTAATGAAAACATTGTTTTTACTGCCAGGTGCATAGGATTTAATAATCAGAATATTATTAAATACGAAAATAAGTTGTGATGAAAGATACTTTTTCTGATACATTCACGCTCCCTTTATGAGATGGCAGTAAATGTGTAACACACCTCTCACCTGCATTGTGACGGATGTTGGACATGTAATGAAGGCCTACATATATTTTCTCAGAGGAGAATTTCCAGAATGTGTTCTGTAAGTTTTAATCCCTTCTGTATGCAACAAGCTGGTTGGAAATGTCACTAGTGTCAAAGTTACACAGACAAAACAACCAAAACAAACAAAAACAAACATGCTTAGATAAAACCAAATCCAGACCAATTAAGATTTTATAATTTCAATACAAACTATACCTTGTGGAATACATACATCACCTTAGCAGTAATCCTCAGCATGTACTTAAAAGGTTGCCTCTCATAGTGACAGTTTTATAAGTATATTTTGTATTTTATCCTAGGTTCCTCCTAATTAAGCTATGTATTGCTGGAATGGATTTTAATTTGTAATTGTACCCCTGTCATCAACTCTAATCTATTTTATGACAGATCGCTAATCAGCGATCTTATAGCTGGAAGATCTGGTTCAAACAGTTTGTCCAAAGCAGAGAGCAGCAAGTGGAGTGAGACAGCAGGTCTTGGAATGGCCGCCATTTCCATCCCTAGGTCCTTAAAGCCCTTGGTTCTTTCTTCTGAGTATCCCCCAGCCTTTCCTCTGGGTACCATAATCTGAAAAATGTTTGTTGCACTTTTTGTTTTAGAGTGGCCGGGTTCGTTGGAACAGTAGAAAACGGAAAAAAGAACCAACGTTGTATAGAGGTATTTTATTATTAAGTAAGTAAGTTTATTAAGTAATGGAAACAGCCATCGATAACCAAGTGACCTGCAGTTCCCATGTTTATTAAATAATCACTTACTCTGAATATAAATCGCATCAATTATTGTTTCTCTCCGGTGAACAAACACAAATAAAGTCCTATCTGTGTCACAATCAGAGAAACACATGATACATGATATAACAGCAAGTAAATATAAAGTATGCAACTTTGAGTGATGTGGAGGGGGCAGAGATATGAGTATCCAGTCTGTTCCCATCACTATTAAAACTCCTCTTCCTACCCTTACGCAGGTGCTGCCCTGCCCATGTCATATATTGTGAGTCCCTCCCACGGTCATGCCACCTGAAACCTGACACCCTAATCGTATTTGTAACACATACCCTTCCCCACCCACTTATCTAATGGCACAGCATGTAGTCAGTAGGTTGCACACTCACTTAATAAGTCGAATATACACTTTCATAGCTCCCCAAACCTCCCATCCCTTATGTTACGTGATCGCCAGTCGGCGTGATGTCTACGCCGAGGCCTGTTTAAGGGCATTAAAGTGGCAAGGTAGTGTCGCGAGAATGAAACATTGAAACTCGGGTCTCATGTTAGTCCCCCAACTTGTGACTTTTCCTCTAAATGTATATCAATGCATCAACTGATTTGTGTATGCCCCTTTATCCTCGTTTTCAACATCTCATGTATTGTGAATGGCTACTGAAGCCAGGAATCACTGTACAAAAACCACTGTGTCTTCAAATGGACATGCTGTACTCTGCCGTATGGCAGAATTCAGTGGTTCTGCTAACAGGAGTTTATTTAACCGTAGACTACAATGATGTAGAGAAACCATGGAGAAAAAAAAGGTTGCAGTCAAGCTATGTGGACGTCAGCAGTGAGCCTAGCACACCTCCCTCCATTCCCTTCTATTGTTATTGGGAAGATGTGAGTGTGTTTTCAGTTGCTTACATTATTGATATTTACCATCATTGATATAACTATAAGCATGCTTTTGAAGCACCTTATGGTCCGGAAACATGAAGGAGCTTATATTCCAGATGAGTTGTGTGCTGGTATTGATTTGTTAACGACAGTAGTGCTTTCTGCTGTCCGACTAGTTGAGGCGTTTCGGCAGTCTTTGGCCCGTAGACGTGTCGCTTCCGTACCTCAAGTAAACAACATCTGCACGCACCGCCACCTCCTCTGGCCCCGTCCAGCTGTGAGCCTCTCCAGGTGTGGCAGGGGTTAACGGGCCGTGGCAACATGAACGACCATGAGAGGAGATGAGAGTAGAGGCCTGCTTCCTCAGCAGATGGGCAAGCCAACTCTCACAAAGTCGGTCCATCTGTTAATCTTCCTTTTGGTCTGTTTTGGTCTAGCTTTCATGTTGTAGTCTCTCTTTAACCGCCTCATATTTTACACAAAAAGCATGGTCTCATCTAATTTTCTCCCAAAATGACGTCAAATGACGCGTTTGACGTCATTTCGGGAGAAAATTAGATGAGAAAAA
>JAOPUA010000002.1:2408038-2420930 GCA_027122455.1 Trisopterus luscus | reverse complement strand
GTGTGTGTGTGTGTGTGTGTGTGTGTGTGTGTGTGTGTGTGTGTGTGTGTGTGTGTGTGTGTGTGTGGTTGTTGGGAAGTCAGATTAAGTCCAGACTTGGTTCACCCGACTACCATTCATATTAATGTCAGTGTCACAACACCTCGGCACACTTCTGGAACAACATGCTCACATCTAGGTCATCAGAGTGATTACTCAACCAATGATATCACACCAAAGAACACAGAAAACAACGTTACAAGAACCTTTATTATCAAGAATATTGGCATGCTCTTTAGACACCTAAATAGATAATGTAGAATATTATGAGAGTATAAAGAATATGTTATGGACTACAAATTAACTGTAGAGCTATAAAATATATTATATATTATATATGTTTAATTTCTATTCATCAAGATGCCCTTAAATCAATAGCACACCGTACCCACGGTCAAGGAATAATCCACACACACACCACTCGTCACATACTGTACATCATCATACACACTCGTACCAGTATGTCACCAACACAAACACACACACAAAAGTAAACCTTAAAATAAACAACAAGTACAATAATTCTCCCTTGGACAAAACTGATAACCCTAACCCTAACTGTGAGACACAACCTCTCATCCGCCTGGCACACATTCAAAACAACACAGGGCATAGACCAGGGAGGCCATCTGTCCCGCCCCCACCCCCCGGCCCCATGGCATTGTTCATTAACGTCTTTCAACGTGGGTTGCCGTAAGACCCAAGCCTGTACCAGGGGTCAGCTTTCATCGGCGCTCGAGTGAGGCCACAAGTGAAAGCGGTTGGTGATTACACAGGATCAGCAGTGCAGGTGGCCCCCGCCGCCGTCCGCCTACTTACAGGTGGGAGGTTATGCGTCGCTGCGCTCGAGGCGGGGACAGGTGCCCGGGTGGATCTGCCTCAAAGGCGAGGTCCTATCGCTCACGCCGTTCAGACAAACAGGGTTGTCTGTCAAGGGGTTTGTTATCTGATGATATTTAATGTCACAGTGGTGTGTGGTCACGTGATGTCAATGAAGCTGGTGAATGTTGGGAATCTTATCTTTGCACACCGTTTCATAGATTGGCCATCTAGAAAATAGTAATAAATATAATAAATAATGAATAGTGTGAAAAATGTTGATCGGCGCACATAAATAGTGCTTGTGTCTAACGGAAAACGGAAATAAATAAGGCACATAAACACTTGAATGAGAGAGAGAGAGAGAGAGAGAGAGAGAGAGAGAGAGAGAGAGAGAGAGAGAGAGAAGGCTGAAGATGACAGAAGGTACAGTGAGCACAAAGGGTCCAGCTGGCTGGGGTGTACAGAGACGGACCCTCCACTGGTTTTTCTTCTGCAGCTGTTTACACTCAGTGGTGGGCATAGTGGGCATGAGATGTTAGCCTCAGTCTACAGAAACATAAAGGAGCGAGCACACCATGTTGCCTCTCTGACTCTTCCTTCCAGCCAGCCCACAACAGGACAGAGAGAGAGAGAGAGAGAGAGAGAGAGAGAGAGGAATAGAGAGAGACAGAGAGAGAGAGATACCACACACGCACACCTACTGTGTGTGTGCGATGTCAAAAGCCCAGGCATAAATCTTGCTCACATGTATGTGAAGGCACACACACACACACACACCCACACACACACACACACACATCTACAGCAGACTCCCATCCACATTTATGCGGGCGCACATAGAGCACAGAGCAGCCCTGAGTGGGACATTCTCCTCACCGGCCATAACCATGATGGATGGGGAGGGCAGCGTGGCCAGATTGCTTACCCAGACATGAAGGTAGAAAAGGTGAATAAAAAGTCTCTCTCTGGTTCTCTCTCTCTGCTTATTCATAGACTCAGTTTCCTTGTCTTTTTTCCCCTCACACACACACACACACACGTCCACACCACGTAGTAATTCACTTCTCTTTCGGCCACTCAATTACAAATGAATAAGGACCTAGTTTCTAGAACTTCTTTGTAATCTGAACAAATCAATAGTGTGTGTCAGAAAAAAAACGTTTTTTGTCGCCATGGCAACTATGAGCTATGATTAAGTAGAACTGTGGCCTATTAAAAAGGCTTGAAGAATCCAACTTGAGAATGACAGGGAATGAAAGGCCTTGACTTGTCAAAGGCCTGAGAACGTATTGAAGGAGAGGGAGAGCGAAGCAAAGGAGAGATGCAGAGAGGCTACCGGGAAGAGAAACAGGAGGAGAGGCAGAGAGGAGCAGAGGAGAGATGGACAGGGGCTACAGGGAAGAGGATTATCGACCCAGCAGGTTGACAAACCTGTAAATCCACATCTTGAAGACAGATTTTCTCCTCAGTGTTCCCTTGAGCTACCTTACCACCAGCACTCCCACCCTGGCCGGTGCTCTCATAGCTACTATGGCGGCTTCAGCCACAGATGAAGTATGGCAATTTTGAATCAGTCTGTATATCTTTCTGTTTATCTTCATACTGTTGCTCCGGGTGGCTTTGCCAGGATCCAGAGAAGAGTATAGCCCACAGTAAAGAGGGGTGAAAATGCAGTGAGCCAAGAGGTGAAGGTGTCCGAGGTGACCGACCAGGAAAAGGAGAGGAGGACAAAACAGAGAGGATGAGAAGAGAGGAGGACGTAACAGAGTAAAAGGAAAGGAGAGGACAGAGGATGAGAGGAGAGGGGGTGAGAGGGCGGCAGTAGCTCAGGAGGTAGAGCGGGTTGGCTGGTAACGGAAAGGTTGCTAGTTCAATCCCTGGATCCTCCTAGCTAGAGTGTCGAGGTGTCCCTGAGCAAGGCACCTAACCCTAACTGCTCCTGACGAGCTGGCTGTCGTCTTGCATGGTTGACTCCGCCATCGGTGTGTGAATGTGTGCATGAATGGGTGAATGTCGGGCAATGTTGTAAGGCGCTTGGATAAAAGCGCTGTATAAATGCAGTCCATTTACCATTTACAGGAGAGGAGGACATAACAGAGTCCAGGAGAGGAGAGGGGATGAGAGGAGAGGAGGACGTAACATATTCGATGAGGGGAGGAGAGGAGGCAGACGGAAGGAGGGGAGAGGAGAGGAGAGGAGAGGACATAACAGAGGGGAGATGAGAGGAGAGAGGATGCGAGAATAACTTAACAGGAAAGGAGGAGGACATAACAGAGGGAAGGAGATGAGAGGAGAGAGGATGAGCGAATAAAGTAACAGGAAAGGAGAGGAGGACGTAACAGAGTGGAGGAGAGGATCGGTGAAGAGGGGAGGAGAGAGTCAGAGAGGATAAGTAGAGGGATAAGATGGGAGAGAAGCTCATTATTACATTGGGAATAACTAATTTGCAGAAGATTAAAAAAACATATTTGATGCCTCTATATATATACAGTAAATATATGAATATTTTACAATGCATTGTGCTATAATTGAACAGCATGTGATATTAAAATGATGCACCCAATTTAATAAAAAATGAAAACATATGGGGAATGCATTCATGATGTATGATTATCTGAAAAATAAATTGTGCAATGATTCAGTCAGTTCTAGGAGAAAGAAAGGTACGACTTGTCAATTGAGAAATATTGTGGGGGAAGAAAAGTGTGCTTTATGTGAAATGTCAATAATGTCAGTGGAGATTTCAAGGTAATTTGTCCCGATCCTTAGTGAGTTGAGTAAAAAAAATAACACTTGCATGCATGTACATTTCCACAAACATATATAGGTGCACGGCATATACATTTAGGTATATTTACACACAAAGGAATTCTAAAGGATTGAGGTATAATCACAAAAAGGCATCGCACAACTTTCTCACACACACACACACACACCCTATTCGACACACGCGTGCACACATCTCATGTCTCAAGGACTGCAGTGATGTGTCAGCGTTCCCAGTGACCCTGAACGGTGCGGAGCGGTTCCTGTGCTGATCAGAGCGTTTTCAAAAACGTCCACACATATTTCTCTCTCCCTCTCTGGAGTTAACTGGACACCATAGAATAAAATAAAATAAAAAACAGAATCCAAACTGGGCACAGAAGGCCTTGTGAAGATTCACCGAATCATAAAGAAATACCCTCCTTCGTTCTTTGCTCTTTTTAAGTCTGAACGTTAAAACGTACTGTCTTCCTGGTTCTGAAGATCCCATGAATCACACGAAAACCATCCGACGAATTTGGAGAGACATTCACTTTTTTCAGATCAGAGAAATGGCTAGGGCCAAATAGCAGCATCACATGAAAATCAGTCAACGTTGTCAGTCACACGCTGTCGATAAAAGGACAAAGGAACAAGCAGTTTGACAGCTTGGATATGCAACAGATAAACATTTAACATGCAAAGTGACAATGCAAATGAGAGGATGAAAGTTAATGTGCTCTCCCACCTGCATCTTTATTCCTAGTACCTTTGAAACCTCCCAACCAACAAAGCTCATGTATTCATATTAACAAGGTAATGCTGTGTCTGACAGTGAAAAGTCGGAACAGAATATCACAGAGTGGGAAGATGTGCTAGTCATCAGAAAATGTGAAAATTACAGGAATTAATAATAGCCTGACACATGCACACACATCTGGCTAAAAATACAATGTGGGGCGCTGGGGATGGTGGGGCACCGGGGAATTGGAACCCTTGCTTTTGTTTATTACAGTTCTCTCTATTTTCGTAAAAAAATATTTTACACTTCAGTAACACCCACCCAGATGATGTTGTGGATGTGACGCTACTTTGTGTGAAGGAAGTGGTAAAGCACAAACTGTTCCTGCTGTAATGTCTGTTTATCTGTGGCGTTTTATGGGCAGAGGGAGGGATGATAGTTATTGTCACGTCTTATCTTACCTGGCCCTGACTGGAGGTACCTAAATGCTACGTATCATTACAGAAGTGCTGCTTTAGATGTCCTTTCTCTGAGGGAGAGCTTACAGGTCACAGTGGCATTGTTCCAAATGATACCTAATGACATAACTTATACTGCAATACAATCATGTATTTATATGGCCAAATACTATCATACTACTGATACTATACTACTGATATATATTGAAGTTTCATGACTATTTATAAGTAATTAAGGAGATGCTTCAATCCAATGCCACACGATCAATAGCGACACTTCATAAAGGAGCCGGCTAGAGAGACATACACTGGGGATCAGAGCTGATTATATTTTGGGTATAGTGTTATGGATATTATAGTAGGAGGGCTGCTTAGAGGGTACCTCGAGACGGGAGCCACTGTTACCATGGTGCCATCAAAATACTGTGGCGACCCCTATGTCTGAGTGAGCGATGTTGGCAATCCTTTAACAGCAAAAGCCTTAGAGGGCTTCCTTATCTGGCCTGTAATGGGATTCTCTCTCTCTCTCTCTCTATTCCTTCAAGCTGCTTTCCTTCCAGCGGAGCGGTGGGGGCTCTGGGACCCCGATGTGTTTGTAATTAACATGCACCTGAGGAGATCCACTGGCTGCTGAGCCAGAAGAGCACCGCGGCCCTGGGGCCCGAGACTCAACACTGGGGAACAGAGATGAGACCGAAGGCGTCGAGACACAGAGACACAGAGAGACAGACGGATAGAAAAAGAAAGAGACAGAGAGAGACAGAGATACAGAGAACAATGAACAATACGGTTTCAGAGGTTTGAAAATGAAATTCCTGTTCAGTGTTTTCAAGTAAGCGCCATTAGAACCATGCTAGCACCATGCTAGCACTAGGCTAGCACCATGCTAGCACCATGCTTGTTCTATAGCTACAAAAAATGAGTTCACCGATTTGGCTCAGACATGGAAGGACTTTTATTCTCTGATCCTAGAACTGTCCACTGCACAGCGAGACTTTTACTAAGGATCGAGTTACGACATGTGAGAGAGAGAGAGAGAGAGAGAGAGAGAGAGATAGAGACAGGGAGAGTGCAGCAGAGTTTGAGGTGGTAGGATGATAAACGCTTGCTCACCAACATGCTGTTCGGTCGACTGTTCTCTTTCCTCTATGCTTCCTCTTCCTGTTCCCCCAACAATTTATCATAGCGACCAATCATCCATCAAACTCGCTTCCTCCCCTCTCTCATTTTAAAATACTTTCTATCCAGCTCGGCGTTTTATTTACCTCTCTATCCAACTTATTCCTCCTCCTGTTTCTTTCCCCTTCATCATCATTGTTATCATCATCACCATAAAAGGATTTTCCTTAGCTATTATTTTCTAGAGCTATAAAAGATAGATAATGAAGACATTCTGTCTTGATTGAAAGAACACATTTAGGGCCCTAGATAGACGGCCTCAAACGCAAACGTTGAAGCGCAAAGTCGAAGTAACTTTGTGGGCGGTTCTATGGCACTGTTGCTATTATGACGGCGGATAAATGAGCTTTGCGCTCGGCGCAAATCTAAAATGGGTCAGTCTGAAACCCGTAGGTATGTTTTGGTCGTAACGTGCAATAAACCAATGAGAGTTCCACCTGCCATCCCCTTTAAGAGCCAGCATATTTGACTTGATGAGTTGGTATTTTGACAGCGAGTTTGCAGTCTCCGCTGAGACAGATGCATGACCACATGAATTTAAAACTTCAGTATTATATCCATTATCGTTACCTTGTGGTCATAATATGCATGTGTTCCCCCATTAATATACATCGCCATGGACAGTATTATGTGTTACGTGTTTAGTTTGCATGTGTCTAAACAGATGGGTGCGCACACACACACACAGCAAGCATTCATTCATTATTTTGAACACACAAGTTTTCTCATGATTGTCTGTGTCAAGAAATATGTGTTTGCTGTACGGTGGTTGCAGATGCATTGATTTAAAAGTACAATTTACCGCTGTATCAGCTGTGTGAACACGAGATTTCAAAATGATATTTTGTTTTGGGAGGCTGGAATATACTTTGCTCGAGTTTATTATTGTTATTATTATTATTTAAACGCATGGCATAGCCTACTCTACTGTGTTCATTCATGCAACCCCTACAGAAAAAAAAAATGTTTCCACAATCTAAATGCTATTTCTATGCAGTTTCACTCATATGAACGATCTGTGACATCATATTTAAATCAGGCTAATTGTTTGCATGTTTATGCTGTGTATAGCCTACGTGTGTGTAAGCGTATGTTGCAGTTCCGACCTGCCATGGCACGTGAAAATAGCAACACCAACTGCGCTATCCACTAGTGCATTTAGACCAGGTATTTCTCGGTCAGTTGTGCAATTACATCGGCGTAATGTTTAGATCGGTAAAATAGCACCAAGTATCTTTGCGCCGGAACACGCCTCTGCTTTTCGCCGACACGGCTCTCCAGGCGCAAGTGTAGTGGCGCCTGGTTGCGCCGGGGGAAAATCAACTTTGCGCCGGGTGCAAACTAGCAACGCTACATGCGTCGATGTAAAAGTCAATTGCGCTGAGCGCAAGATAGGGCCCTTAGGCTTCACAAGGGGATAAAAAAAAACCACATAAAACACAGCTGAGATATTGTGTCTTTGTTGGTACATTTTCCCTGCAGCACTGGGGGACTGTAACCATTTTGGCAGGGTTGTAGTGATTGAATCATCGAAATATGTCAAAATACTTTCAATATATTTTTCTAAGAATACTACATTCGATTGTCCTAATCGTTGTGTGAATAGGCGTGTGGCCGGTGCACCAAAGACCCCATTCCCCACTCCCATGTGTCAGATTATCACCGCATGCGTATCACAAATATATTTTGGACCATGGCAAACCAAACAAATATGGAGAAATCACAAGAAAAATAATACTTCCCAAGATCCCCGAGTGTCGGCATAAATGCTGGGGAATCTTGAGGCAAATGAGCAGACACGGTTGTCTTAGAAACCAGCAATTTCCATCAAAGTTCTCATTAGTTATTACATTTTTTTATCTAAAAAATAAACATTATTGAAATAGAGCACTTCCCTCTTTAGGGCAAAAACAACCACTACAATTTTAGTTATACTGCAATTGCTAGTGTCGTTGCTCTCAGAGTGCTGGAGGGGATAATGAAGTCATACCAAAACACAATATGGTGGCTACCTGTTTTTTTTTTGACCGCTTTTTTCCCATTCCGGAATTTTTTTCTCCAGGTGACGGGATTGGTGGGTGGGGGTTTGGTGGGTGGCGGTTAGTCAGGTTTGCTGGGTGGGGGTTTGGTGGTCCGAGGAGGTCCATGCCCAGGAGAACTGCATGGGGTGCATGGGGTTTACTTGGAGGCTCACTACTGATTTAACATTTAATCAAGGTTGAAGTGCACTTCACATTAAGAACCGGTTCTCTGAAAATGTTAGGGATTTTCTCTGATATATAGCCTGGAAATCCAGACCCACATCTAGAAAGCTGTAGGGTCTGGCAACGAGTAATGAAAATGGCCCAACTCGAAGGGCGGCACCAAGCATGCATTTGAAAATATCACTGCACGCAATTGGATAACACTATGTCCAATCAGAAGAATAGAAGGGGTGACGTATCCAGACCAGCGGAGCTAACCAATAGATAAGACTCTTGCTGTATCCTGTCGGTAAAACAGCAAAGCTTTTGGCCCGCCTATATCAGATATACCGGTGTGATTGGTTAATGCTCGGATCCAGGGAAATCGGGGAGTATATTGCTCATTCCCAGAGTGACTCGCTGAGCAAATTGAAATTGTGCTCTCGCGTGAACTCTGGATTTCCAGGGTATCTGATATAGGTAACAATTCAAAATATCCACGTGAATAAAAGTCCACATGCCTCCACAAGTGGACCAGTAGACAGTAGAATAGATGGGCTTTAGGGTATAGCTCTGCCTTCTATGGATCATCTGCATTTGGTTTGCTGCATTGAAGGCAGGACATGAACAGGAGCACAAGTCTATAATCAAAAACCAATAATAATAATAATGTTAAATCCTTATTAACTTTGTTAGGAAATAGAATTGTCATCTAGGAACGCACATGATATGAACATGATATGAAGATCCTAAGAGAACAAAGAGGCTATTTCTAAAGAGAAGGCTCTTTCTAACCTTACTTCCTATTGACTTAAATGGCAGTGGATTGCTTTGCCCCCCCTACTGCGAGCCACCTAGGGGCCGTCAGAGGAACAACACGGTATCGTTCGCATCAGCCTCTCAGCAGACTGTCGAAACTAACCCCTTGCCTGAAACACAGAAAGACAGAATGACCGAAACACAAACAACATTGCGATAGCCATCAGCAATTGCTTTAGATAAGACAAATAAGCAAAGGAGACAAGGAAGATGACTGCATAGGAGCGGGGGTGAATAAGTATATCCACAGTGATCTGGAGACAGCGACACAAGTGGAGAAGGTGGTGGTGGTGGTGGTGGTGAGCTGGAGGTAAGTCGGCTACGTGTGAACCATGCTAATGGCTGGGCATTCATCACCATTAGGGCAGTGATGCGCGCTCGCACCAATGTCCCTCCCCATGGAGGAGAGGCTCACCTCGACGGCCTTCAGCTCCGAACACAGTGGGAAGAGAGGAATTGGGGGGGGGGGGGGTTGGGTTTAGAGAAACTTTCTATTTTAAGGGGCAATATTCTACTGATATTTAGGTAGTCAAACGCACACTGGGAATGAGCTTATGTGTTTGAAAGTGATAACCTTAGGAATAGCGGGCTTGATGAGGAAAGACACCGAAAAATGGACAAAGTGAGAGAGGGAGGAAGGGAGAGCAGTCAGTAATTCTCTTTGCTATTAACACACACACACGCACGCACCCACACATACACATCTTACTTTAAAGTCTGCATGCAAAAAGGGTAAAGCAAGACTGCCCAAGGTAATGTGTAATTATTGATGCGTGGAATGTAGATAAGACCCATTGGCAAATTGACTCACTCTCAACTGGTATGGAGCTATCCATTAATATGCAGTACGTGTGTGCATGAGTGTGTGTGTGTATGTGTATGTTTCGGTGTGTGTGTGTGTGTGTGTGCGTGCTTGGGTGCGTGTGTGTGTGCGTGCGTATGTGTGTGTGTGTGCGCTTGTTTGTCTGTAATGCAGTCATGAAAGCATTGTTGTGTGCATGTGTGAATGCTTGTGTGTGGGTTTCCGAGAGTGTGTGTGTGTGTGTGTGTGTGTGTGTGCATGTGTGAATGCTTGCATGTATATGCGTCTGAGTGTGGGTATGTGGGGCGGGTGTGCATGGTTATGTGTGTGTGTATGTGTGTGTGTGTTTGTGTGTGTGTGTGATAAGTCAACTCCTCAAATTGAAACAGTTTAGGGTTCAGTCTCGCTCAAGGTGTCTCTGTTCTCTGCAAGGCGGGAGACCTCCTGCAGCCAGAACTATAAAACAGACACAGAGAAAGAACACAAAAAACCTGCAACTGCCACGAGCTGCCAGCCCCTGGGCACCGGGTAGTTGAATGGTAAGACTAACGCAGGTAAAGGAGGGAATGAGAGACCATAAAAGTGGTGCTAAAATGTGAACCTGTGTTAACAGATTGCTGGAATAAAACTATAAATGTACACCTTGCAGCGCGAGCAACTAAATACAATGGTTGTGCAGTATTAAATCTGCTGGCATGGCCAAAAGGCTATAATGTACTGTACTGTACAATGAGTAGTTAGTGACACAAGCTCGCTAACAATACAAGCTTTTGAACATCTAAGGATGTAATCAGATGTGATCTCCTGTGATGTCCTGCCCTAATGCCCCTTCATAGGTCAACACACAGCGGGAGGTTATGATATAGATCAACACATACAGGTCAAAGTTAAGATAGAGGTTCTGCCCTGGTTCGGCTGATACAGAGAGCAATTTAAACCGTGTAGTGTCAAAAGACATTCTCTTGTCTGTTGGCATTGGCACTCACACATTGAAATTTAGTGGTAGCTCCCTCAGTAAAGAGATCAATAATAATAATAATGACAATAATAATAAGAACTTAGATTTTTTGTCTTTCAAGATACTCAAGGTCACTTAAATATAGGCTAATTCGTAATGTATCGAACTTGTGGTTGAATTAGTGTGGGATGCAATAACGTCCCCAACAAACAGGAATAACCTAATCAGTCTGGAGATAAAATTTTGTTTGTTCTTTGAATATTCTGATTCAAAACAAAATCAGAAAAAAACAAAAAAGGACTATGTTAATTGTTTTTTCAGATGTTTTTTATTTGTTGAATCCATATTTATTATTGTTTATTGTTTACCCCCATGTATGTTAGAGCTAGGGATGTAAATCTCTGGTTTCATCACGAGACGATATTAAATCGATTCATTCTGCTGCGATATGATTTTGATTCGATTTGATTCAGGGGCATGCGATACGATTTATGAGACGATATCAAATGCCCATTTAACACAAACTCTTACATTCACATCAATTCACAAAAACTGCATAATTATAATTTCATATTTTTATTTCTTTGCTCTTCCAGATATTTGAAACAAAAACAATACATTTTTAATGCAAACAATACAGTGGCATTTAAGTGCAGAATGTTTTTTTTATGGCTTAACATAAAGAGCCTGTAATGATTTTTCATTTTGAACATAGCCCATTCCTAACCATCAGTGTGGATAGTTTTTTCAAAAAACAAATCAAACTTGGAATCATCTTGGCTGTCAGGATCAGCCGTCCGTGTTGCCAGATCGGGCAAATCTTCCCGCCCAATTGGGCTACTTTTAATCACGTTGGGCAGATTTCCTGTTTTTTCCAGCCTAATCTGGCAACACAAACCAAAACTAGGCATCCTCGCGCTCGCTGTCGCTTTTTCCCTCACTTACCTGGTGAACAGATACGTGAGTGGCTTGGCGCACTTGTGCAGAAATAGTTTCACAAACAACAAAACAAAAGTGTATAATACAGCGATATGCGATGTATTGATTTTTGGGCATTCGATGCAGTTGGATCGTTGGTCAATCAATCGATGTATCGATCTACATCAATGGATCGTTACACCCCTAGTTAGAGCACACATGTGTGCACAAATATAAATCCCCCAATATAATCCCCCTCCTCTCCAGTACAAACTGGGTCAGCAGTAGCAATTGGCCCTGGGACAAGTTGGGCTTTCGCTTGCATTTCACGTCTTTTTGTCTCAGCTTTCATTCATCATGATAGGAGGACTTGAATGGCAGTATGGGCTGATATTTAAAGTGTTTAAGTGCTGGATATATGCTCATTTGATAATAGTTTGCACAGCGATTTTAATTACCTCCTTGATATAATGCAATTTACGTATTTTTATTTTTGCTTTCTCTCTCTTTAACGTGCATACAACGTCATTGTCATGGTCTGCAAATTTGTCATCATGCATGTATTCTGCTAACTGCACTGTCCATAACTATTTGATAGGACTTGATTTGTAGCCGAGGCTATTTCCTTATTTTTCATTGATTTAGTGGGCTTGTTTGTGTGAAGATGTGCGAGTTTCAAGGAGACCACCTGCACTCAACAGCCAATCACCGTACTGAACACTTCTAAACTCGTGCACGAGAATCAACATAAGGGGGTGTTACTCTTAGTTCACTCTTAGTAATGTATCCTTAGTATGAGTAGGTATCAGCGGCTTTGTGAATTAGGGTTATTATCATAGTAGAAATCACGTTTGCTTGGGAATCATGACTGGAAGTACAGTGAATGGTGCATGGTTGGTCGAGCTTGCTTGTCAATTGATACCTCTTTCTGACAAGTATGTGGTTCTTGAAAACAATTCATAATTCTAAAACAATCTAGAGTAAACAGCAAGCGCTGGCAAAGGTAACAGCATGATCAAAGCAAGACAAGCCATGATTTGGGGAGACACCAAAACCAACACTGTGTTCTGGTGGCTTTGCTGTAGGCTGTGGGACAACTGGACTGCACCCCTGGGGCCGGTATTTCAAAATGATCCGACAGGATTAATCCACCTGGATTGGATGAAATCCTGATCAGATCCTAACAACGGGTATTTCAAAGCAAATCTGATCCTGAAGATTCAGATT
>JAOPUA010000002.1:2395146-2407938 GCA_027122455.1 Trisopterus luscus | reverse complement strand
ATATTGGAACACAAAGATCTGGAACCTATATACCACGTACTGTTTATTTATTGACATTATTTGGTACAAAATTGCAATGCTGAAAGGGTTTTGCATGGATAATGTATATTATTATTATTGTTATTATTATATTATAGATCATGGCTCTCTACTGGTCAAAATCAGGTCAAGGCATGAGAAAATTATTGGCTTGATAGATATGTACCACTCCCTCATGGCAATCTTTCCAGTTTACCTGAGGAGAACTGTCTAAAAGAGACGTAGTAAAGCCTTTGATTTTCGAGTTGCTTAAGTAGGGTTAGGGTTGCTTAAGTATTTGTTTATATAGAGGTTCACTATTGAAATATGTGTCAATCAACCATCTCTAGCCAACCTTGGGATGTTTCGTTTTGTGAACTAACGTTGGCAGAGCACTGTCAATCCCACACAGCCCAATCAACGGCATGTGTGATCGGACTGTACTTTAGCAGAGAGCAACGAATAGTTTAGAGCAAAATTGTCCTGCCTCCAGGAACAATGTTTACGAACGAAGGTTTGTGTGTCAGAGTTTCAGAGTTTCAACAGGAATCAGCGCCAGAACGCTGTCAATAAACACGTCACTCATAAACTTGCGCCTGTGTGGTCAAATCTCTGAAAAGTCAGTGCTGAAAACTCAGTTCTGAATAAATGCATTGAAATGGTGTAAAATTACACCTTACAGGTTTTTCAAAATAAATATTCACCCTTTCAAAACGTGTCTCTCAATGTATGAACACCTGTTTGCAGAACTCTATTTACATGGTTTCAAAACCGGGAAACAAAGTAATACACACACAATTTCACACAATCATTTTTGCAGTTGTTTAAAAAAAATTCTAATAGTTTTCTAACAGTTTTCAAACAGACTTACAGGCCTAAACAATTTTGGTTTGAATTATGACAGTATTCTAATCCAATACCTAATGCTCTGACAAACTTTCTGCCGCTTTTCCTAACCAAGGGGGACGGTGATGTGCTTTGTGATTGGCCACATAGGCTACCAAAACACAACACAAATGGGTTGGAGAATCTTCCATTTATCCTCAATTTATAAACAAATATAGCCGTGATGAATGCTTGTGACAGCCCACCACATTCAGAGGGTACTCACTCTCACTCAATTGCTATGAAGGGGAATAATAATAATAATTATTATTATTATAATTAAAATACTATATATTATATACTATTTTTACAGAAAAATATCATCGATATTTGCCATTATGTATAAAGGTTGAATATTATTTTTATGTGGTCTTCTAAAACATTACTTATTTTATCTCAAGCACAGATAGCAATTGTGTTAGCTTGAAAAATTATAAATATATGTCAAATAACAAAGAATATAAATAAGTAATGTCACTCATGAAGTTTGATAAGGTCAAGACGAGAAATATCTTTAAACACAGTAGCAAAGAATGTGATGGAGAAGTGCATTAATGATCTGAGTGTCAAATGAAGTAGACTGAAGTCAACACAATTCATCTAAAGCATATGCCTTAAACCCAACACTTATTTTACTCCATCTTTCTGTACATGAGCTAGAGTTAACTCTGTTAACTTCTGTTAATAAATGCTTGGCCGACATGATTAAGCTTTTCTATTGATTTGAAAATATTCACATCTGGATCATATCATATCAACAACTGTCCCACCTTCAGTATACATATGTATAACTGATTTTACATCATGTGTGCAAACATAAACAATTCTGAATACACTTTTGCATCGGCAGGGATAAACAAGTCAAAATAGCATACACTGCAAACCTGTCCGCCCAACTGCATGTGTGCAAAGTACACTTAGGATACTGGAAGGGTGTCACAGCAGCCATGTTGGTATATCATTACTGTCCAATAAGGTATGCTTAGCTTTTAAAAGATGCAATTGGTGGGAGTTTCCTTCGCAGTGCCGAGTCTTGGTGCTTGAAGACAGACAAGCGATCTGGACCGTGCCTACTCTGCGAGGTGTGGAAGATACCATACAGATCCCCACAACATTTATATATATATATATATATATATATATGTGCAAATGTATTCAGGATAGTACTTGCATCTCTAATTCAGATAAATGCTAATACTAACATTTTGTATAATGGCAGATAACTGTTATATACAATCAGGCTTTGACATTTTTTATCTCTGGTAAATGTACAGCATGTATGCATGTAAGAAAGATATCTGGCTATAAAGCAAATGTATAAAGAAAACAAACAAGATATGTGGTTTAGCGAGCACAAACAGAAAATACATCATACCCAGCGTACTTATTTCCAAAATCCATATACAGGTATATGACGATCATATCTCTGGAGATCACTGGAACAAATGCAAGAAACCTTGATTTTGACATATTCAATTACATTTTGGGGAAGATACCTGTTAAAGGAAAACTGCACAGAGTAATGAAAAAAGAGACAGTAATTAAGTTGGATGGGCTCTGGGTATTGCTAATGCAGTAGTAATTCCACTGAACATAATGGAGTGGCTGAGGTGGAAGGAGGCTGATAAGGTCATAAATGACAGCCTTGTAGGACCATGTTTTCATTAAAACATATAACAAGGAATGAAGAAACATGTGGCCACAGCAACGCCCTTAGGGTTGTTTTAGTGGCTGCATCAGTTGGGAGCTCGTACCGCCAGCATTGATTGTCAAGCAAATATTTGGCACATGTTTTAATGTAAATGTTTCTATATTTCCAGGTTAAGGTGAGGTTTGAGGGGCAGTTCATCTTAAGGGGATAGGGTGACCACCTGCTAATAAGCCCAAGGGGCACAAGGGGTATGTTTTCGGGGGACAATGTGGGACACTGCCTGGCGCGGCGGTGCCCCCACCTCACGGGCAGACTCACTGATTTACCCATTTCTAGCACATACCACCTTACATGGTATATTAATAATGCCCTCTTCCCCTAAACATGTGTACTTACTGATGCATGCTCATGAATAGGCCAACCAATGTGTATTTTTTTTCTAAATAAAGATTCATAATACTTTGACCATTCAATGAATTGACACACAGATGCACTCACGATTTACTTAAGCTATTTAATTTTATTTATTTTTCATTACAATTTATTCACTTTAAATAAATTATAATGTAAAATTATAGGAATAATAGGAATTGTAGTTGCTCAGCACCACAGGAACCGTTTAAAAAAAAAAAGTCTTAACTCACGACTCCAGAGGTTCACGGAATTTCGTTCAC
The DNA here is from genome assembly GCA_027122455.1 of Trisopterus luscus. Taxonomy (NCBI): domain Eukaryota; kingdom Metazoa; phylum Chordata; class Actinopteri; order Gadiformes; family Gadidae; genus Trisopterus; species Trisopterus luscus. The sequence goes on along the minus strand of JAOPUA010000002.1, from coordinate 2,404,710 downwards.
GGAGGTTGTCGGAAGCGCACATCTAAAAGTGCCTTCCCAGTGTGTGTCTGGTATGCACGTGCGTGCACTGTCATGACAACAACAAAAAAGTTGACAACAACCTAGTCAGCAGTTCAACTGAGAGGTGGGTGTGGCAACAGTAACGTGCTGAACTGTTAAGTAATGTTCGTTTGGCTGCTTTGAGCAAACATTGATTATGCGTGACACAGTCTCAATTTGCGGGACGCATGATTTGGGCTTCAAACGCTGTGCACACACGCGCTACGCTTGACGGGTGGTCACCCTATAAGGGGAGCAATAGAGAACACTAGAGAGACTATGTGTAAAAGGTTCAAAGGAAATTGCTCAAACCAGCTATTGTCACAGTGTCATCCTATAGGCATCAGAATAGTTTATGCATTTGTCGGTGTGGACCTTTGGATGAATACACTTACTTGAATAAAAGTATAGAAAATTTTCCGCGCTAGACCGCATCGTATATATGCCACACTTGCTTACAACAGACAGACCTGCATAGAGCTCGTAAGTCACGCCCCTTCCGCTAGACCCCCATCGGACCTCTATGCTAGGAAAATTAGAATGAAAGTCAATGTAAAGTAATTCATTATTTTCTGGTCCCAGTCATTAAATGCCTTGGATAACATGTTTTGTGTGGGTCAAAATGATAATTTTTCATCAAGAGTTTGACAGCATCTTGTGTGATTCTTTGGCTAACGGCTGTGGAAAAGACACAACGAGACTGCATGTACAGTAGCCTATGTGACAGCACCTCATAACACTTTCCCTCCACTTCTCAACTCACTGCGCTGATTCTGTGTCTTCTGCCACGATCTACAGAGCCATCCATAGGAAACATCAGATCAAGATGCCTGTGTCTTTTGTACCCAAAATGTCACCATTCCAACGAGATGGGCTGTACTTTCTTTAGACACAGCCATGTTCCGAGTGGGATCCGTGTGTAAATGATGACGTATATCATACACGTCGAGAGCAGCGAAGAGTGGTAGTTTACACAGCGCTCTCGCACAAAACCTAACCGTATCAAACTTCTACCAGACTTCTACTGCAACCAGAATGGTTGCATATGCGACCATGTATGGGTGTGAGATATGATGACCAATATGGTATGTTTCGCAGTTCTAAAAAACTTTTTGTAGTTGCTATTTTCTTTTCTTTGTGTTTGTGTGTCACATTCAGTTTATCATTGGGCTTCTACACGTCCACTATTGTTTTGGATGAATGTGGCCAACAAAACAGAGTATAGTTGATTCTGCAGTTCTAACATGAATCGCTTTATTCCCCCCATCCGGCATGTGCCCCTGTTATCCACTAGTATCTGCATCTTGTCTGCCCGCAATCAGAGTGTTAGGCTGTGCAAGTGAACAGCCAGGCCCAGTGTCTCTAGAGTGCCATGTGGAGTCAATAGGAAGCAGACGTTCCTGACCTTTCTACCACATGATACGGACCCTCAGAGTGGAACCAGGACCTCAACTACAGGATCTTTGTGCCTTTTCACTTCGCTAACCCTTTCCTTTTTCTTATCCTGTGACACCAATAGCAAGACAAATATCAATATTCATAGGGAAATATTCAAATGCAGATGCATGCCCCTGCACTGCTATAAAGTCTGTTCAACTCTGATTGATACTCACTCAGTGTGTTCACTTGTATAAGATCCAACATTTAAACAACAGTTGGATGTCCGGGAGTAACTCATACAAACAGTCACATGTGGACTACAGCTGTGAATGCTCCCAGCCCACGCTGACACGCTGTGTGGACCCTGACATTTAAGGTGCACCTTTGCAGCAGGCTTTACTCTGCATCTCAAGTGGCCTGCATGAAGGATAAAGAGCTAATGGATAAAAGCTTGGGCGTCGGGAGTGATAGACCCATTCAAGTGCCAGCTTGAATAGCGACACATTGATTCACAACCACACGCTCCTGAGGTGGGAGGCGGCGTGATGAAAGGAGGAGGGGGGGAGCAGGGGGAGGGTTACAATGCGGTCCCCGGGTTCACCCTGGGGCGCTGCTGGGCTCTCCAACACTGCTGCTAAGTAGGGGCCCCAAAGGCACTTGTGTTAACCAAGGAACTTGTTAAGTGGCTTAGTTAATGAGGGCTGCCTGTAGTCAACTCTGAGATCAATCAAATGACTTCTGAGCTTCCAGCTCCTGATCAGGCTTGGCCTGCTCTTTCTGCAAAAACCCATGACTCAAAACAACACTGGGTCAGATGTCTGCAGCCTGCATGTACGAGTGTATTGTGAGGAAGTGCTTTGATCTCTCCCCGTTCATATTGAGTATAATCAACCTTTTCTGCATAAAACTGGACTAAAAATGGTCTTTGATTCATCACACCCCGCTAATTCCCTTTTTAGCCCTCTACCATCAGGCAAAAGGTTAAGAAGCATCAGGTCCAGATCCACCCGGTTCTCAAATAGCACCTATCCTCAGACTGTGAGGGCCCTTAATTCCAACCAACACTCATTATCTGCGCTGCTTACAACGCTATGTCCTCCTCCTCAGGGTATTTAAATGCACTAGCACTTTGTCTTGTATGTTCACACTGGTAACAACGCACGTGTCTAGTTTTGATGTGACGTCTTTTGTGTATGTCCAGTCAGACTTGTTGTCTCCCTTGTTCTGTGTGGTATTGTGTGAGCCAATATCACCAAAATGAATTCCAGATGATTTTTGTCGCTTGACTTGACTTGACTCATCTCCCCTGTTCACGTCATGTACACATACACACATGGATGCCATGCTCACACACACACACACACACACAAACACACACACACACACACAAAACTCACACAAAAACACATTTGCAATGTATCACTCTATGCACAAAACGTGGATATCCACTTTTGGTTACATGTACCTGTAAAAGCGAGAGATAGACCCTGACATCTGCCACCTTTTGTATCTGCAACTTCAGCCCACGCTGCGCTCCGGAGCTGTGGTAGAGGTGGTGGCAGAGTGCATCTGTGTCTCCAACTCAAGCACCGGGTGACTGCTACAGGCTGCAACATGCAGAGTCCTCAGCTTTCCTTAATACTGGATCTGTACCCCTTGTAAAGCACTATGGGTAGAATCAAATACTAACAGTAACAATGTTTTGTCAACATTGGAGATGGATTTGACGGCAAGTCAAACGTATGCAGATGTCACATTACCCATACATCACCGCTGCCTGGATCCAAAAGGCGGCGCTATTATTAGTTAGTCAACCCCATGAATAAATTAAGTAATTGCACAACTCTATCAATAAATATGATAAATTACCAACTAATACCTGATAGTAATAACTAATAGAGGTAGTCTGTTTAAAACTACCTCTAATTACACCATATCCTGTAGCGTACACAAGAGGCTGTTCCACAAGAGGCAGTATAGCTTATAGCAGGGACCCTGTGATCCACATCATCTTATTACATCTAATGACCTGATTAAATTACTAGTTCTTACTAGTTATTACTAGAACTTATGGTACATAGCTCAAACATTAATGTCGTGTTAGTAGTAAAGGAATAGCTTGCACCCAGCTAGCCTCCTTGCCTAGGCCTGTATAACCCCCCCCCCCCAAAAAAAAAAAAAACATTCAATCACCAATGCTGCACAATGGAGCTCTATCAACCAAATGTGCACAATTTGTCAAAAAGTCATTATTACTAAATGCAATCTAAAACAGCAATCTTAAACCCATTAACTTTCAAAATTAGACGGAAAGCTTTGGCAAAGCTTTGGTTTGTTTGAAAAAAAAATACACTGCAAAAGTGATTTGAATGAAGGGAAAGACAAAAAGAGTAGAGTTGGTGATAAGGTCCTCATTTGAATTAGACTGAATCTAAGATGTGGCGGATGCTTTGTCAGGCTGTTCACTGTAATGTTGCTGCTGTTAAATGTGGCCCAGCTACCAGTATATAGATTTCTGTATGGTATCATGATGTCCCAATGTTTATAACTTCCAGACAGTCATAGTAGAGTCTTTTGTGGAAAGATACTGCCTGTAGTGTGATCTATGCATGGGGGGACAATGTATACCGTCCCAACCCCCTCATGTAATTTATTTTTCACCTGCTACGTATTGGATCAAACATTTCATGATCCACTTTTATATTTTGTCATGCTTGTCTTTTATGAATGTACCCCACTAAAACATACAGCCTCACACATACACACACTTGCTTTGGCATATCTACACTTCACTATCACCAGGCCCCGTCAGAATATTTTATCGCTCAGCGATTTTCGGGACGCAATCTCGTTTATCACTCTGTACTGGGTGGGTGTGGGTGATGGTTTTGGGTTGAACAGACACATTCGGTTAACAAATGCTGAGGAGAAGAAACCAGGCACTCCTATGGTGTTGGTAGCACTTTCCACGACACCGCACTGAAAACGGGTTGCAGTCGGTTGAAAGCCGAAAACACATCTTCCTGTGTGATGTTTGAGTGACTTTTTTGAGGGACTATGTAGAGTGGTCCAAATTCAGTGTCAAGTTTTTTTTACTGTTTTGTCAAATAAATGTCAGAGGTGGGTGCATGTGTTTGTGCAGTGAGTTAAATATATTAAATTGAAAACCCACTGACCCACGACCCACTGATTCAGCCAAGTCGGGCCTCTTTGTTGGTAAAGGGATAACATATGTGCATGTATGTATCCATTTTGGTCACTCATCTGCAATAGAACTTTGGGAACACACAGTTATGTCTACGATACTTGCGATTGTTTATTACACATAGCTTGCCTGTCCGTCTACCTCGAGGCCTGTATACTCTGCTGCAGGAGGCTTTCAGTTGGATGCTTTCAAAATCTAGCTTACTCTGGCTGGTTCCAAATGGCCTACCCTAGCTTTAGTTAAATTTTTGGACTTTGGATTTTGTGTGTGTGTGTGTGTGTGTGTGTGTGTCTGTGTGTGTGTGTGTGTGTGTGTGTGTGTGTCTGTGTGATGTGATGTGTTTGTATGTCTGTCTTCAAGTGCGCGTGTGTGCTTTTGTGCATGTGTGGGTTGGTTGATTTATGTGGTTGCATGTTTGTTGGTAGAAACATGGATGAATGGTGCTCATACAGCTGCAGATAAGGAAACAATATCCTCAACAATAGACAACCCTGCTCAGGGAGCACATCAAAGTAATGAAGAGACATTAATTTCAAACACATTTCAGAAGATGAATGAAAAAAAAATTATGCAACCTGATTGAAATCTAGACAATTGTTAGCCAACAAAACATGGGAATCAAAAAGGTCAAAGAGGCTATTGTGCATTAGTAAAAACATCAATGATGTTTGGCGATTACAACCCCCACCCTTTCATACACACACCTGTTTTGATGCCAGCCTGTTTGCATTTCAAGCTTTCCGCTTGGAGATCAGAACACACGCAGAGCGAGGCACACCTTTGTTTACCTATCACTTCTTTATCCCTGTCTCCCCTTTGCTCTGATGCTACATTATTCCCTCGGTGCCCTCTGTATTTACCACCTCTTCTTTTGGTTATACTGATGAAACCCTTTACTCCTTGATAGCCTGACTCCATGATGCTGCCCTGTAGCTGCAGTGTTGTATTATCGATATTTGGTTTTCTGTAATGTAAACGATTTTGACCCAAAAACAGAAGGAGCCAAGTCTTTTGTCATTTCGATAATTCAAAATAAAGAAATATACTAGCACTCTTAACATACTTCCCTATGGTAAGGCAATGTTATTTGCCATTTGTTCCCTATTCTAGAAATTGCCATAGCAAGCACATCAAACACAGCTATCTGCTGCAACTGATCTATTGCTTTGATTTGCTTCTATCTCATTGTTTTCTATCTCATTGTTTTCACAGGAGTTGGTGAATACATGTTGCAGTATGGGGAATCACAAGACATGAGTTAAAATTGGAATATTTCAACAAATTTCATCATGGACAACAAGTTTTCAGAAGCAAGAAGAAAGGGTTTTTTTGGCAACTGACTGCAGCCAGACGAGTGACAGTAGCAGGGGTTCTGTGTGTGTGTGTGTGTGTGTGTGTGTGTGTGTGTAGAGGCGCCTACTGCATGTTCCATCATTAGAAGACACAATGGAGGCAGGACACATGTTGTCAGTGAGGGGGATCTCAACCTGATGGTGGTCCCAGCACGGGTACACAGGAGATTATTGCTTGACACTGATGCTATACTAAGCTCTCACTGTCCAATAATAGGTGTGTAAGTGTGCAGGCCCACTCACATGGGAACACACAAACACACACACACATGCATCCGCCCCCCCCAACACACACACACACACACACACACACACACACACATATTTGGGGTTTTCGTGACATTCCAATGGCCCTGTTTATATTAACTAATATTGTCTTAATAGTGTGATCATAGTGTCGCAAGATGACGAAATGTACCAAAACCATCAAACGCTCAGTACATGTTGCATAATATTGTCATTTTAACATCCAGGCTGAGAAGATCCAGACATTACAGAACTGGTTCATCTGGTGAGAGATTTTTCCATGAGTAACATAGAAGCTGGGACACATTTGATTTGGTAAGTGATTTCGTATTTATATTCTCAACCTGTTGATTAAGTGGATAACATCATGCAGTCGCATGGTTCCTTGGTTCGAAGTGATAACATCATGCAGTCTCATGGTTCCTTGGCTCTAAGGGATAACATCATGCAGTCTCATGGTTCCTTGGCTCTAAGGGATAACATCATGCAGTCTTATGGTTCCTTGGTTCTAAGGTATAGCGTCATGCTTCATGGTTCCTTGGTTCTAAGGGATAACATCATGCAGTATCATGGTTCCTTGGTTCTTAGGGATAACATCATGCAGTCTCATGGTTCCTTGGTTCTAAGTGATAACATCATGCAGTCTCATGGTTCCATGCTTGGTTCTAAGTGATAACATGCAGTCTCATGGTTCCTAGGTTCTAAGTGATAACATCATGCAGTCTCATGGTTCCATACTTGGTTCTAAGTGATAACATCATGCAGTCTTATTGTTCCTTGGTTCTAAGGGATAACATCATGCTCTCATGTTTCCTTGGTTCTAAGGGATAACATCATGCAGTCTCATGGTTCCTTGGTCCTAAGGGATAACATCATGCAGTCTCATCGCTCCATGCTTGGTTCTAAGGGATATTGAGGTGCAATAGTGTGGATTCCATCACATTGCACATTGACCGTCATATAAAAGCTGTTAGCCGGAATTCAGCTCAACATGACGTTAAATAATTTGCATATCTGTATTTGGTCCTCATTTATATAGCGCTTTTATCCAATGCGCTTTACAGTGTTGACTGACATTCACCTATTCATGCACATACCAACGGTGGAGACAGGGACACCTCAACACTCAGCTAGGATACGCCGGGATTGAACCAGCAACCTTGCAGTTACCAGCCAACCCACTCTACCGCCTGAGCTAATACCCCCCGCATATATGTAATTTAATAATAATATAGTAAGGCTAAAAGACTAAGTAAACACTTTGCATCAAAACACAATTGTACTTGCCAGAGTTAGTTGCCTGCCCTACCACTGCACGTATCAAAAATAAAAGAAGGCCCCTGGAGCGAAGAAAGTCTAACGTGTTGAAACTGCTTTAAAACACATTTTCTGCCCTTCAGCCGTGAATAGATCCATGTTTGTAACAGTTCATAACGGAGATTGGCCGGATCTTGCTTCCACATCAGCCACAGGGTTTGTATCATGAAAAAGACTGGTTTGGTCTTCTAAAGCTGCCGCAGACATTGTTATCTTTGTCTTCACGGTATAAATGCCAAACCATAATCTTTGTGAGACTGCTGTGGTTTGGTTTTGCTAATACTACATGAATTAACACTGAAAATCACAGTGCAGTAACAGCGATACTGCATAAATAAAAAGGCTGCAAACTTATTTGCAAACACGCATGATGCATGTATACAAATGTAGTGGTTTAGGAAAGGTTATACTGTATTTAGAAACATAGCCATAAAACAATTTGTCAAGCATCCATGCAGCGATACTCAATTACATGAATGAGAGAGGCTAAACGGCAGGACTCTGAACACGCTGCTTTGATGATGGCTGGCACCTGCACCCAATGGGTGGCAGAGAGCTAGACCCATGCCCATCCGTCCCTACGCTGCTGGTAATAAGTGGAATTAATGACATGGTTGAACCAAACATGACACAGACTTTCTTAACCAGGTAATACAAAAAAAAGTATGATAAGGTAATGTCATCAGTGTCATCAGCATAAAGAAATGAACTGACTCCTGATCTACGTCTTCATGGTGTAAACTGAAGATAATCTTTGAATGGGCATACAGCACAATCTTACAGTGAGAACATTCTCAGCTGTTCTTCCAGATTGGCAGGTCTGAGGTCAGCTCACATGAGTGTTTCAGAGACCGGTGGTGCTTCCTAGCAGGAAATTTTGGTCAGTGGCAATAGCAATCACATTTTCCACATATAGAACAAGAGTGAAAGCTAAGAGAGAAAAAACTCATATCTTGTTAATGAAATAAAGGAATCCAGCAGCCTATGGAGGTGTTGCTTCGTGGAACTATGGGGTCCTGCATGGGGTCCTCATAAGAGCAGTATTACTGACAGCCACCTTGAAGGAAGACGGGACAAGAACAGATTGTAGGAGTGACTTGATTAAGGGGCTCAGAATTGGGATGAATGACTTCTGGATCTACTGCACATTTATTTGTGGTGCTACTTCATTTTCACCCTGCCTAATATCATTTATACAAAGAAAAATATGTTGCTGCAAGCTCCAAACAGAAAATAATTGAAAATAGACAGAAAAACATTATTATTTTCACAGCAGCTGAATGGTATTGATGTGAAATAAATATATTCTTTCTTTGATTTGCTGGAATTTTTATCCATTCCTGGAGTACAATTGTGACCGTTTTTCTAGGGAATATGTGTGCTCTTACAGAACACTATGTAGATATAATTTATAATACTACAAATTTAGAGCTGTCTCCCGATACCACTTTCTCACTTCCGAAAACGATACCACAGCTTTGGCAATCTGCCGATACCGATATCAGTCAGATTCTTTGTTTTACTCTTGAACAAATATTAATAATAAAATATATGTAAGCACTTTGCTCATGATGGCCAATTAACCATCAAAAACATTTCACTCAACATGGAGAAAACGTTGAAACACCACATTTTATACCACTGAAATGTGGACGACTGTTTGGTTGTCCAGGACGATAAACTGAACTACAAAATCCATTTCCTGCAGAAAAGGCGGTGAGTGCTGTAATGCAAAGTGAGGTTAAAATTATGTTTTAATAAAGCCACATAGTTTAAAACTTTCAGAAAAGTTGAAAAATCAGGGGTCAGCAACTTTTCAACATGCAGTGCCAGTTTGACATATTCTTATTAATGAGTGTGCCTTAAGTAACAATATATTAAATAATAAGAGCCCACCCGTCCTATTGTAACTATGCGTCGTACTTCACCCATTGTCAGGATTTCCACCCGTAGACGGCGTTACCGTAGCTCCTCTGCTCGGGGCAGTAACCCGTCTAATCTGTGCCATCCTCCTACCCTTGCTTA
>JAOPUA010000002.1:2369415-2379747 GCA_027122455.1 Trisopterus luscus | reverse complement strand
CACACACACACACACACACACACACACACACACACACACACACACACACACACACACACACACACACACACCCCTGCCGAAAACACCTGTCAATAACAGACACACAGAAACAAGATGCCTTGAGTTGAAGAATAGTTTGTGTTGTGTCATTATCCTTCCCCCATCTTCCTGCTTTGCACTTCGGCTTCTTTCTGCCTCCTCAGTTCTGTATCCTGAATAACAATAACAGACCCTAAACTCGGTTTTACCACCAAATTGAACTCCATTCCCCAACTGTCTGCATAGTGATTATGGCAGGATGAGCTCCATCAACTCTAAAGCAAGAGGAGGAAACAAAGCAACAACCAACCAGGTCGGTCTGTAGATAGCAGCTCCCTCAACTCAAAGCTGTAATTTGAATCTTGGTGGAGGAAGGAAATCCATTGTCTCCCATCAGCTATGATTAGATAATGGTTTGCTTATAGGGATGACACATTGGCAGCCAAAGTGCCCGCACACCTACACTTTCTCTCTCTTATTGAGGTGAGCGCCTATTCTGTGTTCTAAATCACCGTCGGGCGAAGGAATGTTCTGTCTTGCCTAAATTTGATTATGTGGCCTAGAGGGCACAAAACCTATTCTGGTTGAAAACGATCCTCAATGCTGGAGGAGGACTGCACTCAAGTCTAACTGTGTTTGAGATTCTGTCAACCTATTTCTGGGGCAAAGAACAGACCCTCTTTTCGCTTTCTGTCTCCTTTCATTAATGACATCTTAAAAAGGCCAACGGCCTAGTGTGTTATGCCTTCCAAAATATATTCAATTTCACCATAATTAAGGATAGATTATCTATCCGGCTCAGCATGATTTATCATAAACTTTACTCCAACCTTTTAGGGGATGGAATATAAAAAAACACGGAAGGACTCATAACTCGCCACGATGCTACAATAATTTCTTTATGGCAACGTTGTTCCCAGTACCATTCCTAGATCGATTGCCGTAAATTGAAAGTCAATTTTTCTGCATGTGTTTTCACTCCATAATAAAAGCCTCTCAAGTGAACAAAGCTTCCTGTAAAACAGGCTGGAACTGGCTCAGTGGAAGTCTTGTTCTGTCCCTTCACACAGGTGAAGAATGCAGTAAGCAGCAGTAGGAAGAGGTGGGAGTCTTCCCCAAATTTCCAAACCAAAACCATTCTGGCTTAGCATAAACATTTGAGATAAAAAACTTCAATCATTTATTTTCCATTTTGAATTATAATTGTATATTATATTAAAATGTATTTATTCTTGATTATACTTTTTAGCACATATCATTGCAACCCAAGCAAATTGCATTTAAACGAGGACAAAAGTGTTTAAATACACTTAAAGAGACCCCCCAGAAATGCGTTTCAGGGGCCACAGTAAAGGCGAAAGGAGACAAAAGTTGGGTTAAATGATTGATGAGAAAAGTTCAATTAGGTTTTCAGACTCTTTTGGAGGGTCGGACACCTAACTAGTTGATCACTGTTTTCCTGCTGTTCTCTTGGGTCGATTGTTACCAGCAAACTGCAGAGAACATCGAGGCTGTCCATGGGGCAAAGATGGATTAAGATAAGCACAAGTGATGGTGTCATAACGGGAGATAATCAACTATTTCATTAAGATAAGGATAGAAATTGCCCCCTCTGAGGGCTAATTTTCACAGTGCTTGTACAGCACTTGTTCACAATCCCGCTCATTAAATAGATATTAAAGGGCAAGGCTTGTTTTTCCAAATCAGCCAGACCAATATGAAGTTGTTCAACTCTGTTTGGTAAACTTGCAACTGGAGCGTTTGGTGTCTGTCGTTCTCCATCAGGTTTGTTTTGTCTGCGGCAAGTGCTCATATTTCATTTCATATTTTAGAATAATCAGATATGCCCGTGTCTCTGTGGCTCAAACTGCAGAGATCTAGATGAATCACTGCTCTAGACAGTATCTTCTTCTGCTTTATTTGGCCTCTCTGCCTGAATGTTTGACTCAAACTCAAACTAAAACTGGATCTATGTGAAATAACGTTGGGAAGGGAATATCGAGACAAAGTAACATCTTAAAGATTAATGAAACACCTTGTTTCAGCAGGCCTGTCATACTGACAAGGGATCTCCTGCTCTGTCAGACGCCGCCACTGCACTACGTCAATTGAGGCTCTGAAAGTCCTATTCTCTGCCAACAGATAGAAATGGGAGTGTATATACGTCTGTGAAGTAGGCTGACAATAGGGAGAGGGATGGCGAAAAAAGGTTACTCTGTATTGTGCTGCTAAGTTTGCAGTGGTTTGACCGGCTTGTGATGGAGCCATCACTTTCTTTTTAATTGTGTCGCAGAAGGAAGCTGAGGTGTTTCATTAGTCTCTTACAGGAGCCCTGGTAGTAGAGCGCCAAGAAGATGAGACAGGTGCGCAAGCTCATGACAACCACTCTGAAGCTAAAGCTCTGGGTCTGACCTGGGTTTGCCCAGCTTTTTGAGGGGATGCAGCCATGCTGCACCGGCTGCAGGTGCTGTTCCGCAGTGTCACAGTGATAATTCCTCAGTGCCGGGCAGTAGGACTGATTGGCCAAACTACTGGTGACAGGATCCAGTAGCATAGCAATAATGCAATTTTTTTCCTGCCGTGCAACCCAAACAGCATCTCCCTCCTTCTCTCTAGCAGTACCATTGCTAGCTCTGCTGCACGAGACTTCAAAAGGCATGGGGATCCCATTATGGTGGTCACACCGTGTGGCTGGATGGAGGACTCTGACGGCTAGCAGTTGACAGCTGGCCGACAAAAGTGAGAAGCATAGATGGCTCGATGGCCGAATAATAGATGAATGGAAGCCAAGATCCCAATCAATACAGTCAAGCAGGCAAAGGGTTATCATGAAGGCTAAACCTCCGCTCTCTCTCCTCCCCCAAAACGAGATGTAAATATTTAGCTCAGCGTTAGCATGGCTAGCCCGGTGTTTACCCAGCTTCCTCTGGCTGGAAGGGATATCTGCTAGGAGGACTGGGTAGACAGTGCAGCCCAATCTAATTGGCTGTCAGATGAAACACTTTGTCTTCTGTCAACACGGATCAACTGCAGATCAATACAGCCGACCCAAAAGGAGAAGCCGAGGGAACGGCTGTATGTGTGTGTAAATTAGTATGTATACAAATGTGTGTGTGGCCGTGTTTGTGTGTGCGTGTGTGTGTGTGTGTGGCCGTGTGTGTGTGTGTGTATGTGTGTGTATCATGTATCTGGGGTTGCCTGTCTGTGTGCCTGTCTTCAAAATGCACATTTGGTGGAAGGATGGTTGAGGGTGTGTATGCGTGTGTGCGGGTGTGGCGTGCGGGTGAGTGCGTGTGCAGTGGGGGTATTCCAGATTATCTGTAATACCTGCGGCTGAAGAGAAGACATGAGAGATAATGGTTATTGTCATTATGTTGGCATGCAAAGATGCACACTTAATGCTCTTACGTTACACATGGCATGCAACAAACAAGGGTGTGTGTGTTTTTTACATTTGCATTTCCAAACAAACCAACACGAGCCGCAGCGAGCTGACAGACATGTCTGGCATCTGCCAAGTGGAGGGTTAACAGTGGGTGGACTCAAGCCGGAAAACCTCATTAAGTTTTAATTCCTCTCTGTATCCTATTTCTATAATGGGGAATTGATTTTTACTTAGTGCACTGGACCAGAAATAATTCTATTTCAAATCATTTTATTCTCCTCTGTTTCTCTTTGTGTGTGTGCATGTGTGGGTGTGTGGGTGTTTAAATAAGTGTGTGTGTGTGTTTATGTGTGTCTGTGCCCCCTACACATAGGCAAGCCAGTAATGCCTTTTCCTTAATCCATTTGGAGGGAGAAAGAGGGCCATTCCTTGAACAAACACAGTTTGTTCTTGCTTTTCGTGGACGCAAGGGTTGCATTCATTTCCCCAGACTCAAGGTTTTACTTACTTTCTGCTGTTAGTTAAACAAATGATGTGTTCACGATAATCAATCTTAGAGCAAAATTCAATAATGGCCAATACAACATGAATATGCCCTACTTTAGCATATTTAGTGTTAATTTAACAGCCATAACATATCCTATTTACTACAAATGAATTTGACTTGACTGTGAAAACAATGTAGACTAACGATGGGGATTGGGATTAGTGTGAAATATACTATATCCATCATTATCATCATCATCCTAGTTTATTTTATCCAGGCTGGATTTATTCCTCTCCCGAGGGTGGGGCCTGTTTTACTCAGGCGTAATCGTCTTAAACACCCTCTCCACACTGGTGGAGTGGTTCCGGGCGTCAGTAGAATGCATGCCCAGCCTTCCTGGGTCCTGCCACACTACCTCCTCCCACGTCTTCTTCGCTCTTCCGGATTTCTTTTCAGAGGGCACCTCCATTTTTCTCAGTCCTTTTGTTCGCAGAACTACGTCCACAGGGGAAAAGTACATTACCAACTCTAATAACAAATAATATAGTATAATTCAAATAAAAAAACCAAACAAATGATAAACTCAACAACTACAGCACCATTAACTGTAACCAGACAAACTCTAAAACCACTTATGATCAAACAATAAAGTAGTATCATCCTAATGGGACTGAAACAGTAATGGTATTGTCAAATTCATTTGATGAAATAAATTAATAATTTCTACCTCGGGCTACGTTTGCATTTATTCTTTAGTGGTATTATTTTACCAAAAATATATGGCAGAACTTCCCAATCTTAACCATCTCAACTCAGCTCAACTGTCATAATATTTAGAGAAGTCCAACATTTACAATAAATGAACACAGTGCTGATTGGATATTAAATAAATATCACAGAGGAATGTATCAACTACAAACATATCATATTTTGTTTGGAAAAATGTAAAGAAGTATATTCAAAGACGCATACGTTTTAGGGGTGTGGTCTACATCCACTTCCTCAAGTTCCGAAACGCTGCAGCATCCTTCAGCCGCCCTGTCTCCGTAATACGAGGTGCCTGTGGTCGCCACGCAAGTGTACTCTGATTGGTCACCAGGTGGCTACGTAGCCAAGAATTAGCTTGAAGGTAGATGGAAATAAATCAACTTAAATGACCTGAAATTGCAATGGATTTCATGGCACAGCATTTTCTGATGCTTAATGCATATCTTGACAACCCTTTAGAACTATTTAACTCAGAAATGACTGATTTCTGTGCTTAAGATGAGTGGAGAATGATTTGTTTCTACGTCAGTCCTGCTGTCATAACATCGTCACATGACGTCTGCCCAACCTCTAGAGGCCCGCTGCAGATGAAGGTGCCTTTGTTTTCTTCCAGATGTTGTTGTCGTCGTTGGATGATATTGATCCTGCTTACCGTATGAGTGAAGACTCTTACGGGCATGACAGGAGGTATCCTTCACACAATCAATCCTGATGCGTTTAAAGCCGGCAACCGTCTCCCTTATCGGCCCTTTACCCTCACCGGGGACCGGGGAGCCTCCACTGGCCCGGAGCAGCCGCTAGCGCCGCACCTCCAGGAACCGGGCTGCTAGGAGACTAATATACTGCCGCCATAATAGATTCCCCCCGGCATATTATATTATGATCGACTGGAATTCATATTCTGCCGTTTTATCAAATCCACAGTGTTCATGGCTGCTCTAGAGAACCGTGGCCCTACTCCTGCTGCCACATTTCCCTTTCCATATTAAAAACAAGCGCCAATATTTCTCTCTGTTCCGTCTTTCAGGTCTTTCTTATTCCCCTCTTCCCATACTTGACATTTATTCTTTCAATGGCAATTTTCTTTTTACTATCCTTAAGTGTTTTTGAAGTTCAACTTAAAATGTAGTTAATTTGTGTTTAAGAAAAAAAAGAAATGTTCTTATTATTGTTGAGCACGGCGATACTGTGTATCCATGATGGGCCGATGAGATGAAAGATGCCCACGAAGTACGCCGTAAACAACCCTATTCAGTGAACTCTCATCTGGGCCTTCTTCAATCCATTCCTCATGCCTCCCTCTCTGTTCCCTGCTGACCCCCCAGTCCCACAACCCAGAGCAGAGTAGAAGAAAGAAGAAAGCGAAAGAGACAGAGGAGCTCTTATTAAGTCTGAACTTCTCCGAGCCCCCTTGCATCTTCCAACACCTTGCCTCTGCTCTGTTTCAGGCTCTCCAACCTGGCTCCCCTTCGCTCCCCTGGCTGCATCCTCGCAGGCCATACCCAATTTCACCGGCTGGGGCCTCCTGCCTTGCTGCCGCACTCGGGCTAGAGAGCTCTTCTCCTGGGATCCCAAAGCAATAACACGCTGTTGGAGGCAAAAGAAAATAATCAAATCTAATGCACTGGATGATCTGACTTGTCTAACCCTGCTTATTTCTTAATTTATTAGTCATGGGAGTGAGGAGAGAAGAGAGCGAGTCCAGCTCTTTGCTTTACTTTTTTTTTTTTACCCCTGAGACATTTTCAAGAGATATACTGTTTATTGCTTTGGGTTTTTACCTGCCATTGTCAGACTTCTAATCTGTTTTTCAGCTATTGAATAAAGAAAGAGTTGTGCTTAAAAGATCTTTGAGTTTGAGTTTGTGTTGACTCGACACTGTTTGTCCAAATGACTTGTTTCACCTTCCTTTCTTAACTGTTATTACATCCTCACAACATTAAATGAGCGTTTTATGTTTACAAAGAAATCAGGGCATTGCTTTGTATCGGCAACAGGTAGAGTTATGCAACCTCTTTACTTGTTGCAAAGGTTTCCCAAGGCCTGAGACTAATTGGAACAATAATTGGCAGCCAAAAGTGTAATGAATAAAAGTACAGAGAAAATAAAGAGGCAATCACTGTGGCATTCTCTCCCAGATGGAATTGTATATCCAGCAGAGCTTTTCTCAAATACAAACAAATTAAAATAAAAAGCAAGTTAATGTATTCAAACACATTTTGTCTGGCTAAACTAACTTTATTTAACTATGCTGGCTCTGTCTGATTACTCAATCTGTTATTCTAAGGTCCAGTAATTTGGCAACACTAAAAGCATAAATAGCAATAGTATAAAATATTGTGATAATTGTATTACACTAACAATGTAATGAAGCACACTACACCAAACAAGTTTGGTTGGATTGGAAAACTGGATGCCCTATTGGAATTACAATGTATGGGATTGTTCATTTAAAGCATTAAAAGGAAAAAGGAAGAAGCATAAGCTTCTTTATGTAGGGGATAAAACCAAATTTACACAGAAGAAAACCCACCTAGCGTGGTCCTCAGTGGTCCTGAGTAGGACTCTAGCGGCCAGCTCACAAGCCCTCCTCCTCAACATAACCCCAGCAGCCAGCAGCTTCACGCAGGACAGCAAAATTAATTTAACTGCAAGAAAACTGTGAGTCACATTCTCAGTGTTTGGCGACAACTGTATGGGGTCAGGCGGGCGCCATATGGAGTGCGCTTTGTGCCGGGGAGTCTATTGTGGGATCTTGTTAGCGGGCCAACACATTAACCAGCAGGGTGGGGCGTGCATGCTACGCTCCATCTGAGAAAATGGAGTTGGCACGTGAGAGGTTGTGTCATCAGACGTCACGAGAGGGAAGCATCGGCGTTTGGAAAATAGATAATGACACATTGGATTAATGACACATCAATAATCTCTCCCCATTAGGGTGCCCCCTCCCTCATCTATCACTGTGTACATGTTTGTTTTGCATTGTGCCATCGCCGCTACAGAGCGCCTGACAAGAGCCATCAATTAAGATGCTAGCGCAGTCTGGGAGCAAACGGAAAGTACTATTAGTGTAATTCAGCATGTGACAAGGAATCTGTCTCCACAGCGTGTAGTTATGCTATCTACACACAGGAACGTGACTTGCTGGTAAAAGTGCATTCTCTGCGAATGGGAATGTATCCCTTCAGGGGCAGGAAAACAAGTATCTGGGTGGAAAAATAGATACTTAGATTGTGATTACAGGGGTTGTGGGAGCGGCTTTGTTTGGAACCAATAAAAGACTGAACAGCAATTTAGTTTGACCTTTCAACTCTAATGAGCTTCATAGTATCAACTTTCCTGCAGTGGGTAATAAAAAGGGAACTAAAACAAAAGAAACACCGGAATGTTGAAATTATTTTTTATGTTTGTGTGTTTGTTTTCAGCCTTATTTCTGTGAGTGTTGACTGGTCCATGATGCTGTAGCCTAAGGTCATGACCCTGGCCTCTCCTTCACAGGCCTCTCCTCAGCAGACATGTGTTCACTGTGCCCCGTACATCCTGTGGTTTCATGCACTCACATCCTCTCAATGAAATCTAAAACACTTAGCTACTCAATGCAGTCAGGAGCCCTCTGTGTTTGTGTGCTTAAGTGTGCGCATGCGAGTGTGAGTATATGTGTGTGTTCCAGGTGCCAAGGGATCATAAACATAAAATATCTCAAGTTCTGAAACGAACAGTGCCTGTGCTCCATTCTTCAGTTCAAACAAGAGCCTTTATTTCCCGCCTCAAAATGTTTTAAGTGTTTAGGATTCCTTATGGAGTAAATAAAGACAAAAAACAGCAACACACATTGTTAAGTGGAACGTGCATGGGCCTGTGTGTGTGTACCTGCCACTGTTTATCCCTGAACTGAATCCCATTCTACCCCCACCGGTAACTCAATTGAACACTAAACTTTATCCTGCCTGGCCTGGTCGCTGGATAGAGTTAATAGTATATGCTGAGCGATATTGAGCCAGGGACCAGCCGACGGGAAGGGGCTAGGCCGGGGCGGGCTGACGACGGCCTAGCTGGGACACGGGCAGACGGCAGACAAGACAGAGAGGCTGATAAAGAAACGGATCGCAGAGACAGCGGGGAGACTCGGATAATCAATTATTCAGCTCAGCGCTAGGATTTCCTGGAATGGACGCGCTGCACTGCTGTGTGCGAGGCGTGCCCTCTGTACAGCGAGGCTCCTGGGGTGCTGCTGGTGGTTTTGTAAAAAAATGGAAACTGTGTTGTGTGCCATGAACCTAATATCACCCCGGTCTGCCTTTACACCACCACCGCAACCAGTACCCCCACATGGATAGCAGCCAAGGGCAACCACAAGCCACACACATGTTCACACTGGCTCACATTTACTTACAGTTGCACACACATGCACACATTCACACAAACACACACACACACACATTCAAACACACACACACATTCACACATTATGCGCACATTCACATACACACACACACACACACTCACAGAGACAGTAGTAGACACACAGGCTCATAAACATATATACATACACACAAAGTGTCCATACACATACAAAGGTACAAATGCACAACAATATAAATTGACACAGAAAATACAATTTACACATCTACATCTCTCCCCACGACGTGTGTGTTTGTGTTTGTGCTGTTTCTGTGTTCGTCGCCATCTCTCTCTCTGTATAACCTGTCAGAATAACAAGTCCACTTTATAAACAGCTACTTTAATCACTCCCTCATTAAATTAAAACATTTATTTGTCTATTTGTTTGTGATTCTGCTGTCTTCATGTCTTCAAGTCTTAATTTGTTTTCCTTACGGCTATTAATTTGATTCAGACATTTCATATTTCCCAATTAAATAATCTATTCATGGTGCAATTAAGTATGTCTAGGGAATAGCAATAAGCTATTTAATCATCCTCTGCTTTTAAAATAAAATGTAATTCATTTTGCTTTGTTTGGATATGAAAGGACAGGTCATGAAACTTGTCCCGTTGTACGATGTCCACTGAGGACCCAGCAGTGAGGAGGTGTTGGAGTAGTTGTTAGGTAGACAGCCAGGCTAGCTTTCACAGTCTCATGACACACTAATTGTTTTTGTTGGTTTTCGCTGTAGTATTTCCTTTCCATTGGATGGCATGAAATACATGACTCATTAAGACAAGCTTTTCTACGGCACTTGAGAAGGAAGTCAACATCACTCCTCCCTTCTTCCTTGTTATGTTATTTATCTATTCGGTTTTTGCACACATCACACACACAAACACATACCCCCCCCACACACACACATAGTGGAGACATCCCACAACAGAGCGATTTGCAGCGGCCCCTGCAGACTCGGCCACAGTGTTGCGGCCCCATGCTCTCCAATGTGGGTCACTGAGTCTTGTCAGTGGGCCTATTAGCAGCGGCATGGCGACCCCAACAATACCAGCACAGACTCAGAGGAGACTCAGCCTGCTCACCCCTGCAGTGCTTCCACAACACAACATGAGTCCAGAGCCCGACACACCTCCACACAGGACACTGCTGCTATGAGCCCTTCACACTTCGACTCTAGCCGCTTTCGCACCGAATAGTTCTAGGAACTAAACAATAGGAACCATTAGTACCCAAATCGTATAGGGACTATTC
>JAOPUA010000002.1:2358443-2369184 GCA_027122455.1 Trisopterus luscus | reverse complement strand
GAAACGGGGGAGAAAGTGAGAACCAAAAAGTACCTGCCTCGAAGTAGGAGCTAAAATAGTTCTAGGAACTACTGTTTCGGGGAGAAAAAATCCCCCAAAAATCCCCCAATCTGTCTGGTGCGAACGCAAACAAAAAGGTTGTAGGAACGTTTAGTTCTAGGAACTACAAAAAGTACTGCCGGTGCGAAAGCGCCTTCTGTCTACCTATTCCCAGCTCACCAGGTGATGACAATGGGTAGGACTGGTACTGGGAGGACTGGTCCGGGTAGAACTGGTGTGGGTACGACTAGTACTGGTAGGACTGGTCCAGGTAGGACAGAGACTCAGACTTCAGACCTTTATTTTAACGTTTAAAGGAGTATATAACTGTATTTTATATTGACAAAAGTTTAGTCTTACCATTATACGATCAATATTATAATCCCAGTATTTTATTAGATTTTGAAAATAAATTGGTCATATTTTATGTAAATAAAATTCGAATTTTGTAGCAATATCATATTATTATGATGGTTTTATATTATCAATAATATTTAATAAATATTATATTTACAATAGCATATGTTCAATATTAGATTATATTAACAATATCATATTATATCATTATTGCTTAAATATAATATTGGCAGTTATTGTGTGTTAGATTTAAGCCATTTCACCTAACAACCTGTTTCCTTCCCTTGGTTTGGAGAACAGGTGCTTCAGAACAACACTGCTCCTCTGAAACTCCTCTGAAGCTCCTATATTCCCACTATGGAGATCTATGCTTCATGTACCTGCACATATTCTGACATTTCAAATCTGTTCTAGGTTTAATGGAGCGGCTCCATCCCTGCTCACTTCAGAGGGAGATTGGGTGGGCGGCGGGATGGGGAAACCTTGCATCCTCAATGGGAGTACAACATGCAGAGATGATGCTAGGCCATTTGCATTTATTTATTTAAGAGACACTTTTATGCAAACTGACTTACAAGTAAGGTTTACTATGTACAATATTGGAGCACCTACACTACAGAATGGATGTCTGCCCACGTTCCAGCAGCAACCACATGAGTGCAGGATAAGCATAAGAATCCAAAATAAACTTCTGTTTTGCGATTAAATGGCAACCTCAGTACGATGCCATAGAAACAGCTTTATAGAATATAGAATCCATACCCAGGGAGCAGACCACTGTAAATATTAGTCCTAGGGAACATAGCCTTCAGAGAGCCAGGGAGTGTCAAACAGAGTTCTTCAAGTATACAGTGTAAATGCAGGGTCAGTAGAAAACTGAAAACATGGCCTGTTGCCCTCTGGCTGCATTGCTTTCCTTTCATTTTCTATCTTCGCTCATGTTGCTATGCTCACCATCTCGGAACAACTCGTTAGCAGTTTGATCATGCATACATTCCTAGGAGCTTTACCCTAGTTGTTTGAGCATTTCATGGCCCTTTTTATACTCCTGGATATATATAATTCAGCAATGGATAAATGTTTTAAATGGTATCATATGGTTTGGGTAAATATGTTGGTTAACTTTTTCTTGAGGGATTTAAAGTATAGTAGGACCATGCTCTTTTGCTGTGGTTTACAGTTGTCATGTGACGTGGATATGAGGAAAGAGACATTTTTTATAAATACATGATTAAATATATAAATACATGATAGATGCATGATTTTAGATGCCAGTTAAAACATGTTTTATCTAAAATGACAACAAATTATGAAATAATTATTTTACAATTTAGTTGTTGCAAAACACAATGCAAACCACAGGGAGGGCAACAACTATTGGTGGAACACTGGAATTTCAGTTGAGCCTTTTAAGTAGAATAGAGTTGTGCGCACTCAACCTCTAGTTGTCATTAAACCCATAGCTATAATGTGGGGACCCCGGATGATAATGTAACAAATTTCTGAGCACATAATATAATAACATTTTGCCTATAATGTTACAATGTATAACATTTTGGGTCACCTATTACGTAATCAAGCAAACTTAATCATTTTCTCCTTACGTTACGAAACAAGCATAATCATTTTGAGGACATGTTATGGTAGAAAATAATGAAGGTTTAAAAAGATATCTCTGCCTTATGTTTGGAACAATAGTGGAAATTAACCTAGTCTACAGGAGGGGGGTCATTCGTAACACCTCAGAGGGTCCTGGGCTGACTGGCGTCCGCCAGACAGACATTCCTCTAGTCAATAATATCAGCCTATTTATCAGTTCACTTAGATTATAAGTATAAGTAAGGTTAACTTTAAGTATAAAGCATACAATAATATAAGTATAGATAAGATAGATAAGTATTACTACAATGAAGCCAAATGTTCTCCTTGGTCAACAAATGGCTCCCATTCATGCGTTACAAGGTTTAGAACCCCTGCCTCATTTGCATTTCAGAGACCCCCTCAAAGAGACTCGTGATGTATATTCTGGTAGAGTGAACTGGCTGACTTCACTCAATTAATCCATACTTTTACTACAGTCAGAGAATACCAGCTTTATGATCATGACTGTATATGCCACAGACAAATAAAGTAGCATTAACTAGTACAATGCATGTTTTACTGTTGAAATTAAGACTGGGTTTACAGGGCTCATCTCTTAAACACATGTGGTAAATCATGGTGATTTAAGATCAGGTTAATTAACAAGACGATAAATGGACTTTTATCAAAGACCTCACTTCATGTAACTAATGTGTAATCTATAACTTCATGTAGCTTACATAATTGTATGTAATCCTGTTTTATGTAATTCTTGCTAAAGTTCTGTATTAATGTATATCTATATTGTATAACCAAATAAATCGTAGACAGTGGGGACGGGAAGATGAAATGGTAATTGGAAACGGGAATCAGGCCCGTAGTTTAAAGCGTTGTGATTGGCCAAGGGCCTGTTAGGGCTGGTCAGACAATGGGGAAATATGATGCAAAGTCTGGGAGAGTTCGCGAGTTCTTTGCAAACAAACTCAGGTGATGTTGTAACTCTGCGTAGTGACAATAAAGCCTTGATCATTCAACCCTAGACCTTCTCGACTTCTCAGAGGAGGAGATCAGGAGATTTGACCATGAGGGTGATTCACACTTGATGCTTTATGCGGACATCAATGTCGTTTAGACATTAGTAAAATCAAGGGGGGTGGGCTTGTAAGGGGCAGGATATGAAGTAGGGTCTAAGTTCTCAAGAGGCGGTATAAGTGTGGCCGCTGTCACTCTAGTTGTTAGTTAGTTGTTTTGGTTTAACCTCAGACAGCCCGACGGCAGAACGGGCAGAACTCATCGCGATCATCTTAAATGTTGCTGCAACAATGCATCATATATTTAGTTGCATTCACAACATCCTAAGCATCGATCGATGAAAGATTGGAGCATGAGTTAGACACAAAAAGAAGAAACGACAAAGAAAATAGCTGTCAAATGTTGTTGATTTCTGTGTTTAACTTTTATCTTGATCCGGCCATTGTCTTGCAACTTCTGCGTCCGCATGCGTGTATGTGCAGTGTGTTTGCTCGTGCATGTGTGTGCGTGCTGTGTGTGTGTGTGTGTGTGTGTGTGTGTGTGTGTGTGTGTGTGTGTGTGTGTGTGTGTGTGTGTGTGTGTGTGAGATGCGGGCTGCTTGGCACATGGGCACTTGACCAAGTGTGGAGAAGCAATTTGTCCGACAGGCCTGCTATTATCGTAGTAAGATAAGTAAGTAAAGGATAATTTATAGAAAGCCGGTCATTATCAGGAAATTACTTATTTTCGATAATGACCAGCGATGTTCTATACATTATCCCGCTTATTACACGGCTACTTGCCAAAAATAAAAAATAACTTCACATAATGTGTCTTTTTACATTTTGTTACCAGCATTTGTAGTGTTGATAAGAGAGCAGAGGATTAGTCAGCCAAAGACATTGACGTCACTTAGCAACCAAATACACTGGGGTTGATAAGTTAACGGACTACTTGTCCTTGACGTGATTCAGAGGCAAGAAATCGACTTTCCTTGACAGCGGTCATTATATGGTTATATGCTAACAGTCAATTATCGAAAAAAAGTTCACCACTGGAAGTTACATTCCACAGCATTGAGTTGAGCCGTGTAATAACTGATATATAGTGTGTATATAGTGTATGTAGTAGATTGAGCTAGCAAAACATTTTTGGGATAATTGGGATTACTGATACTGATCTTTTGTCTTTTCCTTGTATTAATAAATTTGGCTATTTTTTGGAACCTCGTCGCTCCTCCCGTTCTGGGTTACAGTTTCAGAGCCGGGCTGTAACAATATGTTCACGTCATTCACAATCTCTAGAAAGTATTAGCTCCAGTTGGTTGACTGATTATAGCATATAGCAACCCAAAAAAAACAAAAATGAGACTGAGAACTAGCTGCATATCCAAAACACATAGCAAATCTAAAAACGCAAGAGCATTAACAGTAAACACAAATGCAGAAGCAACAACATTTAAGCACAAGCGACAACAAAAATGCAAAAGCCACAACACATATATAAGTGAACATAAACATAAACCCTTGCCTCCACATGTGGAAGAGGAAAGTTCATTTCATTTGTTTCAAAGATTCCTATTTTTTTGTAGACTATCCATATGATATACTGTATCTGGTATATACATAGTACATTATATACACAGTAAATATAGTATTCTGTATGAAATCAATGTAATAAACTGCTGGCAATAATATTCTAGATCCGTTGACGTCTACATCCATTATTTTGTGGCTTTTGCATTTCTGTTGAGGCTTTTGGACATGCTTTTTTTTCGTATTACATGTTGAGGGCTAAATACTGAAAAGGCTAACTGAAAGGACTTTAAACATGACAGACACAACTGGGTAACACAATGAACTCATTAACAACGGTGGAACTAATAATACAAGCAAGGATGGAGGGGAGACGTCAAGGTCAAGACACACTTCACAAAACAAGACTGACTATGAGATAGGTAGGCAGACAGGTAGTAGGTTAGCAGATAGATGGGTAGGCAGACAGGTAGTAGCTTATCAGGTAGGTAGGTATCCAGGTAGGTAGGCCCACAGGTAGTAGGTTATCAGGTAGGTAGGCAGTCAGGTAGCGGGTTATCAGGTAGGTAGGTAGACAGACAGGTAGTAGGTTATCAGGTAGGTAGGCAGACAGGTAGTAGGTTATCAGGTAGGTAGGTAGACAGACAGATAGTAGGTTATCAGGTAGGTAGGCAGACAGGTAGTAGGTTATCAGGTAGGTAGGTAGACAGGTAGGTTAGTTGATAGGCTGAATGTAGGTAGGAAGGTAGACAGGTAGGTAGGCAGGTAGTTAGACAGCTAGGTAGCTAGGTAATGTACAGGTTTATACATATACAGGTATATGTATCTTTGGTCCTGATGATAACCACAGCCTTCTCCACGTCTTATGCGTCCCATACAGAAGAGCATCTTGATTAAATGCCATTTGATATCCCATCCTCGTGCTGGGTGGTAGATCATATATGGAAATAGGTCTATCTAATTAGATAATCCAATGATACGATTTGAGATCATTTTCAACATGGGTCTAATTTTGAACTTCATTGCGTGGAAGTCAAATGGGTGTAATAAATATCAGAATAAAATAATTTCTGTCCTCTTGCCTATTTCTTATGTCTCCATAAAAGTGGCAAGTTTATTAAGCTGGCAATTAGGATTTCATTAAAATCTATAAATGGAGGACCATTTATAGTGGATGAATTATCATAGCCATCTTTACACACTGTCTCCAGGGTAGATTAGGATTGTCTGATTATCACACTCTCTTCTTTCATACACACACGCAGGCACACAAGCCAACCCGCACACACAGGCAGGCACACACATGCACTCGTGCACATGCACGTACACACAAATCTATAGATGCAATATGCTTGTTCTCTTTTTCAAAGGTGATCAGCTTACTCTGTCATATTGAACCAGATCCATCTTGGCGCCACACGTTTCCCGGATGCCCTGCTGTGCCTGGCTTTAGAAAAAAGAAAAAGGCTGCACTGCATGCATACTCTGAGCCAATCACAATTACATTTCCTACCCGGGCCCTATCAATGCGTAGAAACTCGCACACCCCCACGTGCACACATACACACACAAACCAAA
This sequence comes from Trisopterus luscus, assembly GCA_027122455.1. Taxonomy (NCBI): domain Eukaryota; kingdom Metazoa; phylum Chordata; class Actinopteri; order Gadiformes; family Gadidae; genus Trisopterus; species Trisopterus luscus. The sequence goes on along the minus strand of JAOPUA010000002.1, from coordinate 2,363,083 downwards.
CAGGCAAACACAGACGCAGACCAAACACACACACGCGGACACATTTCGTAGACAAGAAGTCACTGACAGGATGCCTGAAACAGAAGCCGGTATAAATATTTGATCATTCTGCCTTCGTTGATGACCGCAGACCAGAAATCATTTGAATGGCTTGTAGGTAACCATCATGTTTTCCTCTATGGTTTGGTGTGTGTGACTAAATTAGTCTACATGCAAGGTTGTTGCTTTTTATTGACTTATGTACCCAACTCTAGACACACATTCGAAAGAATACAATAATGGTTATGCTTGGTCCAGTCAAGACAAGTCACATGTTAAGACATGTCACTGGGTTAGGCATGTCACATGGTTAGACATGTCAGATCTTTTGGTGGCAGTGGTTTAGGACATGCTGATCTCAGGCCAGTCTGCTGCTCGATAACACTGAGGTTTCACTGTGACTTAATCGCGCAGTGACACCCAAACATTCACACGGACCAACGTGTTCACTAAGGCCTCCTACGCTGACCTTTCCTCATACATAACGTCATCATCATCTTCATCATGATGCAAGCTGCCCATGAAATAGTTTGCACTTAGTTTTAGCTTAACTTAACTGTGAATAAATTGACAGGATTTGTAACTAGCAAGAACTTGGATAGTTTGATTCAATATTGTAGGCCAAGGTTTATGTATGCAATCTGCAATGAAATATATCTTCAACCAATATAGATTACAAAACAGACAACGATAATTGTTGCCCTCATAATTGTCTGAATAAATATAACAAAATAAAATATGTACATCTTATTTCAGGAAATACCAATTGTATTTAATTCTAAACAGAACTACAATACAGAACAACAGCTATAATAAAGCTATAAATATCTGTATTTTATTTAAAGGAGATTTATTGGGGTAGCAGCGGACTTACTGTCAGTGGGTTCTTAAGCTGTACGATAATCAAGAGTAATTACTAGCGTGGAGCTAATACTCCCATAGGGAAATGCATTGTACAACCATTCTTAAATTGTTTCCATGCAGTCATACCCTCATACCCTCAAGGCATTGTCTCCCCCCATGCACTGTGGCCAAAATACATATAAAACAAATACAAATAAAATGAATAAATAAATATCTCTTCCATCATACCTTAAACTGAACCATCCATATTAATCTGTCACTGTAAACTTCTATGTAACAATCTTCAAGCAAACACCAAACAAACAAAACAGCTAAAAAGATATTAGTGTGTATTTCGTGTGTCTCTGGATTGAAGTCTGGATTGATCCTGATTTAAATGTTAAATATTGTGGCTATGATGCGCAAGCGTTCTTTATTAGAGCTATCTGTGGGTGGAAAGATATGTCACCCATGCCAGAACAAAACACTTTCTGTGTGAAAGGAAACGGGATGACAAATAAAGAGTCGTTTTGCATTTCATGTTTGTTTGTGAAGCACCTTCAAGTGTCATACATCTATTTCTGTCTAGTAGATGATGACCGCAGATCACTCATACAAGCAGTGATAAAAGCCTGCACTAGCAGCCAGTGGACACCAGCTCCACACTCAGGTTCGGCCACAACATGCAGGATAGACCGGCCGTGTTGAACACTGAACTCACTGAACACGCTGAACTAACATAGCTAACCAAACTAACTGAGCTAACTGAACTCACTGAACTAGCATAGCTGACTGAACAAACTGAGCAAACTGAACTAAATTAACTTACTGAACTAAATGAACTCACTGAACCATCTGAACTCACTGAATTAACTACCTGAACTAACTCAGGTCACCGAACTCACTGAACTCAGTGAACACGTTAGTCAGATAGCCATGCGAATTGCATCATCCTTTTCTTTGGGCCAACCTGAAATTCAATTCAATTAAATTTCATTTGTATAGCCCTTAATCACCATTACAATCTCAAAGGGCTTAACAGGTCAAACATTTATTATTAACCGCTGTATGATATTCTGTTTGCTGACATTAATCAGCTACTTGTGTCACAAAAGCTGCTCTAGATAGATATTTCTTTAATTTGTTTGTTTATTTGAATGGATGCATTTTACTGAAAGAAACTTGGATTTGGATTTGATGTTTTACTGAATATAATCTTAAAGGTAAAATATTTAGCAAATGTACTACACTGCTAAATAAACTGAAATGAATGTACTGTACTACATGCTAAGTGAAAATACTGGCTTCTCTGACAACAGCTCCACAACTGGTAAGTTATGGTAAGTTCGGTCAGACCTGTTCTTAAGTTAAGGTAAGTTATATCAGACCTCTTCCGTGTCGGAAGGTTTGTAGATGTTGTGGGACTGCCAGATATGTAGAAAATTGTCCCACAAACACAGCAGGCTGCAGCCATGGCAGCATGCCAAACAGACCGGATTAACTGAGACTGTACTGGATTCTACCAACCTAAAACGTCCTCTTTTGGAGAAGCTCCATGAGCAGAGCTGTGCTAAAACCAGTGAATCTTGGAGGTGCCTTTTAAAGATGGAGACAGCTTAGAGCCCAGAAGGATTTCAAAACGGATGGCCCATGAGCCAGTTCATAATCTGATCTGATAAAATGATCAACTTAAAGTTTAGGACTCATCATCACTTGCCATTGACAACATATAATGTTGCGCTCGGCTCGACTTTCGTTCAGTGTCCTCAACCTGGCAACCTGTGTGAGCTTCGGGTCAGAGAAACTCTTTCCAATGTGTGAATTTGGACTGCAGTACCTCTTTGAACACTGTCATTGTAACTTAAACTAATTTCCTTGAAGATGGCAATTAAATGATAGAATAAACGCCTGTGCAGCCATCTGTTAGTTGTTAACCTAAAGCAAACTTTAGTCTGCTAGTATTTCCTGCTAACTAATTATTATTATAAGTATGTAGTCGTTATGTGTTATTGAAGGGAGGGCCAAACTTTGTTTAACTGCATTGTTTTCTCATGATTTCAACACTTATTTTCCCTCTTTTAGTGATCCTGAACTAAGAGGCTAAGTGTGTTTACGTGTGTTATACTAATTTAGCTCTCTCCTCATATCCCAATTCTATGAAAGCCTATTACTGTAACAGCCTCAGTCTAGACATTCAGAGATGTGTGTGTGTGTGTGTTTGTGTAAAAGACTGCAGAGCAGGTTGTCCGGCATCTTAGGTAAGGTTCCTACCCATCATTGACCCTGGTCCCGGCTGCCCTTCTCACTCGCTGTTATCTGCCCGGTAGTGAGGTGGAACATCCAAGGCCTTAAGGATTAAGTAAATGCACTTAGTGGATTGAAAAGCATTATATTGAAGTGTAGCTTAAGGGAAGAATAAAGGAAAACTCACAACCACATAAATGAGTGTTGAGGGTCAATAGCAATATTATCCTTTATATTGTTACCTCTGAGCTGAAACAGAACAGGGTGCTGAAATCAGACAGTGTGCATTATCATCACTTAATCCTTGTAAAATTATGCTAAGGACCTGTTTTGCAGTAGACTTTTGAGTGTCAAATAACAACATATTGTGTGGCGTTCTCTTCCATTTCTCTTGACGACTTTTGACAAACAAATGACAAATATCTGTTTGGATTTCAGATCGGGCATTTACAGACACACAGACACAAACACACACACGCACACACACATACACACACACACATGCACACAAACACACACACATACACTACTAGTCTCGCAGCAGTCTTAAAGCGCTTCCAGAGCCCACGTTCCAAGGAAAGTGTTGATGGTTTGCTGTCCAGCGGATAAGGCTGATTTACCGCCGCGCTACACTGTAGCCACATGAAGAAACAGACAATGGTGTACAGCTGTGTGGGCATCTGAGACTGCCTGACACACCCAGTAGGACCAGAGTTCTCCAAGCACACCAGACTCAGTGCCATCTGCTGTGGATCTAGCAGGACCAAGGCATGTGGTTAACAACCAGGCTGAGCCAAACACAGTATCAAATCACACTCTGTGCACCTTTTGTTGCCTGCCTTAGTGTGTGGGAGTGTGTGTGTGTGTGAGAGAGTGTGTGTTTATGTGTGTGTGTGTGTGTGTGACAGTGTGTGTTTATGTGTGTGTGTGTGTGTGTGTGTGTGTGTGTGTGTGTGTGTGTGTGTCTGTCTATGTGTGTATGTGTGTGTATGTGTGTGCCTGTCAGGTTCTCTCTGCGGGGGGTCCAGGGAGATATAATGACAGAGGGAATGGGAGACAATGATAGGGTTTATAAACATGCTATTTGTTGTTGTGTAGGGGTTGGGGTAAGTTGTGTGTGTGTTAAAATGTCACATATTACAAATAATTAAAGATTGACAGTAGAGAGAGTTGTTGTTCTCACCACAATGGTTCTTTAATTGAAAATGTAAAAGAGGACACACACACACTGACCCGCATCCATGACTCATGCATGTCAACATGCATAGACACAGCCACACACCGCCCTGAGGTACTTAGACAGCGGCTTGAATAGAAGAGATGGCAGAGAAGCACTGAACAAAACATTGTCTACAATCTCAGGAGAACAAGTGCAATTTAACATTTATGACTTGATCTTAACTCTTGGCATCCTATTCTCCCCATATTCTCTCTCTCTCTCTCTCTGTCTCTCTCTGTCTCTCTCTCTCTCTCTCTCTCTCTCTCTCTCTCTCTCTCTCTCTCTCTCTCTCTCT
>JAOPUA010000002.1:2318876-2331690 GCA_027122455.1 Trisopterus luscus | reverse complement strand
GCCTGCTGGGGGAGTAGCAGTGAACGGGGGGGATAGGCAGCAAAATGTTTGCCCTTTGCTTTTTGGATTGATACAAGCAGTGCAGAGACCCTGCACAGTGGGGGGCAACATAAACACATACACACACACACACAAACACACACACACACACACACACACACACACACACACACACACACACACACACAGCGAGAGAGAGATCTGTCAAAGCAATATGATGGCCAGTCTATAACAACTCCAAATAGCTCGGGTTACCTGGCTCCAGCCTCTCTCCTCTTTGTATCCTCCACTGACTGGCTACCCTGAATGCCAGCGGAATCGCCAATGAGTTGTTCCTCTCGGGCAAATGTTTATGAGAATGTCATTGGCTTACGACTCCCTGATAATGTGTTACAATATTAACATACATCACAAATTTAAAAAGCACAACTATGAGATATTATTTCCATTGTCTTTGATTGTAGGAGAAAATATGAATAATATATATATATATATATATAACACTATATATAACACAATGCATAACACTAGACTGGGTATCCCCGCCCATTCTGCCGGCTATTTGAGTTTGCTCTGAAAAAGGGTCTGGAGAAGAGCAATACATTTCTTTCTAGTTTTGATACGTTTTTGCGGGAGCCAATCACCAAGCTGGCTTTTCCCCCTGGTGCGCTATTGACTGGTTTAACACTGACGACAGGGAAGAGACGGCAAGCAACCAATTGCGTACACAAGCTGTGTTTGAAATCGTTCTCTATCACGGATATAGTGCAATATAGGGTGCTCGCCATTTCATAGTGATGTTCGAATTCTCTGTGGTTAATTTCATTCACTATATAGTGGACAATAAAATACCTACAATTTGATTGAACATATGATGTTCCCTACATCTTACTCCCGTATACCACAATGCAATGCGGGCGCATTTACTGACGCAAATTACGTTTTGAAATGTTCTGTGTTGTGTCCGAATTCACGTTTGTTCCTTTCCTTTATAGGTCACTATATGATAAACACTATATAGGGAATAGTGAGTGAGTGAATAGGGAACAATTTCGAGACACAGCTACAAGTCAATTTAACTCTGCCCGTTGATCAAGCCTCTTTTGCTGAAGAAAATGACAGCAGCTTCCCCAGACCAACGTGCAATCTACGATTGAGTTTGTCTGGCAATAGCCACGCTATGAAAACTGTTCACACTAACTTATGAACAGTGATTACTGGTCCGAGCAACCTCATTGGCTGGAGGCTCTGTATGAGAAGCAATGCCTCCTGAAAGTGAAAAACAGTAGATAATAAAATGCATAAATACATAATTCCTGTGTAATCCCTTGCATATTAGACTTCAGGGAGTGTTAATTTAATTCTCCACAGAAGGTTCACATCAGTACAGGGTTAAGCAGTTACATCTGTTTCTTAAATCACTTTGTGGATCCTGAATTGGATTCTCAGTGTGCATCCATCTATCCATCCTTCTACTTACTGGGGGCAGCTAGGGCGACCTCCACGAGGGGCCACTCAGGATCCCTCGACCTCCACAGTTCAGCTGGAGATGTATTCCTCCCAGGTGGTCCCTGGGTGTTGGCCCCAGGGTCTGCTCCAAGTCGGCCCAGAACACCTCCAGTGGGCAACAGATGCCAGAAACACCTCACTTAGTTGGCTCTCTCCATAGAGGGGCAGCGGTTCTCTGCGGTCCAGGAGTAGTTCCCAGGTGATCTCAGACCAGTAACACAGGGTTCCTGGGAACCCTGGCCCCAGACCTGTATCCAGGTGAGGACCATGACACGGCCGCTCGACTGTCCTCCACCGAAACACCCTATAATATATCCGTCGAAGCAGCCACACCCTGTGTAGAGCAGAGTGTAGCGTCACATTGTGCTACTGGTAGGGTCTGCCATAGTAGAGTGGTCTCAGGTGAGGGGCCAGACTAAGAATGGTTCACCAAGACCCCATGAAAGAACAAGAAAGAGGAGGAGAGACCCTGCGGCCCCCGTCTGGAGCCAGCCCCAGACAGAGGGCTCGTCGGCGAGTGCCTGGCGGCCGGGTTTGCCACGGAGCCTGACCGGGCACAGCCCGAACAAGCAACGTGGCATCCTCTCCTCTTCGTCCTGTGGGCCCACCACCTGCAGGAAGACCTGCTGTGGTTGGGTGCACTGCCAAATGGGTGGCAGTGAAAGTCATGGGTCTCAATGGAGCAGACCCGAGCGGCAGAAGCTGGCTCTGGGGAAAGGAACCAGAGCTTTTGAGGGAGGTGCATTGCTACCAATGAGATCTGGTGGGGATTACCTCTACGCACAGTCTCAGCTCTGGTACCACACTCCTGGATAGGGGTTGGACTCTATTCTTCTCCGAAGTTGCCAGGGGCGTGATGCGCCAGGCAGGTGTGGGGATACTCATAAATCCCTGGCTGAGCGCTGCGGTGTTGGAGTTTACCCCGGTGGACGAGGGGTAACATGGGGGGGAAAACTCTGACAGCAGTTCAGAGAGTACTCTGCCTTCTTGGAGACCCTGAATGGAGTGCTGTATGGGGCTCCAGTAGAGGCCTCGTAGTTCTGCTGGGAGACTTCAACACCCATGTGGGCAACGATGGAGACACCTGGAGAGGCGTGGTGGGGAGGAACTGCCTCCCTGATCTAAACCCGAGCAGTTGTTTGATATTGGACTTCTGTGCTAGTCATGGATTGTCCATAACGAACACCATGTTTGAACATAAGGGTGCTCATAATTGTACATGGTACCAGCATACCCAAGGCCGAGGATTGATGATCAATTTCGTGATCGTGTCATCTAATCTGAGGCCTCACGCTTCACACTCGGGTGAAGAGCGGGGCGGAACTGTCAACCGACCACCATCTGGTTTTGAGTTGGATCAGGAAATATTCTGGACAGACCTGGTAAGCCCAAACAGGTAGTGCAGGTGAATTGGAAACGTCTGGAGGAATCCTCCGGCTGAGCTTTTCTAGCAATCCTGTGGAGGTTGGGGGCATTGAGCCAGAGTCGGCGGTGTTCAAAGCCTCCATTGCTGAAGCTGCAGTGGTGAGCTGTGGCCTCAGGGTCTTAGGTTCCTCCGGGGGCAGTAACCCTCGTGGACACCGGTGGTCAGGGAAGCCGTCCGACGTCCGGGATATGTTATCCCGGAGGACTCCTGATGCGGTTGCATGGTACCGACTCAAAGGGCTGCAGCCACTGCCGTGTTGGAGGCTAAGCAGCGGGTGTGGGAGATGTTCAGAGAGGCCATGGAGAAGGACTTTCGTTCAGCACAAAAGTGTTTCTGGAAGACCATCCGGCACCTCAGGAGGGCGAAACGGAGAACCATCCAAGCTGTGTACAGAAAGGGTGGGATTCTGTTGACCTCAACTGAGGAGTTTGTTGTCAATTTCCCTGGCGGAGATCACTGAGGTAGTTAAACACCTCCGCAGTGGCAAAAGCCCCAAGGTTTGATGAGATCCAGCCAGAAAGGCTAAAAGCTCTGGGTGTTGAGGGGCTATCATGGTTGACACGAATATGCAACATTGTGTGGGAGTCTGGTACAGTGTCAAAGACTGAAAACTGGTAACCTTTGCAGCCTGTGAAGCCAGCCGAAATGGCTACCGCAAAGACTTTGATAGTGGAGAAAGCCAAGTTCAATGCCCACCTCACAATGAGATGGGTCAACGTGGTTGTTGTCATACCACATAGAGAAAGCGTTCCACTTCACCATGCAGAGGGCGGAAGAAGAAGGCGCTTAGGCACTCTGGATAGTGTTGATAACCACTGCTGGCAATGTCTGCCCTGGAGGATTAACCAATCCAATGCAAACACCGACACATAGAGTGGGTGATGCACTGTCCCATCCTGCAACCCGTCTGACTGAGACCAACCATGACACTACGCGACAGCTCTCCAGGGCCACCAGAATGAGGGACAGATCCTCCTGTTTGGCCCACTCCAAAAGAGAATGGATCAGTAGAAACGGCAGGAATGCAAACATGCGAGCCCACGGTATAGGAGGGCACGCCATTGCGTCTAACCCTTATTGGGGAAGATCCTGATTGCTGAGTGTGAATCACATCTGGACGCCCACAATATGCAGGACTCTAGGCTGGGCTGATCTGAACAGAGCAGCCGCACACCAAGCGAGTAAAAGGAAAATAACTTTTTCTTTCACCATACAACACATTTATGTGTGCAGTGGGGAGCGTCAGCCACTCGCTTCTGAGTGGGGAGGTACGTCCCTCCCCAATGCGTCGACGAGGTGTCCGTAAAGGCCACAACATAAGACCCTTGAGAAGTTCAAGGGGGCTTCCCCAATATTCCTGGTCTAGCAACACAGAGCCGGTATGGAGAGCACCCTGAGCTTATGTTGCCTGGGGATCCAACCTCTGGGTAACCACCGCTGTAGTCTACACTAAAAGGGGCAGACACAGGGGAACCACAGGGTGGGCAGCTGCCATCAGCCCCAACAGGTGCATGATAGACAGTGTGGTCACGCTCCTGCGAAAGCGGGAGAGTGCCAAAGGACTGCATCTCACAGAGGAGGCTAGAGGCTCCCATGTAAATGGCTGGGGAGCGGTGAGCTCTTCCTAGTTGATGGCTGGACCCAAGGAAAATCAAGAGACGGTTTATCACCATCATGGTGTCACGTCTCGTAGCTTCCTCTGAGTCGCCCAGGACAAGCAGGTCATTGAGATACATCCCTTAACGCCTAAACGGCACCAGCACAGCCTCCACACACTATGAGGAGGTGCGCAGGGCCAGAGAGTAAGCGGATGGCAGTCGCTGTCAGACATCTGCTGCACTCATGAAGGTGACACAGGGAAATCTCCTGTGAGCCTTGTGAATAGGAATAGGGAAGAAAAACATCCTTGAGATTCAGTAATGTGAACCAGGTGTCCCCTCTCACTCAGCTCCGACTCTTTTGGAGCAACGCTCTGGTAATGAGCATTTGATTTGTTGAAGATGCAAGATCCAGAATTGGCTCATCTCTCAAGAGACGAGCCACCTTCGCTGCAGAGCCATGCTCGCAGCGGGGTCCAGCAGCCTAGCTCAATAGGCAGAGGGTGTACAAAACACAACAGCTCTATAAATAACCCTCTATTCTCAAAAGAACACGCAAAGCGATGGTCAGGAGAATGAAGCGAGTCTGTATCTTCTGATAACCCCATTTTGTATAATCTATGAAAAGGGGTGATTCAGAGCAACAAAGCTTCTCCTATGTGCCACTGGGGGAGGAGCTAGAAAAAATCCAATCCAAGCAACATGGCCCCTCCCAACGAGAGGAGCGGAGTGATGGAATTGCTCGTCTACAGGTGGAGAATACTGCTGCAAGGGAGGCTAGAACGACAGAGGATCGTGTCGCGAGCGTAACAGGCAACTCCACCTTCTTCATACAGCAAACCGACTGTAGAGAGAGAAAGCGGGGAGAGTCAGGGTCTAGGGGACTAGTACTCACAGCCCGCTCATGAGGCACACAGGAATGCTGCACGGAGGCAGGAGAACCCTGGCTATACTACGCCGCCCTACAACCGCAAGGGAGGGCGTCTTCACATTGTATGTGATGGAGTTGCTTGTCTGCAAGTGGAAAAACCACGCTGAGGTCCCCACCTCAGCGTATTATCCGATAAAAGCGTTGCTCTTGCAATGCGCATAGCGCTCGGGGAGAGGGCGAGCAAATGGCTGACAAAAGTTATCTGGCCCCTCCCCCCTTCACATCGCGTGTGATGTCTGGCTCGGCTGCAAGTGGAGAATACTGCTGCAGGGCATGACAAAGCGACAGGGCGATAGTAGAATGTACTATGAGCAACCCCGCCTTCTCCCTACAGCGAACCGACTGTAGGGAGAAAGTCCCCAGCCCGCTCATGATGCACACACGCTGCGTTTCTTCATCTTAGATAGTCAAAGTAGTTGACTCGTTTCAGCAATTGCTGAAAGAAAAGGGAGAACGAACGCTGCTCTGCGCCACGTTATATACACGGTGCCATAGGGAATGTGGGCGGTGCTCACGTTGATTGGCCCATAGCTGAAATTTCCAGTGAACGCAAGCACCCGCACAGGACAAGCCCATAAAGCGAAGCCTAGACCGCGTAGCCTACATGAAATATAAATAAAATGTCCCAAAGTTGCCATGGGTCATTACTATGGGGATAACAACTCAGTCTCATTGAAACCCCTCCCTTTTCTTTGCATGGATAATACGCCCAAAATACATTTTTCAAATCCCTGGTGTTCTGACTCCTGATGAAACTGTGGGTTTACCGCCGCTTCAACAACACGGCACAGGATTTTCTTTTTGGGGATTCAATGTTCCTTCTGAGTCGGGGTAAAGGCAGCAGTGTGAGATAATTGCAGCAGTCTGAAATTAAACCTTACTCTTCAAATAAAGTGCCTACACTACAAGCCAGGCCAAGCGCTATGCATGTGATTTATGGTCATCAAATAAGTGGTATAGAATATTCCAGCTTTATTTATTTAATAGTAGCATGTTCTGTATAGTCAATAGTAGCAATGTTCAATAGTAGCAATGTTCTGTCCTATAAATTGTTTCCCATCAAGGTTTAGTCTTAAATGCATGTTGAATATGTAAAAAATAAAAAAAATGCGGTATATCCTGTAGATTCACCACAAAATATTTGAACGAACAATGAGTTGTGAATGATGCAACATTTGCATTTTGTATTTGTTCCATGAATTAATCACCACTACTTCTGAAACTTGTGCCTGGCCCTGGGATGGCCCAACCAACACACTTGTTTAAAAAGGCAGGGATGGGAGGAGGGTGCTTGAGGGTCAGCTCAGCAGGTTCCCAGGGGAACACACACAACAAGTGTATTTATCCCGATTTAGTGAAAACAGACTTGATATCCCTTCCAACAAAAAACATATAATGTTGATATAATGTTTCATTCTCGTTTGGATTTTCCCAAATTTGAGGTAATTGTTCATGCTATTACTTTTTTTTTTACTAACCCTATGATCCACCCTTCTGTTTTTTTTTTTTTCATGTGTTTTTTTCATGTTCCAATGTAATTATATTTCAGTCAAAGCACAGTAAAAACATTGAAAGCCATGGTTAATACAACTGGAAGTTTGTCTTTTTGAGAACTTCTCAAACATTGAGCAATGTTTGAGAAGTCATCAAAGATAGCATAGCTCAGTGCGTTGCTTCATGCTTGGGAGGTTGAGGACTCCCCATCATAGTCCTCACCTTACACATTCTTACATCATGCTGGGGCTTCTTCATGTATCTCCCACGCAAAGCTCTTTAGCTCAGCTTTAGCTATATTATGATGCAGTTCACGTTTCTTTTTCATTACAATGTTCTCTGGGGCTGCTCTTTGGAAACTGTGAAGGTCTGAACAGATAGAACAAGAAAACACACTGGAATGGAATCACAAATGTATTTGTTCATCTGAATATGAATATCATGATATCCCCTGTTGAGCAGCAGCAGAAGTGCAGCTCAACACACTTGACCTTGGCAGACCAGTGAGCGCCAGAGTGCTGGCCGGTCCTGGTGTCAGTGCCCTGGCAGGGGGCCAATGGCTGACTCTGCTGGGAGGGTTGGCAGGGCTTATGGTCTTTGGGTGAAGATCATTGTACCATGTTCAAATATGAGAGGCTGCCAAGAGGGGAGCCCAGACCTGGGCGGTTGGTGCTTTGGTGGTGAGAGCAGGCGGTCCCAGCATGCAAATCCACACATGGAACTATACACACATACACACACACTCACACGTATACTCGCACAACACATACACACAAGAATATACACAGCCATACTTGGTCACACAGCAGAAAACAATCATGCAAACATACACACACACACACACACACACATGCACATTAAGACATTGCAATATTTTCAGACACACATACTCACAAAATAAGTGCACACACACACACAAACTCACTCATACACACACACACACACACACACACACACACACACACACACACAAACTTAAAGACAGTGATTATTGGTGTGTGTATGTTTGTATTAGTGTGTGCATGCGTGACTTTGTGTGACAGGTTTAGGTGAAAAAATCTTGTTCGGCCTCCAGGAAAAGATTGGATGAAGCTCAGAGACATGGAGAACCACAGTGGGCAGACAAACCCTCATCTGCACCGGCCACCTTTACCGGGGCCTGCAGGGACGCATGCTGGCCGGCTTCTATCTACTGCTCAGCTTCTTTTTCCATGGCTATTACAGAGTTGGTGGCTGCACTGAAATGTTGTTCCAAAATTCCATCACTTGATCAATTGCCTTTGTGGCTTCTGAGAGAAACGAAGAATGAAGAGCCTTGGATCATGGATTGTTTGATCACTTGCTCACCAATTCTTCTACCAAGCCAAAGAATGTATAACTAGGGGGGAATTTGCACTGAGCTCAAACCATTTTATTTTGGTTTGAATTGGTTTGAATGTTTTTTAAGTGTAATCTTTGAGTGTATAATGGCTAGATATTAGGCTGTCCTACATATTGTTAGAGCACAATTTAAAGGAAAAAAACGCCAAAAAAAGGCATTGCCGCCGACTTCCTGTAAAAAAAAATTGGTACCGCTTTATATTAGGTCCTTGTTATAAGCCTTAGTTAATAGATAATAAGACCCTTAGTATATGCTCATTAACATTAATGTAATCAGTTGTTAATTGTTAAACACATTACAAACCCATTTTTTGAGTCTTACTACTTCTTACTTACCTATAATGTCATTGTTAAACCTTTACTAGGGTTTAACAATGTATATTAAGGTTAATAAGTCCTTTATTAAACAGTTAATTATGCATTTTGCAGGTACAGGATCTAGAGCGGGAACAATGAGTATTAAGGTTAATAAGACCTTTATTAAACAGTTAATTATGCATTTTGCAGGTACAGGATCTAAAGCGAGAACAATGCTTATTAAGGTTAATAAGTCCTTTAACATACACTTATAAACAGTTAATGTGTAATTCCGGTGAAAATTTAGGCCAGGGTCTTTTTTGGCACGAAGTCCCATAAAATAAGCCCTGCAGACACTTTTTTTGTCGTTTATAATCAAGTTTAGAGCTTGCCCGGAGCAATGTAGCAGCCCAAATGGCTTCATTTTATTGGCTAGGGGCACAGCGAATGCTTCCAAATCTGCATTTTTTTTAACCACGGATTTTGCTCAAAATAGCAACAAACCTCTGCAGTAGCATGACTAGGGTCCCTACTTGTAAAACAAAGCATCAACAACTTAGTTAGCGTATTGGGAGTTTATAAAAAAATACTGTTTTCCAAGTCTGTGCCGCCATGTTTCCAGGAAGTCAACACAAGTCGATTACCGGCTACCGTAAATAATTTATTAGAGGAGCCTACAAATTTAAAACAGCCAAGTATCAACAAGGGGAGATTGTTAAGTTAAATTTGTTGTTATAATATTTTTTCCACCAATGGGTGTCAGACGGTCCGGCAAGGCAAGAGCCTTGTTACCGATCAGTTTGTCCCATCATTTACGACACCAGGCTCGTCATTGACACTACAGACCACTCTAAAGGAGACAGGTACAGACCCCTTCCCTCTTCCAAGTGACAGCGTACTGCGGTGAGCCTGCCCAAACACAGAGTGACCAACCAACCAATCAGGCTGGCAGCGACACTACATGATAATTATAATCAGGACAGTTTAGGAAGTCCAGAATATGCATGCAGTGTTGTTTCTCTCACATTATCTACTGAGCGGCAGCGATGATGGGCTTCTCGTGAAGCATCAGGGCTCGTTATATCATCCTCTCTTCCTCCACCCCATCTTTCCCCTAAAGTTCATGCTTTCTTCTTTAACGTACCCTCTCCTCTCCTCCACAGTATTTATTTCAGAGGAATAATAATAATCATTATAGTAGCTTGTATTGTGCTTCATCTGATGCACTCATGCCTTGTAGTTATTGAGTGTGGGGAGAACACATTACTGAGGAGATGCTAGTTCTTCCCTTCCTCACTGTGAACTTAAAAGTATTCTACTGCATGCTGCTGACACCTAGTTCCTCCATTACCATTTAATTGCTAACCTCTCAGAGATGCTGCCTAAGCCTCAGCTTTAATCAACATGGTTGCCACCGTCATAGCAACTGGCTCGAGTCTTTGCCTGCCTCCACTTTATAGCACGCAATGGATTTGGGTGTTAAAATAGCCTGAGAATATATATACTCAGGCTATTTTAACATTTTCGCTTTTTCGGGTTGTTTATGTTGAAATCATTGCTGTATTCTTTTCTGCTTTCTCTATTTGCAGCTATTGTATCTCTCCAATAGCACCTACAGCAGGGTTTGGAGTTCTGTTTGTGTATGACACTGCAGTACCAGAGCCGACCACCAGAGCCAGCGAGTGGAATGTAAACCCAAACCCTGGTGTTGGGGCTTCGGTCAGCTCTCTGATCATTCTCTATCTCTCTGGCCTTCTCGATGCACTGAGGTGTTCTGAACCGCGTCAGCTCCTGACGTCCCCTCCTGACGTCCCCTCCTGACGTCCCCTCCTGACGTCCCCTCCTGAACACGGTGTGATCTGCAGTCCTTTGATTGACGCTGGAGCTGAAGCGACAAGGATGTGCCATAGGCCTGGGAGGACATTTGATTTGTTTTGAACTTGAAGGATGCGCAGTAGTGTACGCTGTGACAGTGACAGCCGTTTGGAGCGAACGAAGATGTAATAGAGCTAAGAACTTAGGCGGGGTGGTCACAATATCCCTGCGCTGCTCCACCCACACTGATGTCTTTGAACAACCACATCATCCCACACACACACACACACACACACCCAAATACACACACACACACACACACACACGCACGCACACACACACACACACACACACACGCACACACACACACAGGTTCCAGTCCCGGTGAGGTAGCCCGTTGCTTTGTCTCTGATTAGCAGATGATCATGCCCTACTCTCCCACTGGCCTGTGAGCAACAGGAAGTAGCAAAGTGCTACTGTTCCCTCAATACTGTTTCATGTCAGAAACAATAAGCACATTTCCATATCTTCAAAAACTGGGTCACACTTGCAATGCTGTACGCAGGGATGAATCAACACTATCTATAATGTGTTAAGTTACAATTGGCCATCCATTATGGGAGTCCCTTATGGATGTGAATGTCATGTTTAATCTGCCCACCGTCTAGCTTGTGTAGAATGCTTTATAATGTGGTTGGACATCCCTCAGACGCTATGTTGCTGCTCTTTTTCAGGGTTAGGCTTTCCACAGTGACTTCTTGCTTGAGATGCCTTGCTTGAGAGAAAAATACGCGTTTATAAGGTGTTTGTTTTTGTGTGTGTGTGTGTGTGTGTGTGTGTGTGTGTGTGTGCGTGTGTGTGTGTTGGCTTGCATGCTTCTGTTTGTGCTTTTTAAATTTGTCTTTTTTTGTTGTTTTTCTTAGGGGCCGGCTGAGGCCTTAGCTGACACATCTCCAAATGCATCTTATTCTCGTTTCATTCCTTTCTTACTCATTACGTTTACATGCATGCTAGTCTCCTCAATTGGACAACTGCAATTCGACAAAAAGAAAAGAAAATCGATTCATTGGCCGAAGCATGTCATACCCAGGTACGATAGGTGGCACTGTACCCATTTCAACTTGTGTTAATAGAGCCACCGGCTGACCTCTTTACCTCACCAGCAACAACAAACTCAGACGACATTAGAGAAAGATGTTTTCACGCAATGAATGAATAAAGATTGGTAACACGTCGTAAGAAAAAAACATTTATTGTGTTTATGTGCCCGTTACTACTGCCGGTAACAAGTTACTACTTTACAACCTTGTTGATGAAAAACATTTAGAAAAACATGTACTTTAAATTCAGCCTTGGGTGAACAGGATGAAATGGAAACTTTGATTTCACCCACCGGGGTGAAATACATACACATACATACACTTCTTATAGGGGGTAACCACTTTGGCACGACACTGGCTTCCTCCATCTTCTTCGCCACCTTTTTAAATAAATAGCCGTCTCTTGTTTTCTGACGGCGACAACAACAAGACTTTTTCTCTTTTTCTCTCTCTTTCTCTCTCTATGTCTCTCTCTCTGTATCTCTCTCTGTCGCTCTGTCTCTTTCTATGTCTCTCTCTGTGTCTCTCTCTGTCTCATTATGTAGCTCTCTCTCTCTCTCTCTCTCTCTCTCTCTCTCTCTCTCTATATATATATATATATATATATATATGTCTCTTTCTTTGGGGAACGTCAGGATTCATCCAGTGTGACAGAATGACAGAATGCCTAGAGATTAGTAGCATTATTTATGTGCCTGTACACACACGTACACACACAAACATGCACACACACAATTAACCCCCCTGCCAGAATCCCACATCTCCAAAGGGAATCAAAGAAGCATTTTCAAAAAACGAAAAACGGTAAACAGGTTTGAGGTGAAAAGATGTACAAAACAGAACATCTATGATTGGTGTCTGGACACTCAATACACTAACTCAAGCGGTAATGAGGTCATGTTTGCTGCCAAATGTTTTAAGAGTTCTGAAGGCCAGACATGACATGCTGGCAACATAATTATTCAAAAATACCTAAATTCCAGGCTTGTCCCTCCAACCTGTAGGTGTCCAAGGTGGTCTTCATCTCCTGATGCCTGTCACCTTGAAGTCTGGGCTTTTGTCTTGTTAACTCACACCATCATGAAGAAGACCTACCTTAACATTTGCCTCTGTCAAATGTTAAGGTAGCACATACACACATCCATATGTGTGTTTGTGCATCAATGCATATGTTGTTGTCTGTTTAGAAGATAGTGTGTGTGTGTGTGTGTGTGTGTGTGTGTGTGTGTGTGTGTGTGTGTGTGTGTGTGTGTGTGTGTGTGTG
>JAOPUA010000002.1:2286555-2299074 GCA_027122455.1 Trisopterus luscus | reverse complement strand
CTATATCTATAGATATAGATATATATATATAGATAGATATAGATAATCTATATATCTATAGATGGATACATATAATCAGACCACAGGCGCCTAGCTTAGCCAAGCTTGTCACCCATTATCTCCCAGCCTAGAGGCCCTTAGTGTCTTTATGATCCAAGGTGAGGTGCCAGCGGTTGGTTCGATGGTTAGCTCCCCAAGGTGTGGCTTGTGTCTGATCCTGCAAACATATCAAATGTCGGCACCTCAAACAAACTTGGTGACTCCCTTGAAATGTAAAAAACCCTTGTTAGGCTATCGCATGCAAGACTGCATTGATGATAAGCACAGTAGTATGAACCAGGGTCAACACTGTGGGTCCTACTAGCTCAGGTGATGCGTTCCTAGAGGGCATTTTGAGACTGGAATGAAAGGGACTGAAAGCATAAAATAAAGTTGTGGAGAAACTTTGTTTTCAAAAGTGAAGGTTTATGATTGATACTATACTTGAGTAGCATACACCATAAGAGGAAAATACACAAGACATTAAATTATTTTCCTCTGATGACGCCTTTCGTAAGTTTTAGAGAAAGACGGTTATGATTTAGTCTTATCTTCAGTCATCTATCTTTTTTTTCTGAAAGAAGGCAGAGGGAGCTGCAGAAGAATGGTCTGGACCTGACCTCCACATATCTCTTTTCTTCATTGACAGCGAGGCTTCTTAATAGCAGAGCTTCCCACTTTTTAGCCCCATATGACTGCACAATTCAGCGAGCCGCTTTGTGCTCATCATCAGAATTTCTCCATCCCTCTCCCACTGTTTCTCCTTCACCTCAACCCAGCCTTGTCTTTGGCTTCCCTGCCAGGCACCACCAGATCTGGATAGCAGACAAACCCCTTCTCAGAATGTCAATGCTGGAGCTCTGCGTAATTGTCTTGGCATGGACTGTTTCACCAGAATAGCCAGAGTGACCGTGGTCAGCAGACTGAAGGGCGAATAGTGTTGGAGAGGGACTGGAGAGTCGGAAACAACAGAGAAAGAACCATTGCAGAATGAGGGAACACAATTAAAAACGATGGGTATGTTGCAGGAATGCACCGAATGCTGGAGAAAACCCTGATGGAAGGAGGAAAGGGGGGGGGCTAGGAAAGTAGGACCACACCCGGAATTAGTTTTCAACCGGCAAGGAGGTTTTCATCGTAAGGAGGGTTGTGGGGGTTGTGCAGTAACAGTATGCTCTAATGCAGTAACAAACGTGCCTTGGAGAGATAACAACCACCAAGTCAACTTGTCCCTGTTCCTCTAGACGGGAGAGAAATCCTCGCTTGAAGTCTGTTTGAACTTCCCCTGAAATGCTGTACTAATTATCACAGTCTGTCATTAGTGTACAACAAGCCCTCTGATTCTGCTGTCCCATCCAAATGGAACCAACTGCATACACACACACACACACACACACACACACACACATCAAGCAATTATGTGCCTGGCTTCCATCTAGCAGTCTATTTTCTTACCTCGCTGGTCCTAGGCAGGGGTTTTAGTGTAGATTTGAGTCGAGGGATGATACACCCTGTCAGCAGTCAACAAGGTTTGCTTCACTTGCCTTATTGAAACTGAAAAATGCACATTTTGGTGCCTTAGGTTTAAAGAATTAACATGTGCAGAGCTGACAGTCTGAGAGAAACCTTGAGAGTCTAGACCATTCAGAGTACTGCACCTCGAGAAGTCTCTGCGTTGGCTTCAACATTCAACTGCTTGACACACAAACACCATTAGCACCATTGGCAGGATCCCATTATCCTGCACCTTCTGGAGACTGGAGGAAACCCACACAAACACAAGATAATGCAAATGTCACCCAGACATGATAAAAGGCCATATTTAAAACCAAGGTCTCTGAAACGGTGATGCAACAGCCTTTCCCACTGCCCGCCACAGTGCCTATCAGCTTCAACCAAACATGGATGCAGTACATTCAGAGAAGGAACATAAATGTAATGTTGTTCCTTTTTACAAACTGCATGATGAATATCTGTCCACATCTTCACTACGTATCACAGTGTCGAGGTCCCGAGAGATAAAGCAACTCTCAGGTAATGCATAAGCAGGAGACTGCTTTCAAGGGAGTTCTGTGGCAGATTATCTTTGGGATCTGAACAAGGGGAGCTGATGTTGATGAAGGGAAAGGATGGCATTTAATTCAGTACTTTGTTCCTCTCCTTTGGCATATGTCTGATAATATCTGATTAAAGTCTCTTAATCCTATGGCATACACTTCTGTAATTATCTTAGAGACCTTCCACTGTGACCATATCTTGTCTCACACTGATTTAATTTGTAACGTGTGTGCGTGCATATGTACCCCCCACACATGGACACACTCACAATTAACCCTTTTGGTTTCTATGTCAGCTTTGTGGTCTTTTTTTATCCAGGTAGGACAATGTATGATTGTTAGATCACTAGAGTGAGGACACAGGAACCCATGAAGGAAAACCCATTATGATTGACACATATCCTCTCTCCTTGTGTGTGTTGTAATCCTTTGTCAAATATCTAATTAGCATGTTGTTTTTGAAGACACAAATCATTGTAGTGGACCCATAAACCCATAAAAAGAGGAAATCACGTGCACCCCATTCTGTCTGGCTGAGCATGCTGCTTGTTTGATTTGTGTGATTAACTCATGTTCAGGTAGAGAGAACCTAAGAAAGTTAGCATGCTGTGTAGATCTCATCAGAGACCTGCTCAGCAATGGAGGACAAGCACCTCATCTGCGTTGAAAGATCTTGTCAAGAGGAACGATTAAAATGTATTTTGCACCGTGTAAGGTAATGTACCCCACACGTGTGTCCTTGTTATTTAGGGCATCAGTACGACTGCGTAGCACATGTTTGTGTGTGTGTGTGTGTGTGTGTGTGTGTGTGTGTGTGCGTGAGTAATCATTTAGTTTCTGCTGCCAGAACAGGAAGGACATGGTGTGAGGTGTGTTTTAACCACCTTTTACCAGTCACATGAGAATACCTCCCAGCTACAAGAACTGGAGAAGAGCAGAAAATAAGTTGCTCAGAGAGGGAAAAAACATAGTACCCCTCCTTTGTAGTGACGTGGTAAAAGACGTTTCATGAAATGCTAATTGCTATCAACGGGTACAAAATGGAATAGTATCAAACTCACTTGACAATAAAAAGTCACACAAGACATGTTCTAATGAGGAGGATTTTTTTTTTTTTTAAAGAAGCTCACACATTTTAATCTTTAGAAAGCCGGCAGGCGGTACATTGTTAAACAAACCACGTTGGCAGTGGGTTGATTTTCCTCATCCATGCTCTTTTCTCTCTTCTTCTTCCTCCTTCTTCTCGCTGGGTTTATTTATGTCTTTCCACCCCCCTGTGGCGTGTTTTAACAAGCCTGTCGCTCTTTGAAGAGTTGGCCCATCACATGGCATCAGTTGTCCTTTCTGAACTGGTTAGGAGGCGCATGGCGGTGTGCTCGTGTCGTTACCTCTGAACACTGTACTGAACCATTACTTCTATCCACTTCTGAGCAACAAATATCCCCACAGCATATCGGACGTGAACATCCCTGTGAACACGCAGGATATGAAATACTCTCACAGGTCACTTATTCTAATAGGCCGGGTCAAACTGTCAAGGCTGTGAGACAATATGGACCCGTTGTCTTAGACAGGCCGTTATTAGGGGTGGATCAGCGCCACCATTATTTACAGCCAGTTAACTATTCATGTTTGGCTCATTGAGGCCCAGATTTGAATGGCTGCCTCACAATAGCCAATCCTTTTTTTCATATAATTGCTGGCCGAGTTAGCCACCGAATCCTAATGGAACCAATAAAAATGTATTTCAAATACTAAGGAGGGGTGTAAACAATGACTTGACAAATGTTTCCAAGTGTGTTGCTGCCCAGTAATTGCCCATAACTTTATGCAACTTTATGTAATAGTAACCGAAAAATTAGTTGCACTTTACATTAGTATCCTGTTACAGTTTAATAACATCAGTGAGAACTGTGGAATAAGCAAAAGAACAATGTGTACGCATGTGTGATATGTTATAACGCAATGCAACAGTGCAAATACAGTGTTGTTAGGGGTAATGGTAAAGACTTAGTTCCACACTTAGTTAGTCCATATCACAAATTAGGTAGGGATGGGCAATATCACCTAAAATCCATATTGCGAAATACATTGCAGCCTCTTGCGATAACGATATATATCAATGCAACATTTTAAGATAGGTTCAGCATTGAAATGTATTTTGATAACATTTCTAGCAATAAATGTGCATTTTATTTTCCTTACCTTCAGTTAATTTCAGTATCTTCAGTTAATTCATATGATGTTTGTTAGCATAAACTCAATAATGACTCACTTTATTTGTTAAGAACTTCAATTGAAATGAACAAACAGCAAGGCAACCTCACTGTGTAGTCGCAGATATCAACGTAAATGTCCTGTCAAATAATAGTGTAACAGCAATATAAATAATACAACAGTAAGTATAACTTGACTGATGCAGCGTTTTCTATCATTGCCATGGTGATTCATCTGGGGGCTGCTACCCCTGAAACCACACTTGCATGTTGTTTGATTCAATGTCATTGCGTTGGGTACTCATCTGAGCTGTTGTGTTAAATATTGTTTTATTTAACTGATGATGTTCTTTCAACAAAAACATACGATTTGCAGGTGACCCAGGGAAGACAATTATTCCTCTTCTTTGGGACAAAGTAGTAACACATCAAGTAGCAAAGGAAAATGCACCATCTCATGACGTCTCAAGCAGTGGCCCACTTCTGAGATTTTGAGCTTAAATTCTTCCCAAACCTACACCCCACCGATCCAACATGCATATTTGAGACTCAGACCTCTATCTCATAAAAAAGCGAAATGCAATGGAACTTTTTTATATCTCATGAAGGGCCTGGGCCTCTTGACCATATATCAAGAGATCCATAAAACCTGTCCACAGGCCAGCTGTACACACCTTAAGGCAAGTTTCTATCTCCATCACACCACACATGGGGAACTTGGAACCAACTTTATTTTTTTTGCAGATTCTACGTTTTGAGGTCACGCCCCTTTTTGTGCCTCAAAAAAGCCAAAATTCATACAAAAGTCCCCCGGGTTCCCAGGAAGGACATATCTTATTTCTAGCTCTGACAGCTTTGACAGAATATCTAAGAAGTGTCGGTTGCAAGACCTAATGGATCAGAATGTGGAGGTATGAATAAACCTTTGGAATGGATTTCTTTCAGTGGAAGCAAAGCGAATATGCATTTCTGTTGTGTCCCACAAAACGATATTGTCATAAGCAAGCCCAAAGAAGAATAAATGTCCCTGGGCCACTCGAAAATCTCTGTCTTTACTGAAAGAACAGCATCCATTACATCATCATCAACCTATTCTGTCATATAGGTTGGACACCTAGCTGAACCTAATGCTGTCTTAAAAATGACTTAAAATATGTATTTATGTATGAGAACAATAATACTATGTTTGATTACATTTATTAATAATAGACTACTTGTGCATGCACATACAGCATAATATAAAAAAAAACGTTGGAACTGCTAAGCAAAATTAGGCTTCTTTTATTTTGGACTCTTACAGAATTGTCATTCTCAAAGGTGCTAAATGATTAAACGCTCATGCATTAAATGCTTACATAGAAGGGCTCATGGATATTTCTAGGATTATTGTATGTAGTTGAAGTATGACAAACTGAAACTAAGACTAATAGCAGTCAAAAGGTGTTCACAGCCCACGCACTGCCAACCCCAGCGACTGCACTTTTCAAACAATTCAGGGCACTCGTCATTAGTCCTAGACGCAGCTATCCTTCCGACAGGGGTGGGTCTTTGTTCTTCAGCACCGGGTATTTTTTACTTCTAAAAACAACGACACGCACACAAACACAAACAGACTAACACACACAAAGACAGACAAACAAACACAGACACACACACACAGACACTGGTTTAAGAGCAGATGGCATTTATGTGTGATCTTGCCCCTGCTTGCAAAGTGGTGTTTCCAGTTCTTGCCACCTTCTGATGCAGACATGTGATTTATTCCTTCAAGGAATTTTAATCAGCAATTTCCATAGACCATTTGTCTCAAAGGTGTGTAGTTTAAAGCTTTGGTTTTGAAGAAGACGATTTTTTAAGTTTCCCAAAATGTTCACAGTACAGAAAAATGGCAGATAGTATGGATCCAAGAGGCAAAGATTTTCAGCATGTAAAATTATTCCTGTACACCAAGTGTCAAATACTGTCATGCATAGAGGTGGTGGTGCTGAACATTAAATTTTTACCATTAATTATAGCGCCCCCTTTGGGCAAAATCAACAGATTACAGGAAAAATCAGGAAAACTGGAGGAAACTCCTGCTCTGCTCAGACTCAAAATAAACTCATCAAAAATGAAAGGAATGCGTAACAACAGCAAGAACAACACACCCATAATCATGGACCAAAACCAACTGGAGGATGTAAACAGCCTCACATATCTTGGTAGCATCATTTCAATGGAAGGTGGCACGGAGGACGATGCCCAAGCCAGGGTCAGAACGGCAAGTACAACATTCAACATGTTCAACAATATCTGGAAGGCAAAAAACCTGGTCACTCAAGACCAAACGGCAAATCTTCAACTCAAATGTAAAGACCACTCTTCTCCATGGCTCAGAATCCTGGAGAACTACCACCACCATACGCAATAAGCTGCAGACCTTCATCAACTAGTGCATCAGACACCTCCTGGAAATATACTGGCCCAACACCATCTCTAATGCCAACCTGTGGGAACTCACCAAACAAGACCTAATAGAAACCCATACTTAATTTTTAAACATACTTAAACTTAGTATTGCACTGCTGAGATATGGCCGCTTAAAAATAAAATCCTATCCCCTAGAATAACAATATGTCTCCACAGATAGGTATCGACAGATACACTGTGAATACTAAATTAATTGTTTCATTAACATGCTTCATGTGCTTTTGGGGGTAAGGGAAAGGAGCAGAATGCAGAGTTGTATTCAAAGTCTATGCTAAGACATCAAAGACCTTCAAATGTCTTCCCTGCTGGCAAAATAAGCATTCTCCTTAGTTAAATAATTGTTGGGTATATTGATTAGAGGCATTTAATTTACCTCACCTCTTACTGAGGACAATTGAGCCTTAAGGAGAGTGGCAAAAAAAGAGAAGGAGTGATTATATAGGGTGAATAAGAGCAATGATGAAAACAGAAATGAGATTCAAGCAAACAATAAGTGAGCCAGAGAAAAGCAAAGCAATTACATTTAGATGTCAAAAAAAGCAGCCACAATTATCATGATCATGCAGAATCAATGTCTTCACATTGACATTTACATATTCACAATGGCAATGTTTCCCTCCAGGTTCATTAAACACCAAGTACCTTGGGTTTGCAGACTACGAGTAAGATTGGACTGCTGTGTTTGTCAATTGAACACAGCATTTCCGTAAAAGTTAATATAAGGCAACATTTGCAAGAAAAAGTACTTGCCTACATGGCTGTAGGTAGGATTGGAAAGTTGTTAGAGAGAACAAGAAAGAGCGGTAGACAACAATATTTTGAAACTTAATAACCAGAAAAATATTCGCTCCCTCTCTTCTCCCTTCCTCCCTAGGTTTGCCCACCCTTTATAAGTATTGCGTTTCACACACCTGTGATTGACAGGAAATCTGGATTTCCCAAACCAATCACAGAAGAGAGGCCCTGATTTGTCAGAAATATCGTGTTGAGGTTGTGGCCCATGGAGATGCCCCGAGCTATTTTCCAATTAGTGTCACAAGCCAAGACAAATATAAGTTTGCACTGTAGCAGAGAGAATGGGGGAATAGAAGGGGGGAAAACAGTGGAAGGTACAGAGAGAGACAGAATGTGGCCCATCTTGAGAGAATAGCCATTCATTGCAGGTCCGCTGGGAAGGCACATCTCTATGAAAGCTGCCCCAATCTGGGCTCTGCAATATCAATTAAGTGCACAGGGGTTCGGTTGGTATGCCATGGCCGAACAAGTCTCTGCATAGCCTGGCTGCCTTTTGAAGAGGCTGCTTCCATCAGGTGTATTCTACCCACTGAAATGCCTGACAGCTCCTGCTTTGTGTACAGTGATACATTCCTGTACTTTCGAAAAAAAAATAAAGGAAATAGAGGACAGCATGACTCACCAGGGGCTATAATATATGGAAATGTGTACTGGAAATGGTATGCTAAAATACTGGTTAGAGGCAGATCTGAATTACCAAATGCAATTACAAAAACATATACCCAAAAGTATTTTTCTTGCATAATTGGAGCTTTGTAATGCATCCATTTTTCAAACATTGAAATTGACTATATACTGCCTAACTCCATGTCTAGTCCAGGAATAGCCGCTTCCCCTCAAATAGAAATGCAGATTTGTTGGGGTGTGTGTGTGTGTGTGTGTGTGTTAATCATATTTGCATATACATCAGGAAGAGTGGACTGTCTACCAATGTAACCTGTGTGTAATGGAGCGAAAAAATACTACTAAGAAATATTATAATAATGCTGTACTTTTAGACTAATCTGAAGGGATTAGACTTGAATGAAGGACACTACTTTCCCTCTAACATAATGATCTGTAGCAGAGGGAAGGGAGAGTGTATAAACATTGAGTTAGGTGTTAAGGTGGTAGGAAAATTGGTTGGAAAGTAGAGAGTAGAACGCCAGGTTTTCCTGGAGTAGTCTCCTCTGATCCCTTCACTGTGGCTGCCATGCATTAGTCAAAGCCTGGGAATATGTGAAGGGGAAAAGGGAATCCATCAAGAGTAATGGTATTGCTGTATGCCCCCGGGGCAGGCATCTTTAATCCTGAGCCATCATGCCTCAGCCATAAACTATGCAATCACGGCAACAGTCAAGACCCCTCTCAGTGCGAGCATGTGGTCTTCATGCTCTATTTAAGTCATAGTATTTGAGTCCCTTCTCTCTCTCTCTCTCTCTCTCTCTCACACTCTCTCTCTCTCTCTCTCTCTCGATAGATGTTGAGAAACTATGTGAAAAAGGTTTAATCTAAATTATCACATTAGCCACACCCATCATGGTATTCCACAGAATGACTCCATCTATTAAGTTATACACACAGACCATTATCTTATGCCAATGGATATTGAAATAAATATTGAAGGAGCTTTTGTTGCAGTCAGATTCACTTTACTTTATTTGTACCCGTAGGTAAACTTGTTTTGCAGTTTAAAAGTGGGCTTCCGTTACACAGTTTTGGATACACATACACACAAACCAAATGGGACAGTCACATAGGTAAAACTGTTAAAGTGCTCCAGTGCTAATCCCAATTAGGACACTTAAAACTGACTAGCATAAATTAGATATAGTAAAAACCAGATAAAATTATCTAAAAATTAACTAATTAAATTAATACATAAAAATATATGCTCCAGATATATTTTGTGCACATTTTGCAGTTTTCTACAGCTTGTTCATCAGCGTGATTGCAGCTGGAACAAATCTGTTTTTAAAATGCTTGGTTTTAGACCTTGGAACTAAAAAACTTTATCCAGAAGGGAAAAGCTAAAACTCATTGTGCAAAGGATGCAAACGGTCATTTAAAATGGAGTTGGTTATCCGCTGTACCTGTCTAGTGTACAGGGAGGCCGGGTTCAGTTGTAGATTCTCCTATTAACTTACTGGACCATTTCACAACCTGATTAAGTTAGTTCATGTTCTTGACAGAAAGACTTCCAAACCATGAAATAAAACAGAAGGATACAATAGATTTGATAAAAGCACGATAAAACAAGGTCATTATGGTTTTATCCACATTGAAGTAGAACAGTTTCCTCAGACAGTGAAGACTCTGGTGCCCCTTTTTACACACAGCAATACAATTTTCTTCAAAGTTCAGTTTAAAATCAATCATCATTCTAAGGTATTAATATACAAATCCACATATTGCACTGGTTGTGTTTTTATTGTTGTGACATCATGAGGGGAAGCATGTTTTCTAAAATCAATTATCATATTTTGTTTTGGATATTTTTAATTGAAGATGTGACTCCTCACACCACTTCACAAAGTCCTCAATTATCGGGCCATAACTAGTCTCATTTTTCTGGAGGAGACTTACAATAACGGTCATCCACATAGTTAATTATGGTCCTGTTTTCATATTAACTTTGAGACATATTGGTGTATAGGATGAAAAGTAAGAGTGACAGCGAACATCCCTGTCATGACCCAGTAGAGGAGCAGAGTTGGCTAGAGAGTACTCAATTTACCCTTACTCTCTGTGTCCTTCCAGTTGAGAAATCCACAATCCAATCCACAAGATTAAAATCTAGGTTGAATTGTTCTAAAAGCTAGCTGAATGTGGGGTTGGATTCTGTTAAAGGTTGATGAGAAGTCAACAAAAAGGAGTCGCGCATGAGACCCACTTCCCTCCAAGTGTTTAAAATTCCCATGGCATGCTACTTTATGGATGCTTATATATCGATGTTAGTGGGCCCCTAATACAGTATTTGAAGACATTCAAGAAATTCAGCCTTGGTGCAGAATTACAGCCACTACGAGCCAGTCCCACAATGAGCTCTCTACAAACGTGCCGTATTTAGAGGCAGGTCAAGGTGTTTGGTGGGGGTGTGGCCCTGAGCAGCTTGCGGCCAAAGTACCATGTGCTCGTGTTTACAGTGGAACACTGAACACTAAGAGTGCTCCGGCGGAAGTCCTGGAGATCTATATCTAAATAATATCATATTAGAAAGAGATAGAGATCTATATAATATAATATATATTATCATGGTCAAAAGCTGTTTGCGCCTCCCGGATTATGAATCTCAAACGACTGCGTCGGGTTCTCAGACGCCTCTGGTTCTACCACGTCAATATTAAATACAGACTGAACCGCGAAATGTAGGAGAAAGGGATTGTTGCCCGCGATTGTTGCCCGGGGTTGTCTTCCGCCGGAGCCCCGGTGCCCGCTGCCCGCAGTGCTCCGGTGGGAGATAACCCCAGGCAACGGGCAGCGGGGCTCCGGCAGACAATCGCAGGCAACAATCCCTTTCTCCTCCATGTCGCAGTTCCCACTTCTTCTCCATGGCCGAAATAACCCCCAATACGAGTCTCGTTGTTTTGGAAATATCAGAGACTTCAGAGAACCCGACACAGTCTAGTCTTTTCACCAAATGGGAGCTTTATGGAAGCTTGCATTATTGTGTTGCGTGTTTTGCACCATAACACACACATCAGCAGGTCGGTTATCCAAATAACAAAGAAACGCCACTTGTGTATTCACACACACAAGTGGCGCTCGCATGATCGTAGCTCATTGTCTCATCAGCTAAATTCTCTGGGCGGGCCAAGCAGAGAAAGGGGAGCTAACATGGCCCCTTATGATGACACATGGGGCCAAATCCTAGATCGACGTTTGAGCTTTCCTTTTTGCAAAGGCGGAGCAAGATACCTACTGCTTGTTTTACACCTAACACAATTGTATTGGGGGGCCATAGGCAGGCTAGGGGAACTCATATTAATGTTAGAAAGTAAGAAGAGGCAAACTACATGCTCAGTTTTTCGTATGATTTCTGACCTTACCAATTTCTCAATTTTTCAGGGTTTTTGGACCTCTAAATTTGGGGACAGGGACAACCACAGCATTCTTCCAGACATTAGGGACATGCTGTGTCTGCACGGACATTTAAGATGTAATTAAATATGGGACTCAGCTCTTTTGCACAGGATTTAAGTAGGTGGCCACATATATTGTCAGGGCCTGTACTTTTGTTGACTGTTGGATAAAATCACTGCAGATTATAAATATTATTATAAATACAGCAGCTACCTTTGGCCGCCTCCAAGAAACTCTGCCTCCAAAATCAGCCAGTTAATTTGTTACTAAGCATCTATTCTAACCTTTGGAGATAGAGTGGTGGCCATAGGTGATCCCTGTTCACTGCATAAAGACAAAAGCAGGGGCATGAATTGTCAAACAACCAGAGGCAGGTGAAGGGTTTTGAATACCTCACATACTGTATATACCTCACATATATATAGGGCAATGAATACCTCACATATATATAATATGATATGATATAATTGAAAAACATGCCTTTGGTTTTATTCAAATAGGTCACCATTAAATAGAACATTAATATGTTTGGATGTATAAATAGATATTGTGCATGATGGGATATTGTTCAGTTTTGCGCTCCCGTCTAGAGAGTCATGCCGTCTCTGATATCGGGTAACTACTACTTGACACTGTGACTTCATGGTCTGAGTAGTCAGCAGAATGTCTGTGTTATACCGCAAAAAGAGTTTTCATAATTTTATGAATTATATTATGGATTTTAGGCTGCAAAAAAAATATTTGTAGAATTGATTTCAGGACATAAGGGCATTTGGTGAAAATCATTTGGTGAATGACTGTGGCCAGACTGGCCGCCAACTTGAACGTCTCTACAAACGAACTCACCTCACTGTCCATGCTGAAGCCTTCAAACAACACAT
>JAOPUA010000002.1:2132302-2147468 GCA_027122455.1 Trisopterus luscus | reverse complement strand
CCACCCCGGCGGCGCGCCGCCCCCCACCCGCCCCGCGCCGCGCCCCCGTTCATGGTGACATGTGTGACTCTCACTCCACAACATGAAACAATGGTTAACAAAAGTATGACACAAAGGGCTGGAGGGGACAGAAATGGTGGCGGACAAATTCAAAACAAAAACTCATTATGAGACATCAGAAAAATATTATCGGACCAATCTGTTGAAATCTGTGACATTTTAACCATATTTTGAGATTTTTTTCTTCACATTAACAACATGATACACGTTATCCCAAAGCTATCAATTCATGGAATAAATATCTGTATTTATTCTGTAGTTATATTTATCTCACTCACACACACACACACACACACACTCCCACTCACATACCCTCACCTCAACAGGGGGTGTGGCATGAGCCAGCTCCAGTGCAAACTGTTCCGGCACGTGATTGGAGGAGATGGTTACTAGGCTGTTGAGGGACTGCCTGCTGTGGTGGCTCCCCCGGCTCCCGAAGGCGCCCCTGTCCCCGGGGGCGGGGGAGGCAGAAGGGGAGCGCGGATGGGCCCGCACAGGCAGCGTCCCGTTGACGGTGGGCACCAACGTGATCTCCCCCTTGTGGATCTGCCTGGCGGGCTTCTTGGGGTGGTGTTGGTAGCTGCTCTCGGCCGCACGGCAGTTGTAGTTGTGTCGCGGGTCCTTCTTCTCGCGGCTGCAGCGTGCCGTGGCAAACATCACCATGACAATGAGCAGCAGGGCACACACGGCGCCTAGCGAGATGATGACGATGAGCGAGAGGTCCAGGGCAGGCTGGCTGGAGCTGGTTGGGTCCAGCGCGGGCGGCACCTCGGCCGTGTCCTGCAGGGTCAGCTTGAGCACAGCGCCGGTGGCCAGCCGGTTGGTGCCTCGATCCTGCACCTCCACCCGTAGCTCCAGTGCCTCCTTGGCCACCTGCTCCAGGCTGGCGTTGGTGCGCAGCTCGCACCGCCGCGCGTCCATCACGAACAGTCCGTCCTCGTTGCCCCCGGTGATGGTGCAGCTCACCTCGCCGTTGGCACCGGCATCCCGGTCCGAGGCCTTGATGGCGGAGACCAGCTGGCCCGGCGAGGCATACCTCCACAGGCGCAGCTCGGCCGTGTGGTTCCGCAGTGGGGGGGCGTGCACCACGGGCGCATTGTCGTTCTCATCCAGGACAGAGAGCAGCACGGTGGCATTGGCACTCAGCGGGGGGTTCCCACCGTCCCGGGCCTGCACGGTGAAGGCCACGCGGCTGACATCCTCGTGGTCAAAGCTGCGCAGGGCGTAGATGGCCCCATTGGAGGGGTCGATGGTAACGTAGGTTGAGATGGGGCTGCCCTGCACCAGGGCGTCGGCCACGGTGTAGGTGACCTGGCCGTTGGTACCCAGGTCGGGGTCCGACGCCACCACCGTCATCAGGTAGGCCCCGGGGGAGTTGTTCTCCGACTTGAACACCTCGTAGCGGCTCTTCTCAAAGCGGGGCGGGTTGTCATTCTCATCCAGCACCTGGACGGTGAAGTGTTTGATGGTGGAGAGGCTGGAGGAGCCACGGTCCTCGGCGATCACCGTCAGACTGTACTCTGAGCGCTTCTCCCGGTCCAGAGACACGTTGGTGAGGATCATGTAGTTGTTCTCGTAGGTCTTCTGCAACCGGAAGTGGCCGTGGCCGTGAAGCCGGCACGTCACCTCGCCGTTGGCTCCCGTGTCGCTGTCGTGCACGCGCACCAGCGCTATGAAGGTGTCCACGGGCGCCCCCTCTGAGATGTAGGCCACCTCCTCTTTCCCCGGCGTCATTAGGTTGATGTTGATCTCGGGTTTGTTGTCGTTTACGTCGACCACTTTCACTACTATTTTGCAAAGTCCCGGAATTGAATTTGGACCCATGTCCTGAGCCTGCACGTCCAGTTCATAGGAAGACGTTGTTTCATAGTCCACTTTTTTGATCAGAGTAATGTGACCATTTTCCGGGTTTATCTTAAATGTTCCCAAGATCTTTGGGGAGACGTGGCTGCTGAAAGAGTAAACGATTTTACCATTGGTTCCCTCGTCGGGGTCCGTGGCGTTCAAATCAATGATCAGAGTTCCCAGGGGAGAATTCTCCAGGAAATCGATTACAAAAGCTTGCTCATCGAAAGCGGGGCTGTTGTCGTTGGAATCGGAGATGCTGATCTTGAGCAAAGTCGAACCAGATTTTGGAGGGACGCCGTTATCAGAGGCCGTGAGTTGGAGCTGGTAGCTGGACTGAACTTCGCGGTCTAATTCTCGCATCACTACCAACTCAGCATATTTGGCCCCATCCGTTCTCGTCCTCACATCGATTTTAAAAAAGTTATTGGTGGTCAAGGAATATGTGTGTAGCGCGTTTTCTCCCGCGTCCGGGTCCGTGGCGCCGTCCAGCGGCACCCGCGTACCTACCGACGCACTCTCCGAGATCTCGATAGGGATGATGGCGCGAGAGAAGTGCGGAGAGTTGTCGTTAATGTCCAACACTTCCACTTCCACGTGGAAGAGCTGTAGATACTCTGTGGGCAGCGTAACCACGTCGAACTCGATAGAGCAGTTGAGGTTTTTCTCACACAGCTTTTCTCGGTCTATTTTGGTGGCTATGGTTATCTCCCCATCGTCCTCCCGGACTGAGAGGAACGAGGTGTCCCCCCGCTGCATTGCGCGGAACCGAAAGGACAAGGAAGTCGGTAATTTGGACAAAACCCCAGATACGTCCTCCTTTAGCCTTGCAATTACTGTGCCTACTTTCTGCTCTTCATAAACTTTATATTTCAACGTCTTACCGTTAACGCACTCTGCAACTGCGAACAAAACCAGGAATTTGAATAGTGCAGTGGATAATGTATTTCCTTTGGTTTGATTCTTCTGTGGCCCCATCTTCCCCGACCAAGACGGGCAGCACAACATTAGGAAAAATCGATGTCCTTCAAAAGTCTGTCATGATAAATTGTTGTTGTTATTCTCTGCCTGCAGACGTCCGCAAAGAAAGGAAAACCACAGAGGAGATATCAAACGTTCAAAGAAATCGCTTTGCTTTGGTTTCAAGTCCAGAAAAGAACATTCGGCGACGTTTTCCTTCTTCTATGTCTTCTTTACAGACGGATCTGTTGCGCGCAGGCAACATCCAGATCGCCCGTCCTTTGTGTGCGCCAGTGAATGAGAGGAGAGGATGGGTGAAAGAAAAGGCGCAGCTCTCCTGTGTGCGTGCGTCTCTCTCCCTGCGCGCCGCTGTCTGTCTCCACCCGCCCCGCACGAATTTTTTTCCTCAGCGCACACGAAATTCCGCCCCCCTTTCTCTCTAGCTTTTCGTCTCCTCCTCCTCCCCCTTCCTTTAGCCCAGAGTGCCCCTGCTCAGCCTACAGGGGGTCCACACGGGGTTATTGATGGAAGCAGAAGTCTGGCGGCCCAACCCCTGAGAAACCCTGCGTTAAAAGTGTGCCACAACAATAGAGGAGGGAGGAATTATTCTGGGCTCCAGTTCAAACAGGCTCGGAGACTGCGGCCCACCGTCGCACCCAGTATTGTTACAACTGCAATTCACTAAGTGTGCCCATTCTTTACCGCGCAGAGAAGTCGTTTGGCGCGCTTAAAAATGTTGTTTGTTTATTTCTTTCTTGTGCGAAAAATGCGATGCGCTGATTGAGTATTAAAATAAAGGCTAATATCAATGAAGCACATTTGGCTGATTTCTGGGAACTGTCATCTTAATAGATTTACAATATTAAAAACATTTTGCTGTGCCTGTGTTATCACGCATCCTCTCTAATCAGTGCAAACCTTTGCATGAAACGAACGTTTGCTTTTATTATTAACGATGTAGGCCTACGTTAATAATCCTGATGTTGCGTCAAGTGAAGGGGGAGCTACTTTTTAATCAAAAAATGTTACTTAATATTTAGGAAGAGGAACGCGTCACGGGACAATCGAATCTCCGCGCGTGGCGAATCCTAGAAAAGGAGTTCCTGCAGCTGAAAACGCCTCGTGGCAGGTCACGCGACCTGACACCCCTCCCCCTCACCCCGCCAGTCACGTGTGCATAATGCAGTTTTATGACCCCCGCATCCCAATCTTGAAAACAATCTGCATCATGAAAACTCAAACTGGCGTTCAGAGAGCAAACAACTAAAGCTGATGTGGAGACTACGGCCATCTGGCGCGAGCCTCAGACAGCCCCCAAACCTACAATTACACCCCATTCAGACCAGCCGCCTCGCCTGGGAAACACTATGGGAGAATTAGCCGAGGCGCTGAGCAGCCGTCAGACTTACCAGATAACATCCTATTCCTCGCCTTATCAAATCTGTAGCAGAATCCATGGGATGGGACATGAATGAAACTCTACTCTACTTTGAACTCTTGCGCATGGGATCTATTCTCTGTTGCTTTAGGGTTTGCTTTCTCCATAAAAATAACAAATAAAGTCATCACTGCATAGAATGTCTTGCTGTTTAGTTCCCGGAGTTCCTCTCAGCCAGTTGATATGTTTGCCCTTTTCCCAGTGCTTTCAGACGGAGTCATATCCAATGCATACTGTGCACACGGTTCCTCTCATACGAGGTGCCCACTTGGAGTCTTTCTGCAGACTTCAGGACGTGCGGAAAAGCTCCACCGTTCCGATAGAGCATGGTTTGGTGTTAAACACAACTCACCTTATTGAACATTATTCAGTTCAGAGTTATTTCAAAGTTGATCTGGGTTGTTATTTCTTTCTAATGAAATGAAGCACGTAGGAGGACTACGAGGTCCTGTTCCAATCTGGCATGAAAAACAATGGTCCGCAGCAGACCACTCAGAGGGCCGGTTTCAGGCGGATTGGCGCCGAGATTTCGCCCTCAGGGACCATAAAGTTACCAGGAGCCCGCGTGGGGGAAGGGGGGCGCGGCAACTTTGTCATTGAAATGAAGGAGATCCCGATGACAAAGGCGCTGAAGCAGGTGGAGCGAGGAGGCTGCAGGGGGAGGCATGTGCGCAAGGGCACTTCTCAACACAGCAGTGCTCCACACAAAGAGAAAGTTCATATACCCTCCCCCATCGCCCCCCCATCCCCATCTCTCCCTCTCTGCGTGTCACACAGACGCGCGACAGAAGGAGTGCTTCGGCGCGCGCCGAGGTCGCCGATATTGTAATGGCATTTGAGCATCTGCCACAATCACGAGCCGTCTCATTATCAAGCTGCTGCGCCGCGCGCTCATCTCTGACCAGAAGGATTGGATTTGGGGGCGCGAGGAGGAAATAGCGCTGCTTAATATTCATCCCGCACACACTCGCCACGCTAACTATAGGCTTTATAAGACACGTTCGGGGCGGCCAAGGTGGCTGATGAAGAGTTCAGAATTACCCACGCACGCTTCATGAAAGGAAGTCTCTACCGCTACAAAGTCACAAGGACGCGTCGTTCAGAAACAACAACCACCAAAGCATAATATTACTTTATTATTACATTTAGAACATAACCTTTGTTAACATCAGTCTTTCTGGAAAGTTGTAACCATATTTGCAAGAGTGCAAATAAATAACGACAAAAATGTATTAACCCCCTTTTTCCCTCTCTCTCTCTCTCTCTCTCTCTGTCTGGCGTTATAGTTCATGTTTCATTACCTCCATATGTAAATATTGTCATATTCTAAATAATTCTGCCCACCTTTTTGATCACATGCACCATAGCACATCTAGAAAACAGCAGCAACAGTCCAGCCTATAGTCACATTCTAGACACATTCCAGTTGGCAATGCCAAGGGCCACAGCCAACGAGAGCCAATTTCTCTTATGTGTGAGTGGTGCGTCTGTAAGGTCCTCTTCATCTCTGTTCTCTGGCTCTGGCCGCTGGGTTGTCTTGTTAACGGCCCACCAGGAGCCCATGCGCATTTATTCTCCTCTTCAAGGATCCCCTTGAATGGTAACACACTACGTAACCTCCCATGGCCAAGCACCAAGGAGCTGTGGACAGTGCTGAGTGCTGCGTCTGCAGCCGCCACCGGCTCACCTCTGCCACCTGACTCTCGGGTTGGGTGGCTTATAGCGATGCTTTACACTGGAGTAATAAAGTGTGTGCTTGTATTTCTCTACACAGAGCATTGCATGTCATAATACCTTTTCTTCCTCTCTTCTTTATTTATCGTATTGGCTCGGAAGTAAAAGAGATTTAAAAAATAGGCTGCCGTCAAATAGTTGTGTGCCACTCAAACTGAAATATTCATGAGCTGGAATATCATATGAAAAGATAAATGGTGAAAGCGATTGCTAGGATGCCTGTAAAGGGAGAGAGCAGCGAGGGGTTGCTGAGCCCTTTGGCCAATCAGAGAGCGGCTGTAGGCGTAGACGCAGGCGGAGGTCTGGAGACAAGGTATAGCGTCTGTGCTCGGGGAGAACTACATTGTTGGGGTTATTGACATCCCGGGAAGAAGGAGATGAAATGGCGGGCTTGTTTTAGGTTTCATGCACTGTGAGACGGCGCTGGTTCCTGTAAGATGCAAGGAGGAGAGGCCCTTCCTCCTCCGATGGACACACGTCTGGCATATGCTGCGCTGACACCTGATCGCCTTGTTTCTGAGCCGCACAATATCCCACTCTGCCCACCCCCCCCCGCCCCCCCCTCTTGCTTTATACTCCTCTGGGCCGGAGGTTCAGTGTCTGGATAACTCGCACAGGGGTGGGGGGGAGCCCGGCCCGGCCCGGCCCCAGAGGAGGATTTTTCTCCTGTTGTGTTGTTTGCCCCCAAGCCTTCTTATCTGTAGTATCCAAATACCTGCACACAAAAACAACACACACACACACACACACGCACACGCAGACACATGCACGCGCGCACATGCACACACACACACACACACACACACACACACACACACACACACACACACACACACAGAATCTGACGCACACAAAGACACACTGTGATTGTTTCAATCACACTGGAGAAGAAAATTTCAGAGTATCAGAGTATTACCCCAATTGCAAATTTTGACTTTAAGCTGTGTATGTGTGTGTGTGTGTGTGTGTGTGTGTGTGTGTGTGTGTGTGTGTGTGTGTGTGTGTGTCTTATCATTGATAATAATCTGGTCATACATTTTAATTTTAAAAGTACATTTGTGCTGTCAAAAAGCCCTTTTATTCTGCCTGGTTTGATTGTTCCTCTACACTCCCAATCCAATAAACCAACTATTATGAACCTACAAACTATTAACAAACCCTCCCCACTAAGAGGAGCAGCTTTACACCCTGCAGGGCCCCTCCCCTCACACTGTAAAACCCTTAGTTTGAAGCCGACTTCAGAAGCCTCATTAGCTCCCTGACTACACCACTGAGTCCTGGTTCTGCACAACACAGAGGTGACGACAGACAGAAAAATGTGCTTTGTCAGTGTGTCTTCGTTTGCTTTTGCTTCTCTGTGTGCTCCGGTTCTTTTTTCTTGTGCAAGAGGAGGGAAGGCAGTGCAGACAAAGTAACTCCTATCGGCCCCCCAGGCTCAATCTACAACTTGTGTAGGGGGGCATTGGGCGACACATTTTTAAGGGCTCCTCATTCATTTGACGGAGGATTTACAAGCCTGTCTCCCCTTCCCCCCCGGGGCTGAGCATGACCCCCACTCTTTCTCTTGCTCTGTTTCCCTTGGCAGATGTTAGGCAGGCGCCGGGCCTCTGTTCTAAGCGTATGCGTCTCTCTGTTGTTCCCATGGTGTCCGTGTCTCTGGGTTTTCCTAAAGACTTATGTGCCATGTGTTCCTCATTTTGGGAAATTTATTTTTTTGGTTGTGTTTTTGCAGGAATGCTGAATCATCTTTGGAACAGCAGGCTGTTGCAGTCCCTTTCCTCTCAGCTCGAGTCACCGCCCAGTCGGTTGTGTCGGCAGGGCCTCTTCGCTTACAGATTGGCAAAATAATTCAGATAAAAGACTAAACGAGGAACGAGATCAAGTGAGAGGCTCCCAAATGATTTATTTTTACCCTCTAACCCTGTTATGTGTCAGGTTGATATTGTGTTCCCTTTTCTTAAAATTATTTAAGTTCATCGAATGATATGCATCACAACATATCTTTCAGACTTCAGTTATTGAGCTAAGTGACATGAAGGGGATGAAGCCATAAACGACACTCCGTTTAATCACCCAGATGAAGAGCTTACAAAGCATTGGAGCAAACAGTGTGAGCTTGGTTAATCATCAACCACTATATCAGCACATACAGATGCCTCACTATTGAGAGGGAGGGGGGTTCCTCAGTAACAGGTTAACTCAGACCTCCATCCGGCCCATTAGCTATCACTGCAGGATCTTGATTTTACAGCTTTAATGAAATGGTTGTGGGCAGTAAAGCACACTGGTTGTGTATATTGTCGTGGTTTGGTTTGTGGCGGCAATGGACTGTGGGTGTGGGGGTGGGGGGGCTTATAACAGTGCTAATAACTCTCAGACCTTCTGTGAGCCTTATCTTAAACCATTCCAGATTACCAACCCTGGAAGGTAGGCTGGGCGCTCAGAGTCTCCCTTTGAAGCGTACCCTAAAAGGTTTGGCATTTAAGTGGTTCATTAAAGCAACCTGTGCCTGCTTTCTTGAACTTTACCCCCACCAACCGAGGGGGAGAAATGTGGTACGCCTAACTATGACTATTTTGAGAAATCAAAGATGTCAAAGGAAATGTTGGCGACAGTCTTAGTGTGGCGGGAGACTTCAGACAGAAGCACCACAATGCTGTTCTCACCGAACTGGTGCACAATACACAGCCCAATCATTGGCCATTGGTGGCTTGTTGGATTGTAGGCTGTGGTGTTTCTCTGGCTTCTCTGGAAGACTGGTTTTTACTGTATCAGAAGGCTGAAATGCTGATAGAGCAAATTAGAAAAAATAGGCCTTTAGTGACAAGCTATTTTCATCCAAATCTGCAACGCCCATGATATCGATGATTTAAATAGCCCCATCATGGTTCTGCATATGTGTCACTTATGAGCCGTAAATGCCTTGAAAAACTCATCCTATCCATTAACCATTTTCCTCGGACAACCACACTACGAACAGCTTGTGTTT
The DNA here is from genome assembly GCA_027122455.1 of Trisopterus luscus. Lineage (NCBI taxonomy): Eukaryota > Metazoa > Chordata > Actinopteri > Gadiformes > Gadidae > Trisopterus > Trisopterus luscus. Next base: position 2,138,442 of record JAOPUA010000002.1, on the reverse strand, counting down.
GTTTGTCTCATTGTTCATTCATTTGCTGGTTCATCCGCCCAGCCGCCAGAGTCCGTCTGTGTGGAAGCGGCTTAGCGAGAGATAATGGAAGAGCCCAGACGCCCCAGGTACATGTTTCTGGAAGTGTAGTGCATTATGGCAGGGTGTTCAGAATGAGAAAGTAAACACGTTTCCTGACAGTCCAAGAGTCTCCCGGCTGCTGCGTGTTCTCTCCAGGCCCCTCTGGCTTCTGAGTGCAGATACAGCTGGCAGGTACCTGTTTATCTGTGTGTGTGTGTGTGTGTGTGTGTGTGTGTGTGTGTGTGTGTGTGTGTGTGTGTGTGTGTGTGAGCATCTGTGTGTGTGTGAGCATCTGTGTGTATGGAGCGGTACGCCACATTAAAAGCAGACCACCAGCCCACTCATTCACATTATGGGCTTTACTCTTAGCAGCACCTCCATCAAAGATTCATGAAGGACACTGCAAGACTATGAGTTAGAGACGCAGGAGAGGAGAGAAGCATGGAGGAGGACTATTTGCATTAGGCAAATCTGAGATTTCAGAGCACTAAGCAGGCATTGTTTGTGGTCTGGGGCTGGGTACTAGTCACTTTCTGCCATGTAGAAGGAAATCTGAACAGTGTGCATGCATACTAATTGAAGGGCTAATTGAAATGGTAATTAAAATCCCAGTCTTATGTCGGTTAAAAATAGGGTAAAACACATGCATTGATAAGGTTTTCATTCTCTCTCTCTCGCTCTCTCTCCATTCTTTGCCCAACTATATTTCCTTTGGAGGTGTGTTGGCTCAGGAGAGAGAGAGTGAGAGGGAGAGAGGGAGGGAGGGAGAGAGGGAAAGAGGGAGGGAGGTGAGAGAGAGAGGGAGGGAGTATTGGAGAACTGGGAGAGGGGGTGGAATGAGAATAAAAAGAGAAAAGAGAGACTAGAATGGTCTCTCTCTTTGCTTTGTCAGTTGTTTCCCAGTAACTCTCCATGTCATTTGCTGTAGTGGTTAAAGCCTCACTAGCTCTCATTATTGAATTAGATTGTTTCCTTTCTATTCTCCTCATCATCTAGTCCTACGTTATTATTTCAGTTTGATTTATTTTGGTCAAATTAAAGAATGAATGGAAGAACAAAATGCTTCATATAGGTCATTCAAGGAAAAAATAAAATAAAATAAATGATGCGTACATTTATGAGTGTGTATATATCCATATCCCAAGAAGCGCTTTGCATTGTATATATATACATACAATGCATATATATACAATGCAAAGCGCTTCTTGGGATATGGAACAAAGACCTAGTGGTTTGTTGTGGCCCGATGGGAGCGTGTAAGCAAGAGGTCGCGGGGGTTAGGATCGTGAGGGTTAGGGTCGTAGGGGACAGGGTCATGAGGGTAAGGGTGGTAGGGGTTAGGGTTAGGGTCCAGCTACTTCCCAAGTGTTCTGTCTTTGGAGGGAAGTTGCAGTGAGACCAGAAACAGAATGTCTTATGAAGCAACGATGTCCGGACACAAGGATACTGTGTTCCTCGGCTGGCCGTATGTAGAACCTTGTGCTGCTCAGGGAAGCGGAAACTAAAACAGTCACAACACAATCTAGAAGTGCAAATAAGATGATTAAATAATACTATCTTAGATATTAACAACCTGGCAACCTGGAAAGTCCATCTGTGTGTGTGGAGGGGGGATTTTTTTAGAGCAACTTTTTCTTAGACATTTTATATCCTACCTTCCCATTCAGTTCCACAATTAGCAAATTAAATGTTTCCAGGTAGAGACTAAGCTTTGTGTTTCAGTTGTCATGGGATTTTCCATTGTTGATTCTTTGTTGAGTAACTGGTGTATTAATAATAACAATGTATTATATTGAGTCATTCTTGTAGTGATCAACATAAAACCTTCAGCGCTCTATACATTACTCTTTTGTCATTTTATATTATACACTAATAGTAATGACTATTATCATTCTCAGTGTCTCTCTCTGTGTCTCTCTCTTTCTCTCTGTGTCTGTTTTTGTCTCTCTCTCTCTCTCTCTCTCTCTCTCTCTCTCTCTCTCTCTCTCTCTCTCTCTGTGTCCCCATCCTTAGAGAGATATGTGTAAGTGTGTAGGGATGTGCAGATGCTAGTCAGCCATTGTTAAGGCAGCAGGAGAGCCCCCCCCCTCGCCCCCGTAGTCGACTTCTCAACGTTACAGATTTCATTCCCCACACGTGTTGGCGGGTTGTGTGTGTGTGTGTGTGTGTGTGTGTGTGTGTGTGTGTGTGTGTGTGTGTGTGTGTGAGTGTGTGTGTTTGTAGAGGGGGGGGTTGGTCAGGCTTCTAGTGACCTCTGAACCACAGGCATGCACATGTGCACACACACACACACACACACACACACACACACACACACACACACACACAGCGATGACTCACAATCACATCACCCAAAGACCCACTTGGGGACAAAGAGTGCATGCTGACACTCTAACTCCATCCCCCATTCCTGTTCTCTCCTTCTTCCTTATTTTATTCTTTCTTTCTTTCGTTCTTTTCGTCTTTATTACCATCTTTCTTTCCTTCTTTCTGTATTTTTATCACTGTTCTTTTCTTTTGTTCTTGTCTTTTGGCCAACTGCTGTCTGTGAAAACAAAACAGAAACATGTCTCCATGATAATCTTCATCTGCTTCTTTGTTGCCTGATGGATTAAAGCCTGACTCTTTCATGTTTATATCTATCTGTTTAAGAGATGGAAACAGATAAACTAGAGCTTCTTACAAGCACAGCCCTACACATGAATACACATGTATGTGCATAGGAGGAAAATAGACATGCCACATCAAGGAATAACAGCTCTCTCTGTGACTCTCGCTGAGCCCACAATGGCAAAGAAAGAGGCACACGAACACACACACACACACACACACACACACACACCATCACACACACACACACACACACACACACACACACCATAAAAACACACCACATATGTGTGTGTGTGTGTGTGTGTGTTTGCGTATGTGTGCATATGTTAACATTGTATGTGTGTGTGTGTAGAGCAGATCTATAATTGGAGAGTGCAGCTTTGCTCTTTATCAGTCTGGCTAGCACTGTGGCTAATCAGACCAGCAATCAGGCCGTGTGTTCCCTCCACAATTCATTCCACCCTATTTGCTACCCCCCTCCACACACACACACACACACACACACTCACACACGCAGACACAGACACCATCCCTTGCCCCCTCACCCCTAACCGCCCCAAGAGCCCATTCACACACTGTCACTCCTTTTGGCCTCTCCTCGTACTTACTCTCAGTCTGTGCAGACAACCCCCCCTGCCTACCCCAACAAGCTGCTGGCCTGGCACAGTGTGTGTGAGCGTGCGCGCGTGTGTGTGTGTGTGTGTGTGTGTGTGTCTGTGTGTTTGTTTGTGTGTGTGTGTGTGTGCATGCGTGTGTGTCTGTGTGTGTGTATGTAGGGGGGTAGGTGTCAGGTTTCAAGGCCTTCGGAGGCCCTCCCTCAAAGACATTATGCGAGGGAGGTTACAGACGTGCGCACAAACACACTCACAAACACACACACACATACACACACACACACACACACATACACACACACCCATATGCAAACATGCTTTCACACATCTTCACATATCACAGAGCCAGACTTTAGACACATCTGCACACTGCACCATGAGAGACCATCTTTCACGCACATACATATGCCCACACACCCACAAGCACACACGCAAATACACACGCACATGATCACAAATACACACACACACATCTCACATATGTAACCACTTGGAAGCTAATTTGAGGCAGACGCAAGATCAAGCTTGAAGATCATAGTCTCCTCCCTATCTGTCATCTAGCCCCCCCCCATGTATTCTCCTTCTCTCTTCATGTGGTGAAAGTTAATCATATCAACCTCATCTGCAGCTGTATCCTAGTCTCTCCCTGCTTCTCACTGTCTCTCTACCTGTCTCTCACTGTCTCTCTCTCAGGGTCTCTCTCCCTGTCTCTCAGTGTCTCTCTTTCAGTGACTCTTCCTGTCTTTCAGAGTCTGTCTCTCAGTGTCTCTCTTATTGTCTCTCTCTGTTTCTCTCTCTGTGTCTCACACTCACAGTCTATCTCTCCCTCTCCCTCGTCGGTCTCTCTCTCTCTCCCTCTCTCTCAGTGGGTCTCTCTCTCTCTCTCTCTCTCTCTCTATATCAGTGGGTCTCTCTTTCTCCCTCTCTCTGTGTCTTTTTGTCTCAGGTAGTAATTGGTGGCTAAGGTGGGTTAGGGTTAGGACATGACTCCCTTTCCTCTCTCTCTCTCTCTCTCTCTCTCTCTCTCTCTCTCTATCCATGTCATTTTTTCTTCAGGGCTATCGAGAGCTATTGGATGAACTTTCTCTTATCTTCTCTGCTTTCCCCCTTAAATGTGTCCACCTGCCTGGGTATCTTGTCTGTCTGTCCTCCCATCTGTCTGTCAGTCTGTCTGCAGTGTCCCTAACTCCCTGGACATATGGCTGATAGAGGCAAGGGATAGAGGGCGAAACCCCTCCCAATTCAACACACTAACACACACACACACACACACACACAAACACAGACACAACCTCACACACGCTTATGCACACTGATACGATAACACACAAAGGCACACACACATACACACACGTATATGCACACACACACTAAGATAATGAGTGAGAAAGAAAGATTTGCATGCTGATTTTCTTCCCACAATGAGGTGTATGAATGCACAGGTTCAAAGGTCACTGGTAAGGACGTGGGTGTTTGTTTCAGACTTGAGGAGGGGCATAAAACATATTGTTGGTGCATGACATCACGCCCGCATCACAGTCTGACACTGGACCACTGATTCCACTTTCTGACTTTCTCTTTTTTTGAATGTGTGTGTGTTTGTGCGTCTGTATGTGTGTGTGTGTGTGTGTGTGTGTGTGTGTGTGTGTGTGTGTGTGTGGATGTGTGTGTGTGTGTGTGTGTGTATGTGTATGCACATATGTATGTGTGTGAGAGTGTGTATGAGTCGATCAGTGAGTGTGTGTGTGTGTAGTGCGTGGGCATCTGTGTGTCTGTGTGTGTGTTTGTATGTGTGTGTTTTTGCCTTTGACTGTCAAATAGGAAATGTGACAATTTCCTAGATTTCTTACATAATACGTGTGTGTAAGTGTGTGTCAGTTTGTCCACACATTTGCCGGAATGCCTGGTTTCTGTGTGTGTGTGTGTGTGTGTGTGTGTGTGTGTGTGTGTGCGTGTGTGTGTCAACGTGTGTGTATTAGCTTGTATGTGAGTGTGTGTGAGCGTGAGTGCATGCGCACATTTGCGTTCATGCATTGAGCGAGTATTTGCAGATGTAATTGAGTCTGTGTTTGTGCGTATAAGTGTGAGTTCAAATTGTGTCTTCATGGAAGTGGCATGCATTTTCTGGAAGGCCTCACGCTACTCCTGTTTGAGCAGTTTCCTGTTAGTCCCATCATGGACATATTCCCAGTACACGGTACCCTCTCCAGGAGTTGTGGCTTATAGGAGCAGAGCTGTCAGCGTGAACGTGACACCCTTGCCCTTAAGGGAGTCTAAAGTAACCCCGGGAGACGTGTCCCATTAGCTCAGGTTCAGGTGGCTAAGGGTTAGCGCTTTCACACGTGGCGGATGAATGTAGAACAGTTCCAAACAAGAGCTACAACGCTAGCTACTGGTAAACACATCCTTTTTTTCCAAGGATAACAAACCACGGCCAACTCCTCAATTCACTCCCACCCCAGAGAAGGTTAAGGTGGTTCATCAGGGTGGAGTTCGTACCGTTAAGGCCCGGTCCTTACCGCAGTGACCGGGATCCGGGTTAGACTGCATTGACTCCCTTGGTCCTCTGCTGCATCAACTCCCCCCTCTCTCTCTCTCTCTCTCTCTCTCTCTCTCTCTCTCTCTCTCCATACCTTCCTGTCTATCTCACGCTACATTAAAAAGGATAAAACCTACAAAATAATACTAAATAACAAAACTATGACTGACAATCACTCACATGTATCTTGATAAGGCGACGTACGACAACACCAGTGATAGGATAAGGTTCACCTTATGAGTCCCGGGAGCATGACGTAGCTGTAGTGGCACGAGGATGTAGTGCACCGTCATGGCACCGGGGGGGTGGGGGGG
>JAOPUA010000002.1:2110977-2121669 GCA_027122455.1 Trisopterus luscus | reverse complement strand
TGTGTGTGTGTGTGTGTGTGTGTGTGTGTGTGTGTGTGTGTGTGTGTGTGTGTGTGTGTGTGTGTGTGTTTTAGTTTATATCTGTGTGTTTATTTTGGTGTGTGTGTCTGTGTGTGTGTCTGCATGTGTGCCTATGTGTGTCTGTGTTTCTGTGTGTGTTTAGATGTGTGTGTGTGTGTGCACATGCCTATGTGTATGTGTGGGTGTGTGTGTTTTAGTGTTTGCATCTAAATGTGAGTTGGAAAGAGAGGACCTAATTGAAAGCAGCTGTTCCAGTGAGGCACTGGAGAGGAGCCAGCGTGTGATGTGGGGGGGGGGGGGCTAAGAGTCTGGGGGTTGATGAGGACACTATTTTAACTCTTTTCCCCAGTAGTGATATTAATTCACATGACTGGGAGGTTGATGGTGGCCGTTCTTACCGTCAGGACTTGAAATTAATTATTGCTTTGTAGTTCATGTAGGTTTGAAAGACCTAAGATCTTCAAAAGGACTCCAAATGAATAGCTAGTGTTAAGTAAACCTCAATCATGTCCTTTTTTTTCTTCACAGATGCGCTGGCGCGGGTAGACCCTTGCATACCATCTCAAGGATGCCAGTGAGATGGTATGGCCAGTGGAATTTGTTTTTTGAAGATGATTGGGACCCTAGAAAAATTGCGTTACTGTTTCCAATGAGATGAAGTACTGTCGCTGTTCACCGTCTTTGCTTTGTCTCACACTAGGTGTTGCAGCTAATGGCAGTGTTATTTTGAATTGCTTTTAAAAGTTGAATCTGATGTTTGAAATGACCAAAGTTGCCTACACATGTGTCCTTTAAAAAGGTTAGTGGGGTTAGGAAAGGTTAGTACTGATACTTATTACGATATGATAATTGATTATGGTTGTTCTGTTTATCAGTGAGTTATTGTTTCAGACAAAGTGCTGTTGTGTATGTTGGTTTTGCATGTTGATCTGACAGACGTTAAAATGTAAATCAATGCTGATGTCTAGAGAAGTCCAAATAAGAATACGCTCCAGTTGCCCCTGCCCCTCAGATGTATATAGAACATGTACATGTGTATTGGAGAGTCAGAAGCATTTCCATTTGGGTTGGACGTGGACAGAAATGTGTCCCAGACCACGTCACCCCAGCCCTAACCTTCTTGTGTGGTTTGATGGATCCCATTTCAAATGTATTTGGTGCATTTACATCTTGGGAACCGAGCACATGTTAATGCCAGGAGTAAAGGGGTCTTTGTTCGACATTCTGAAACCAACAGGATCCAAAGAGCAACAGCCTTATCCATTTCTAAACTCTAATAAATGTTTTATGTGTTAAAGCGCTGAGCTCAGGTCTGTTGGCTTGCTTTCTTCATAACGTTTTACCTAGCAGCCTGGCATTGGCAGCGAAATCATTTCGTGCTGACCGCTTGGCTTCGGTCTCCTGCAACTCATCACTCATAACAAGCCTTGCGTTACTTTGCTAAACCTCAATGACAAAACAACGGGAATTAAACAACGATTTCAACAGTAGTCGTGATTAATGTGGCTCCAGCTTAGCTGACAAATGATGCTTCGGCAGGCAGGGCACACTTCCTGTTCAAGTCAACTAGAAATACCAACTCATGGATTGTTTAATTTGTCATTTTAGCCTACCGGTAGTTGTTTTATGAATAAGGTTTTGCAAAATAACTCATGGCTTGTTTATGTTGTGGATGTAGAGCTGCTCCACTCTACCCCAGAAACCACCTGATTTGGCGCCTCCTTCAGCAGGTCAGAGGGGTTACTGCATTTATGAAACATTGTGAAGTTTGTCTCAAAATTCTATACAAACATAGATTATCCCAAAACGACATCAATGAGCATGCTTGTCACATGGTCCAAAAAATACAGATTCAAAAGTTGATGAGACAATTTTAGATTTTAGATTTATTGCGGCTGATGAATATGGATATGGTAAAAAAAAATACTGTTGTTAATTCTTCATCCTAAATGTAAAACTTAGATTCACAAACAAATGTATGCATTTTTACAAACCATTGCACATTCATTCAAATTGTCGAATCAATCAATTTACAAAAAACCTTGTTTATCTTTAACAAGACACTTTAATATATTAATGAGAACGTGAGGGGTGAGAACGTGAACCTGGACACAACAGACGCATGAATACATGAGATGTGGGAAATCGGTAAAAGACAAAAGGAGATTTGAGAAAGTAAAAACATAATAGAGTGAGACAGACAGAACGAAAGCGAGGGGGAAAATAACAAGAATGAGGTTGAGAGAGAAGGGGGAGAGAGAGAGCAAGATTGAGAGAGAGAGAGGAAGAGTAGGAGGAAGATAGAGAGAATTGCCTGCGTGTGTCTTTTGTGCTTGGCTGATGCCCCTCGGGCAAAGAAGACTATGGGCACATGAATCAGAAGCTGTCTGCCTGGAAATGGCAAAAGGCTGTCATATCTCTCTATCTCTTTCTGCTCCCCTCTCTGTCTCTCTCTCCTCCCCTATCTGTCTATCTCTATCTTTCCCTCTCTCTAAGAAGCCCAGCACACTGCCATTGGGACAGTGAAACAGACACACACACACACACACACACACACATCAACGCACATGCACACAAGCACATGTTAACAAAAGAGCAGAGCTCATAGAAAAGAGCAAAGCTCATTTGGGGAAACCCATACATGTGTGTATGTGTGTGTGGGTGTGCATGGTTGTGTGGATGCATGATTATGTGTTGGTGTGTGTGCGCCTTTAGTGTTCGAATATATCTTGGTGCATGTGTATGCAAGTGTAATGGTGTGTGTGTGTGTGTGTAGGGGGGGGTGGTCATATGGTCATGCGGTCATGCCAGTGTGGACCAGTATAACAGCAGTGTGTTTCGATGATTTAAATAATATCCCGTAGCTGGACATTTTCACTGAAAAAGATTCATTCCTTCATTAATCATTTTCAGAATAGCATATACTATAAATATTGTTTACCTCAACGGTCTGAAAAGTTATCATTCTTTTTTTTATTGTGCCCACTCATATTGGGTAAAGACCCTTTTTTGTAAACGTCATGATTACCTCTCAGCGTAAACTGGAGGCTAATCTAAATAGGCTAAACCCACTAAACTAACAAAATAAGGTATTGGATATGTGACTAAGGTTTCTAATGTCCACCTAATCAGGTGTAATCTGACCTAATCTTGTAACAATTAACAATTAGCTAAGAGTTCTATATATATTATAGTTTGACCAGAGAGAATCCCATAGATAACTATTATGTATTTCAGTTAAGTCTGAAATCTTTTAAATATAGGATATATATGTAGGATATATATCCTGCCGTGCAATTGCAGATTGCCATTGGGATATAGCTGTTGTCTCTATTTTCAACAGCTCTATAGAACTGGCACTTCAACAGCGAAGTCTCACTATGTTTCCTCAATAGAGATACCTTATGATTCGTCCCTGTGGGTAAAACGGTTTACAGCACGATCACAAGGCATTTTATCACAGTCCCAAAAGAACAGTAATATATAGTCTCATGCACACGCTGTACAGCACAGCTTTCAGCAGATTTGGTTCAGAAAAAAGAAAAAGAAGAAGCTAGACGGGGAAAACTATTCCCTGGACCAGCTTGGCATTCTTTCAGACCAGGAAGGAGTTGTATAAGTACATGGGGATAAGGTGCTATTGCTTAGCGCTTAAAAACGTGATGGCCTGGGGTACAAAGGAAAACTTGGATCTATTTGTTGTTAATAGAGCGGAGAGGATTTAAGGTGGTCAAATGAGGAGGCGGAGGGGGCGGGGCCGCTGTCACTCACTATATTGTTAAGTTTCTTCTCCGTTCTGTTGCCATAGATCAATTCCAAACTTGCCAACATCCTACCTGTATCCAGTAAGTAAACCGGTTTTAAAACGGTTTACTGGATGTTGTTACCATTTTCCTGACACTCATTTCTGTGCTTCAGTGTTGTAACAGAAGGTTAGAAATCCTTCAATAGAAGCACAGCAGAACATTGGTGCATTTTGTCATTGACATTAGCAATTAACTAAATACTAGCAACAACAAAAGTATATTTATTGTTGTGCCTTGATGCTTCTGAGGTCAGCCCACAAGGCCCATTTGAACTTATGAATGTGTTGGCCTCTCATTGATGAAAGTACGTGAGATGATTTCAGCTTTCCAAAATCACTGGACATTTCCTTTGTCTATGAATGGCTCAGGAGAAGGTTTGACTTCTCACACCAATTGGGCATGTTAAATTATGTGTTCTCATAATGTTATCTCATTTGTTAATAATATTCCCCTATATTATGTGGATTACAACCAATTTTTCTATCCAAGTTTATTGTACACCGATGTGATTGGTTGTTGCATTTTGTTTCTGTATAGAAGTGCATTCTGGGTCATTGACCGTTAGTTAAGACTTAGTTCATGCCATGGCTGCTGATGATGTCCCGGAGCTGTGAAGAATTTAATAAACGGATAAAGGAAAGAGATGTAAGACATGATTCTTTTATCAACATGTGAATGCAACAGGATGAAAATAACTTTGAACTTTGCGAAGTGAAGTTTCCTTTTGGAGATGAGCACTGTAGAATTAGTTAAAGAACTTCAAGTCTGGTGAAGGAGAGAAAAATTGGATGAAGACCATGCCGTAATGGTGGTGATTCCAGAAGATAGAGAGAATGCCCAGATTGAAGAAACCATGGGAAACATCAAAGCCTTAGGCTGAGTGCGAGTGAGAGGACGGACACTCAGTCTGAAGCTGAATCTACTAAAAGTGTGCGAGTGTAAGGACGTGGTGGACCCCACTAAAGTCCCTCCGGACCTGTTGCTGGCTGGCAAGACTAAAAAGTGGAGGATCATTATTGCTTCTGAAAATCCTGTTCCTGGTGACGGTGCTTCTCCTAGCCCGTTAAAGAGTTTGTTGGATGATCCGCCAGCGGATGGCTCGGCGGAGTCTATTATTCGTGCGGTAGGTGATTTGTTGACTAAGATGGGGAAACCATCAAGCGAGAACAGCAGTTACCGTCGTCTGAGAGTGTTCTCCGGTACTTTGCCAACTCCAGTTGGAGAAGAGTCTCTTGAGCATTGGTTAGAGCATGCGTGACTGATGGTTGAGGAAAGCGAGTGTTCCACTAAGGAGAAACGATGGTGTATAATCAAAAGTCTGAAAGGTCCTGCGTTAGCTGTTGTAAAGGCTGTGCGGACTGCCGATCCAGAGGTTAGCCCGGCTCAGTGCTTAGAAGCCATTGAGAGTTCTTTTGGGTTTGCTGAGACAGGTGAAGACCTGCTTTTTGCCTTTAGGTTGTTACAGCAGCAGCCAAAGGAAAAGTTGTCTGACTTTCTTAGGCGCTTAGAGTTGTCATTGACCAAGGTAGTTCGTCGCGAAGGTCTCCCTACAGGCCGTGCTGACCATGCTCGAGTGGAGCAGCTAGGATGAAGCTGAGCACATCTGTGCAGAGAGTCCATGCTAACCCTGCTACGGACAGTAGAAGGGAAGACGTTGAGCATTTGAGATCTGAAGTTCAACAACTCAAGTCAATGTTCACCTCCATGAGAACGCTGCAAAGCCAAGTTGTAGCAGATAGCAAAGACCCAAGGTCGCTGACAACAGTGCCCACCCTAGAGACGGACGGTGAGGATGTAGTAGCTGCCTTGAGAAAACAAGTGAAGAACCTGCAAAAGCAAATGGCAAAAGTCTAAAGCCTCTGAATCCCCTGCTACAGTTCATAGAGTAGAGTCATCAAGACCAGCCCACAGTGATAATAGAAGGCAACCATCTATCCTCTCGGATGGGAACTTTTGTTATCGCTGTGGTGAAAATGCCCATTTCTCTGCTAAATGCCACAATGCAGAGAATCAGGCCAAAGTGATCCAGAAGTTGATCCACTCTCTGAAGAATAAACAGCTAAACAGGGTGAATCACCAGTAAACCGTCCCACAGTGTCCTCAGCTGAATCAGCCTCTAATTTTAGCCATGACCAGTTCCAACGGCACTTTATGCCTGCATCCACCTGCTTGACTACCAATGCATCTTTCTCTTCTAAATCATTCATTCTGAAAGTAAGGAAAACACTTTGTTAAGCTAATTTTAGCAATGTTGTAAACATAGCTAGCAAGATGTTATCTTGTACCCTAGCTGTCTGTCACTGACAGAATGTCTGGCCAATTATCTATAGACTACATGTAGGCCTACTAACGTTAACAGAATGTAACTTTTATTGTTTCCTCTAATTTGTACTCTTACCTCAGTCATGTATTTTTTGGGCTTTCCAGTTGACTCCATTGCGACTTCTTTCAGCTATATCAATACTATGTATCAACACAACTGGCTCCACTCTGGGCTCACACTTGGCCGTTTCAGATGGTAGGCGGCTTCACATTGCGCTCCCCGTGTGAAGTGACGGGCGGAGGAGCGCGATTCAGATTTTTCAACCGCTGCGTCAAAAAGATAAACAGTTCTAAACTCTTCAAATGGCTGCCACGAACGTGCGCATGCGTTCGACATACACGGAAGCGACAGTTCCACGGGAGTGCGCCCGCTTGTCGTGCCGCCTGACAGAATGCTGCGCCTTCTCTCTGCCCGCTTGCCTCTCCATTGAGAATGTATTAGCAGGCGCGACAAGAACTCCATGTTTTCTCAACGGATCTCCACGAATCACACAAGAGGTAAATTTTGTCTTCAAAACTATTTCGCCGAAAGGTGACTAGTTTGCATGCCTGCCATTGTAGTCTTTGTTACAGGTTTAGTCAATATGTCTGCAACCATGTCTTCTGATGGACAGTAAACAATGACTATTTTGCCCTCCCTTTGTGCATCACGGATGAAGTGATATTTTACATCTATGTGTTTAGATCTCTGTCTGTGCACTGGATTCTTACTCTTAGCGATGGCACCCTGATTGTCTCCATGGATCTTAGTGCAACTGTAGACTTTATTATCCATACCATTTAACAGTTGGGTTAGATACATGCTTTCCTGAGTGGTGTTGGCCATGCCGACTGGTGTTGGCCATGTGGGTTGTTTCTTTGATTTCCACGAGATGGCAGGGCCTTGCTTTGTTAAGCTAAAACAGTATCCTGTAGTGCTACGTCTATCTTCCACAGAAGATGCCCAGTCTGAATCACTGAAGGCTTTTAGTTTTAAGTCCTCATCTGTTTTAGTGAAACATAATTTGTAGCCATAAGTACCTTTTAGGTATCTCAAAACATGTTTGGCAGCCATTAAGTTCTCTGATTTTGGCTTTGACAGTGTTTACTTTATAAGTTTACTTACTATCCAGCTTATATCTGGTCTTGTACAGGTCATGGCATAAATCAGACTGCCTCCAATTTCCCTGTATTCATTCGGAATTAACGCCTCATTGTTGATCTCCCTAGCCGTCACTTTCCACCTTCAGTGGGTTAGATCTAGGGGGTAGATCTAGGTTTACAGTCTGACATTCCAAACTTTTCCAAGATTTTTAGGATGTACCTTTTCTGACTAATTTTTCTTTCCTTTCCCTCTTGTTCAAACTCAATGCCCAAGAAGCATGATGTTTTCCCCAAATCCTTAATTTTGAATTGTGATGCAGTTTTCACATCCATCTGTTGGACTATTAAGTTGTTTTGAACTGCTACCTGCATTAAGGCTCTCACTGAAGTAAGATTTGCTGTTGGACCAAATGTCTCATGGTAGTCTATGCCCTCTGTTTGGCTGCACCCCTTTGCAACATATCTTGCTTTAAATATTTTTCCCTTTTCAACATTTTCTTTAATGGCATAGACCCATTTCCCCCCCCTACTGTATTTTTACCAGTTCAAATGTGTCATTTTCTTTAAGTGAGTCGTGCTCTTCTTTCATAGCCCGTTCCCATCCTGGCCCCTCGGGTGACCTCAGGGCATCACTGTAGCTCTGTAGCTCTGTAGATTCCATGTACTGCCCTGTAACAATAATCAATAGTTACATGGGATACATCTGTATTATCAACATCTGTAATGTAGTCCTCTATTTTGGTTGTTTTCTTTCCTCTCTTTTGGTGAAGATTTTGACTATGACAAGGTTCGGGTCTGCACTGTTTTCATCTAGGATTACGTTCTCTGTTGTTTCATCACATTGTGACTCATCTGCAGTGTTGGGCAAGTTACTTCAAAAGCGTAATGCATTATTTATTACTTATTACTGTCATTTCAAAGTAATTAGTTACATTACAATATTACTGTCTTTGAATTGTAAGGCATTACACTACTTTTACATTACTTTCGCCAAAATAAAAGGAAATATGGATTTGGTGTTCAATGCAGGTCATTACACAGCAGGAGGTGTGTGGTACGGCATAATAACTGAGCTAGGCTTAAGGCCAACAAAAGTATACTATAATGGTCGCAGTTATGGCTCATGGTGCAATACATTTAATAATAGAAATACTGTAACTTTAGGTATTCATATTGAAATCAATAGAGCTAGAGCCTAAAAAGTGTGCAAAGTACACTTAACTATAATGTTTTTCGAAACCTTGTCCCTGACGTACTGAAAATAATGAGCATATGACCATCACGCGAATGTAGAGTCCGACTGCTGCTGCTGTCATCTTTTCCTCAATCGCTAGCAGTAAGAGGAAGTAAACATTTGCATGAATTTTTTTCTCCTCTGCGAATCTCGCAGTGATAGTGAATTAGTATAAAAACAACACACCAATTCACCGTTCGTGACCCATTCGTCCAATCACAAGAGTTGTAAGGTCCGTCAAGCTTGCATTTCGCTATGACGGCACCGCAGAGGAAATCAGAGGAGAGGAAATCTTAAAAAAGGGGTGCGGGCTTACGAACGGTCAAATGATCTCGGGTTTAAAATGCATTGTAACACGTGTTACTGAGATTTGTTTGAGTAAAATAAATTATAATTAGTATTTTTTTAATGCCTTACATTACCGCGTTACAGCAAAAAGTAATGCATTACAGTAATGCATTACTTTTGGAACGAGTTACTACCAACACTGCTCATCTGTATAACCTGTGCTCAAATTCTCCTCATTATCACTCTGTGTCATATCAGTATTATTCAGTCTGTGTTTGTTGTTCAATACTGTTTCTTTTAATGAATTTCATCAGCCTGTGTTTTGACACTTTCTGTGTGGGTTGTAGATCAGGTATGCCGGGCTGTTTTTACTGTGTCCAACAAATATCCCTCTTTCACCTCTCGGGTCTAGTTTCTTATGATCATGTTTGTAAGTATAACAATCAGATCCAAACACCCACATTTTTGACAGATTTGGTTTTCTCCCTGTTAACATGAAATTTTGGGGTGTTTTTCAGTTTTGTCATTGTAACATCTATTTCGAACATAAGAAGCATGTTATACAGGCCATAATACTTTCGGTAACCCCCTTTCTCTGATAAGAGACATCTTCCCATCTCAAACAGGGTTCTCCACTGTCTCTCGGCTGTAAATATCGCTTGTGTATTCAGTGCCATTATCTGATCTAATACACTTGACGTGCCATATGGTGCACTGTCTGCAAGGAATTTCTTTGTAGCTAGGGTCGTGTCACTTTTGGTTTTAAGGAAGTAAACAGACACAGCCCCTGAAAAATCATCTGTGAATGAAATTGCATACATATCCATCTCGGGAAGTTGGTTCAATGGGGCCTGCTAAGTCTGTATGTACCAGCTCCAGGGGCGCACTAGCTTTTGCATCAGCTTTTTTATTTTGAATTATTTATTATTATTTATACTGAATTTTCCCTCAGTGCACACATTGCACTCTATCCTGGTGTTACCTGTGATCTTCATACCCTCTACCACATTTGGTATTTTTAACACATCATTAGTATTGCAGTGTCCCAAAATCTCATGCCATGTTTTGACTTCACAAGATAAACTCACTTTGTCAGTGGACATCATATCATTTACTGTATTTGTAACACATTGTTTGTTATTTAGCGTTTCAAGTAGTACAGTCTCTCGTGCACCTCTATGCGGAAAACAGTCCCATCTTTGTGAATCACTCTGCTTTAACAGAATATGCTCTGTGGATATGACGGTATGAATAAGGCCTTCTTCAGTGTGACCTTGCTGCATCTTCCTTCTCTGCAAACACACCTCTGCGTCCCCTCGTTTCAATGCGACGTTGTTCATCCTGATTCCATCAGCTAGCTCCATGTAGTGTTCATTTGGGTTAAAAGTCTCGTCAAACTTTGCGAATGCGTCTCCCTCAGTGATGATGTGTGTTGTTGCTCCACAATCTACCATTAGTCTGTTACTTTTAATATTGTCCGGGAGGAATATTTGACTGACCTTGAATACAAATGTTTGTTCATCCTCTTGGTCTTTTTGTCCATCCGCGACTTGTTTGACATCATCTTTGTGCTTGGTTTTTCTCCTGCATGCCTCTTCACTGTGTGTGGAGCTTCTGTGGTAGTTGCACCATTTTGGCGCACTTCTTTGGCGGCACGCTTTTGCATATGGCCACGATTTCCATATCCATAGCAAACGATAGACGACATGACTGCTTTCATTACATTGTCCGTTTTGTGTGTAACTTTTCTGTCACTTCATAGCTTCGTAGTTTACTTTTAAACTGGATAAACGTTAATTCCTTGCTGCTCTACGTCATTGTTTCCCAAAGACTGGGTCGCAAGAGATTTTTTTTGGGTCGTCTTGTCACGATCTGCATCGGTAGGTCTGCAATATACCTTTCTGACACATGAGGGAGCTAGTGAGTCGGCGAATCGTA
>JAOPUA010000002.1:2055905-2066643 GCA_027122455.1 Trisopterus luscus | reverse complement strand
TTACGACTTATATGTTTGGTCCTACCCCTAGTGGTTAAGTGAGGGAAATACAGCTTGTGTTCTTAAAATACGTAACAGTATCTACGGCACAGTGTAACGAGTCTCCTGCCCGTCATGAAGCTCAAAGGGACACTGCTTCATAGAAGCAGGTGAACCAGCGGCTATACAAACACATCGTCCGACAGCCACCCTACAGCCATCAGACTGAGGGGAGGTAAGAGGCAGCTTAAAGGAATGCACAACAAGTGTAGGACATTGTTGGCCTAAAGGAAAATGCTCTTATGGACGGATGTACTGCCGTTCGGCCGAACTGTCTTTTTTCTCTTTATTAAAGTTTTGGAAAGAAAAAGTGGGAGCCAGCTTGTGGCGTTGCCCCTGGCTCTGCTGGGCTGGTCTCTGCGGTGGCTGTGGTGGCAGCGGTGGTGACGGTGGTAGCGGTGGTGGTGGTGGTGGCGGTGGTGGCGGTGGTGGCGGCGGCGGCAGTGGTCCCCGAGCTGGAGGCGGTCCCCTGGAGCATTGGGTCTGGGAAAGACCCCGCTTCCTTCCGGCCTGCTGCTGGGAGGAGCCTGTGAGAATCGACCCGAACCGAGAACGATTCTCACTGACCGATTGTTGGTGCGCGAGCACCTCGGAGAATCGGGGCCTGCTCTCACTCCGGCACCGCGGTGTGAGAGAGCCATATCGCCCTCTGTATCATGGTCACCCAGGCCATATGCTGGCCGGCCGAAACAGCTATCGGCTGGCACAACTGCAAGATGGCACTGGAAAAGCGGGATACCGCCAACAATCTTCAGGCCTCCTCCGGGCCATACACCTCCCTGCCAACCGACAAGGAGACCAGGGCAGAGGACAGCAGGGTGATATTGTTGACCGCCATCGCAGATTGAGAGGCACAGACAAACACTTTGTCCGTCAGGCCGACAATCTGCCTCTGCAGGTGGTCGGGGGCAGCGGCTTCGCGTTAGGACGCCATCCGGCGCCAGGACAGAGAAGCGCTGCCATGGGGGGCTCTCAGGCGAGGGCTCCCCCTCGCCTGAGTGTCTCCTCCACATTAGTGAAGTCGGTGAAGGCCTTCAGCGTCGATGGGTCCCCTCCTGCAGCGGTGAAATAGTGCTGAATCTGCAGGAACAGTGGACACCGGGTAGCCCGTCTGGAGGAGGACTGGGTGCGGAAGCACTCCCCCTGCATGTCATCCAACATGCAGGAGGGAGGCGGGGCCGGCATGGTGATGCCCTTAATGGCCGCTGCTTCGCCAATGATCTCCCCGAAGAGGTCAGCCATCCGGCGCGGCTTCTCC
This sequence comes from Trisopterus luscus, assembly GCA_027122455.1. NCBI lineage: Eukaryota > Metazoa > Chordata > Actinopteri > Gadiformes > Gadidae > Trisopterus > Trisopterus luscus. The sequence goes on along the minus strand of JAOPUA010000002.1, from coordinate 2,065,346 downwards.
CGGGGTACGACCATGGAGACGGAGGCCGTCGAGTCGGAAACTCTGGACGCGGAGTTGGCAAAGACGTCGTCGTAGTCGTCGTAATCGACATCGATGTCCTCCTCATCAAGGTCCGGAACTCCGGCCTTGAAGAGGTCGATGGCCTCGGCAAGCTCCACCGAGGGTGAGAAAAAAATGTGCCTGGAGAGGAGCTCCTCTTCAGGCAACCCCGAGCAAGTGGCGCAGGAGGCGGGGTTGGCCGTAGCAGCCGTGGCGTGTTCCACGCCAAGGCAGCGGAAGCACGCCAGGTGCCGGTGCCAGAGAACCGGGGCAGGAGGAGCCGGATGACCCTGCGAAGGGCCCAGCTCCGGAAGCGGTCCGGACTGGCCCTGAAAAGGGCCGTTTTTGTGGCGGCTCGCCTACGCCGCTTCCAACCGGTTGAATCTTCTCGGTACTCATAACTCGTCTAATCGATCAGTACTGAAAGAAAAACTTTGATTGGTGCATAGTTGAAATTTCAGTGCCACGATCACGCGCACGGGGACAAGCCCATAAGGCGAAGCCTAGATGGCGTAGCCTACATGAAATATATCTTTTTGATAGAATATTGGTGGGCTCATATAATTGAATGGGCTACTTATGTATGTGTTTAATCTTTGTGTAACCCATTATTTATTATATTCTACGCAATTCAGTTGTAATTAGAGTGGACAGTTATTACAAAACTTGTGAAATGAATACAACAATCTCTTAACTTCTAAGTTCTGCACTGTCAAAAGGATTTCCATTTTGAGGCTTTAGAGAGAGCATTTGTTAGTCAATAGGCTGCAATTACTCTACGCTGACTTTATTTGTCACATTGAACAAATAAGAGTCATCGTTCCAAAAAGGACATGCAAACAGAAAAGAAAATTAATCTCTTAAAATGGCTGTTTAAATAATAATCACAATAATAATGGTGGGGATGTACATTCAACTATATGAAATGACAAACATGGGGATGTCAGAAAGGTTGTTGCATCAAGCAGTGTGTTTCTTGTTTCAGAGTCTCACTGGGCACAGATTGAAGTTATGTAAGGATATGTTGCCAGACTCAATCTGAAGCCTCATCGTCTCCAACTCGATGCAGACTCTTGGATATTTTGCCAACATGCCTGCCCATCTTTTCCATTTTCTATTCTGAAGACTTTCTTTTTTTTTCTTTGGGCACCCGGCGCGATGCGGACTCCTTGATGAATACGAGAACATCTCAGAGAACATCTCTGAGCGTTCCAGCGGCACCAGGAGCAGGTGTCTGCAGAGAGAGCCAAGAGTCCCCGAGTCTCACAGAGAGACGCTTCCAACCATTTCATCGAGTATCAAAGGAATCACAGCATCTGTTTGATTTCATCAACAAGGGCATGCTCGGGCTTTGAGGCTACCGCAGCTGCTCGCGGTTTATGAGTGTCGTTCAAGCGTCTCCAGAGCTTCTGACTTGGACAAACACCATTTTCATTTTAATAACTGCTCAAATATGTTTATTATTACAATATTTACAGGACAACCCAGATCTGGTTCAGATCCCATGCCCAGCCACCAGGTACAATTCAAGCTTGCCATGAAGTTTGTTTTAGATTTTGTCAAACAGAACATATGGGCTTTTAACCAATGGGATGCCTTTGAAAAGTCTAATGTCTTGAGTTCTCACCCGTGCATAGAAAGGGACTAGAAAAGCTCTGCACTCCACAGATCCACAGTCAACTTCTAACCTGGCTTCAGTTCAAGTCAAAAACCGTAACTGTCATGTTTGATGAACTCTATAATATGGAGGTTATGACACCAGCTTCATCTGATTATATAGTTTAACATTTTAATCATATGTGTCTCGTGACAAATGAACCAACTTTTGAATAACTATATTTTACAGCAACACAATTTGCGGATGTTCAGAACACTTGATTGTCAATCTACAAGGTGTTTATATTAACAGGAAAACAGGAAGTCCTGATTCAGGCAATATCAATGCCTCACTTCCTCTAGTAATTACTATGGTATGGCAACAGGTTCCTCTGTAGTACAATACAAATCCTATTCTTAAGCTCAAGTCCCCCTGAATATGCAACCCTCTCTTTGCCACTATTGCCCACTCCCAACCCCAGTCTAGCCAGGACCTTGGGTCCAAATTAAATTAGCCATAAAGCATGCCATTTTTTGCAGACAACAAAAATGGACAAGGTCACGCAACAGTTGAAATCCTATCTGCTCCTTTCAGGGCCATGAGGCCCAGCGAGGCGGGCGCTCTGTCCTTGAATTGTGTGCTCATACTTCACGCCTAGTGTATGACAGAGAGACACACACCGCCAGGCAGAGGGGATCATGCCATGAAGAACGTGAGCTACGGGTTTTCTCTGGCACAGTTCTAACAGCCGCTGTGTTTATTTCAGGAGCCACCACCACTCTGTTCGCTGTTCCACTCTGCACCCCACTGGGAACCAAAGGACAGGAAAGAGCTAAGGGGAAAAATGGTGTGTTTTCTGGTTTCCCATGAAGGGGTGTGCACATCTGTAAGTGCTTTCACATCTGCAAGTGTGTCAACAGGCAAATGCACTCTGATGCTACGGGAATGAATGAGAAGGAAATCGCGTCAACCTGTGATAAGCAGCTGATTCTCAATAAACTTGTCTTTGAGATGGACATGTTCTAATGCATTTTTAGTCAATTAAATGTTAACACAACAGTATATATTCGATCATTTTATTTTTTACATTTTAGGGGAAGCCAAGCTTTGACACACATCATAAAAGTAGCAAATGTAGTACAAATATAAAATAAAAGTGCAAAAGTTGATATGTTATAAGCAATACAGTACAGGTTATGTGTTATTGTTCGGCTGATGTACTGCTGGCTGTACAATGCATTATTGTGTCACACATTAACCATGCCTTTAACAACCATGCTTCTTGTGGCAATCCAATTGACACAATGATACCCAGTTGAGCTTGGGTTTAACATTAAAGAAGGAAGCTATGGGCCTTTTGTTTGAGGTTATAATGGAAAGGCAGGTTGCACGGCAGTAATCGCCATGTCTTGTGAGTGTTACATGTGTATGCGATAGCAATTACTGGATTAGTGTTTCTATGGTTTGAGCACACTGACATGTTTGAAAGGCATCCAATGCCCATGAAAACGTAGAGACACACACGCACACAAACAAACACACAGTCTTTGATTCTTTTCAATTCCCTTATTCACTAATGCACTCAGTTCTTCAAACCACACAAACCAACATTTGCCCTCACATCCTTGTGTTCAGTTGATCCATATGTGTGCACACATGCCGTTTTAAGACAAATAATAATGACTAGATTGTCTGTGTGTGTGTGTGTGTATGTGTGTACATGCATGTGTATGCATTTCAGGATTTGTGGGGGGTGGTTGCCTGCGATCCTAGTAAAACTGACACCATATTAGATGTTCTCTTGCTGCATTTGGTCACATTGTGTCTTAGTTACGTTATTATTACGAAAAATACATTCTGGGCTATGTCGGACAGTCCACTGGATGCCTAGAGGATGTTGAAATGTATTGTCCTGCAGAGCAGAGCAGTCCTCTACGTATGGAGCAGAGGTATTCACTCTCTGTCTGCCTGGCTCCAAAGGGTTAACACATCTTTAAGCTTAGTGCAGAACTGCTGGAAACTTTGGGGGTGAGAGAGAGAGAGCGAGAGAGACGGATTAAAAGTATGAAAGAGAAGACAGAAAAATGGGTCACAGCTGTTCTCCATCTTTCCTCACCCCCCCTCCGAAATCTCCTCCTGCCCACTTCTCCACATCCTCGTCTCCACTTTCACACCACCAACCTACCCCACTGGACACACACATATGCACAACTGCACATACACACGTGTACACACACGCACGCACACACTCACATACAAAAACACATTCCACCAGGATATATTCTGCTGACCCCCCACCACAAATCTCCTCCCCTTCCTTAACCTCATGTTTCACATGTTTATTTTTTGGGCTGGAATGGAGAGGGATAGACAGAGAGAGAAAGACAGAGAGACAGGATGAGAGCGAGGGAGAGAAAGTGAGAGAGAGACAGAGAGAAAGAGAGAGAGACAGAAAGTATAATTTCTGCATGCCAGAGTCCACATGACCCATAATCGTGAGGAAAGTGTTTGTTGAGTTTGGTGGCTGAAATGTTTATTCTGAAAATATATTCAGAATTCAGGTATAAACATTACTCGATTTTAGCTAGCATATTGAAACACTTCATTTCACTCTCTGCATGGCAACATCATAGATGTCAGTTTGTTTTCTTCTGACATGGGCTGTGCTTGGATACCAAAGGCTTTGATCTAGACTCCAACAATTGCGGCAGAACATTAGGTTGAGAATGTTTGCAAAAGCTGCAATTATGCAGTTCTTTTTATGCCCAACTGTCAAGATTGCTTTCTACAAACATACAGCTCATTGCTCATCCAATTTTTTACACACTGCATTCCTTTCAACACACAGACACACACACACACACACACACACACACACACACATAGACAAACTTTAGAAAAGTTGAATTCATCCAAATGCATGCTACACATGATTTTGTGTGTGTACAAAGAATTTGCATATAAATGCACAATATATGCACAATAAATACATATTTGACCTTTTGCAGAATGATTCCCTAAATATAATGCAGAAGACTACGTGTTGAAATAGGAATGGAATCAGAACCCTTCCATTGATATCAGATTGAAGAATGTGTGTGCCCCCTATGTGTATGTTCAATATGATCATGTTCAATAAATGATTATCATGTGTCTGATCTCACTTGCACTGGAAGCAAGAGATTTGAGAAATAGAGCAAGGTGTTTTTGAATAAGTTGTGACAAAACTCTTTTGCTATGAAGCTAAGATAAGATGGTACTTTATTACAGTTTTTCTCCATTGTATACACACACAAAATGGAACTATGCACAAAATTCTGAAAACTTGAAGCTCATGTATGAACTACAAGACTCCAGACTGCTAAACTCAAAGCTCAATTCCATTGTTTTCACTCACATATAGAAATTAAAAATCTAATTAATAAATTTTTTGCAAAACTCTAAGCACAAATCTCTTAATTTAGCACACTTGTTTCACCTGGAAAACGCTGGCCTTCAAAACGCCACACCCAATTATCAATTGGTCTCACTCACTTCTCACCTGTTCAAACTCAACTGGCAAAACACTTCAATCATGTGCATGAGCATAAAAGAGGCCTCAGACGAGCTCTACTGTGTTGTAGATGAGCTCCTCTGGCCTGATCAGGATTGGAGGTGGGATACAGACTGATTTACATGTCGATCTGTTTCACCGCATTTATATTCTTATTTTTTGTTGGCCTACATAAAGCTTTTTTTGTAGTCAGTTCAGCTGAACATTTAACTTTATTACAGTAACAAATAAATATTTGCTTTGTTACCTTTTTGTCTGCTAATTTCATAATTACATCCCCCGAAAGACAGTCTAAACATTTTCTTACTGTAGTGTTTTTCATTTTACTTATAAGTCCAATTTCTGCACTGTGATTAATGCCAAAATAGGTAACATTGGTGTATTCTCAGAACTCCAACAATGTTGCAGTATCAACTATGGGTGTACAGTATGACTCTGGAAAGCTGGAGTTGTGAGCTCATTGGCTAGACAAATATGCATTGTATCCAATTCTGATACGATTGTGTCAATGCAATTTTTATGATATATTCACAGTATTGTATTACAATATGGCAATAGTCTTTACACTGTATGTATCACACTTGCAACCTATTCAACTTTTAAAAAAGGAAGCTATTTCCAAACAATTTTATACATTTTAATATGTAACATGGCCTCATGAAGCAGTGTATGTAAACAGTATTTTGATGCAAGTGTTGTAAATGTATCACACCAGTGTTTAATTGATGCTCTCTAAGAGATATTCATATGATAGCTGTGTTCATCTTTTTTTGAGTGCAGTGTGATTTGTGGAGTTTTGACAAAATTGTTAACTCTTTTCAGCTTTGTGTTTAGAGTTTTGAGAAATTTAGCAAAAGTTTCAGAAAACATGTTGAGAAAAACTGTTATACTGCAAAAAAAAACAACTAATGGGTAGTTTGTCGTACTGAATTACATTATTATCTCTCATAAAATGTATTTGGCTTTTTTATATACAACTTCTAAATTCCAATATAATTCTGAGAAATTCCAAAATGTCTAACGACTTAAAATACTCTGTACTGAAGAATACTGCAGTATATCTACAATTTATAAAACGGGTGGCATCAATTAAGCGATCTGATTTGTTCCTAACTGTTGTATAATGGGCGTATTCATAACTGCTGCTGTCCAATCAGTTTGCAGAGTTCCATATCATGCCGTGCATGGAAGTAGAAACTGTACATAAAAATGAAAGAAAATAAAATGTTGATTGATGGAGAGGCTGGAAATGTTGTTTTTTCAGGAGTGAGCAAGGCGGTGGAGAGAGGTCCATGACATTAACGAAAGCAATAGGCACACGGTGAGTGAACTGCTCGATAGTAGGCTAAATTACCGCCAAATCTCTAGCCTAGCCTTCTTTCTAAAGGACACTACAGTGTGTTGCATAGCAACCTCAGTGCACTTTGCAGGCAGCAAGCAGGGACTACATTTTTGTATTTGTGAAAAAATGGCTTTTTTGACTTTCTTGCTTTTTCAAAAGTTTGTGTTTCTGTGACTTTAATTTCGCCATACTTGTAACCATTTTCTAAAAGCAATAGCTAATTTCACTGTCCCTCCATTTCGCGTCAGGCCGAACAACGCCCTTAAAGGTTGTATCAGTGAGGTTGGGAGACAAGATCCCAAACAGACAGAACCAGCTCGCCCCTCCCTTCCATGTTTCGGGCATCCAGTAAAATTATCCTGAACGCAACACAAAACCCCACAACACCCACCACTTGTCAGAGATTGGTTGGAATACTATTTATTTGTTTGTATTGAGTGGTTGATACCATTTAGTACCATATGTTTTTGTGTATGATCTCAGAGCATAAGCTAGCTAGCTAGCTAGCAGATTGTGAGGAAAGATCAGATGAATGTGATAATTTATGTTTTGGCCTAGAATCGCTGATACAACCTTTAACGGTGGTATAATGAGCACATTCCACAGCCTGTTGTGAGCTATTGCTTAAATATAAATAGATATAATTATGTATGTATTTTATCCCTTCCTGTACATGCCATGTGGGCTCCTTATGTTGTAGCAGACCTACTGCATTAGGTTCTCTCTTGGGAGATGACCTAGGGTGTGGGTGGGGGGTGGGGGTGCCCTCTCCCTTCCTCCCTCCCTCCCCTCAGTGGACAACAGCTAGGGGAGCCATATGGGTTTGTCAACAGGAAATGCCTTCCGTGTGTGTGTGCGTGTGTGTGTGGGTGTGTGTGCGTGTTTGCTTGTTTTGGTTTGTCACTCTTCCATTGAATTTGTATGCACACATGTTTTGCAGCATTTTCTTTTCGGGATTTTGTCGATTTATGTAGGTGATGGACAAGGAAAAACATCCACCAGATAACACATAAAACGCTTGGTAACAAAAGAAAGAGAATGAGATAGTTTAGCGTGTTGCGCTCTCCACTCTGTCCTCCTTTTTTACTTCCTCCTCTGTCCCCCCGCCTGCCGCCAGAGATCAGGTTCCTCTTCCACGGCAGCTGGACACCGTGAGCTCTGAGCAGACAAAGAGAGGGAGGCCTGGACTCTGATGGCTGGCTGGATAGCCACTCCCTCCTTTCTCTTTGTCTCTCTCTCTCGCAATCTGTCTCTGTCTGTCTCTCTCTCTCTATCTCTTGCTCGCTTGCGTCCTTGTCATTCGACTCCTACTATAACCCCATAACCTTAGTACCTCCATCCCAACACATAAACACCTGTGTTCATATTTCCTTTCCTCCCCCTTACTGCTTTCTCCTCTCGCCTGCTGTTGTTGTTCCTGCTCATCTGCCTGTTCGGCCCCGCGGCTCTCTTCCTCAGCTCAATCCTACTTTAACACGATAATACTGTCAGTTTCACAACTTTTTTGCACTCCTTAAATGTCCTTCCTCAAAGTTTATTCTTTTGCCAAGCGAATTATATAAATGTTCTATAAATAATCTTGCCTTAATGTAGTGCATCCAGAAATGGAAGCAAAAAGTTGCTGAGTGAAGGGTGGAGAAATGGAGTTTGTTGTCATACTTTCAACCAATCACAGGGCGCCAGGAGCGTCTCTTTCCAGAGGCAGTCGTTGTTTATCAAAGTCCCTGCCAATCCAAGGGCTGCTTCAGGATTTGTTCGGCCTTGTTATCCAAGAATGTCTGACGGAAGTCCCCCCAGACCCTCAAGTCTCTTTTCTTTGTTTTTCATCTTTCATTTGTTCCTTTTTCTGACTTTCTTTCTGACTTTCTGTCTTTCTTTTTGACTTACGTTTGAGTCAAGGAACATCTGGTTAATGTCTCTTACATTGATATTGTATAGTCACGCACACACACACACACACACACACACACACATACAAAAACACACACACAAACACATTTAAACACACACACACAAAAACATTCACGCAAAACATTCATACACACACACAGATACAAACACACACACAAGCACACACACACACACATACACACACACACACACACACACACACACACACACACACACACACATACAAACACACACACACACACGCACACATACACAAACACACACATATACACATACAAACACAAACGCTGCCTGGCTGGAGTAAGCAGGAAATTGGTAGCACCTCGCTCCTCTCCGCCAAGTCTCGACTGGTAATTGAGCATCTGCTTTATCTCCTGAGTTCCTCATTACAAAAAGGAAGAGCGAGCAGAGGCGAGGAAGGAAGAAAGGAAGGAAAACAGAGGCGTGGGAGAAGGAGCGAGGAAACGAGGCAGGAGAGGCAGTAAAGATGATTGTAAGCTGCACATAGATGAGAAAAATGAGAGATGTGAAGTGTGTCCTCCTTGAGGTCCAGAAGCCATGAGAGTGTGTGTCTGCACGGCCCTGTCGCAGAGGGACCAATCCCCCTCCTTTATCCATTGGATTGCCATTTCTGTCTAACCCATACACACACACACACACACACACACCAAACACACACACACACACACACACACACACACCAAATACACACACACACACACACTTCAAATTCACACAAACACACACAAAACTTGCAGGAGAAAAAGGGGTTGTTAATAATAAACATAATGACTAGATCTAGCTCCTTACACACGGAGCATTTACATCTCATTATAGCAATAAAGTTGCATTATTATTAGGTTACAACTGGAAAACTCTTCGGAAATTAGGATAATGTATTCTAAGGTATCGTATTGGGGTACTGATGAAGAGAAACTTATTTTTAGGACACGTCGGACAGCGAAATATTTGATTTAATATTAGAGCATGATCATGGGA
>JAOPUA010000002.1:2041172-2051172 GCA_027122455.1 Trisopterus luscus | reverse complement strand
TTCTCTGCATGTCCTCTGCATCTCTAATGCACATACTCCCATGTTATCTTTTCATATATCTTATTATTATATATTATATATCTTATTATTTGAGCCTTTATTTTATTAGCACACATGCTGCAATGCCTAAAGATGGCAACACATTACAAACTCCTTTAGGGGGTATACTGCAGGCCTGGTGATAGGGACCAGCTCTTTATAATAGCAATGACTTTTCACCAATCCTTTCAACCTAAAACTTTGCAAGTCGTATTCTGCACTAGAACATTAAAGCCAAGCGCTGTAGCGAGGCCTTGTTTTTACATCATGTCTATAAAAAGATTATTCTGGAGAAGCTCGGCCTCTGGCAAATCGACTTGTTCGCTGAAGCGACGAGAGATAGATGAGTGTTTGCATCATGTCTTTAATGTGAGTTTGAAGAAGCAGGCGCCAGAGAGAAGAGGGGTCATAGGCACTAAGGGAAACAGCGACAGAAAGACATGAGACAATTAGTTCATTAAGTGGAGAGCTCTTAAACTAAACGGCAGCTGTGGAGTGAAACTTGGTGAAAGAGGGAGAGGGAGAGAGGGGGTGAAATTAGTCATCATTTGGACTTTGTCACGTGGACACATTTTAGTCAATTTGTGTTCATGGATTAGTTGTTATGCTTAGTGTCAGTGCCAGGAGGTAACAATGTGAAATACACAATATGTTGTGCATAACTTCTGATAGCATGTACATTTATATACATTTACATGTACACCTTTTTTATTCATATCCTATTACTATCAGCATTGTTGCATTTATTAATGTTCTGACTTGTTAGTTTCCATATTTATCATGGTTTGATAGTTATCTTTAGGTGAGTTGTATATTGATGATGATTTATTGATTCATTCGTCAGCTTTGTTTGTAGGACTATAATGTTAGCTTGCCAGAGGACATATCAACAGAAGAGCAGCCATCTTGTTGCTTCACCTGTATTGTCAACATAATCATGGGTTGATGTTGTCCTTTTACTGCATTAATGATGCTGTTAAGTTTTGAGATCCAAGAGTTGTAAAGAGAGAAAGCAGAAATGTTGAGATGAAAACTAATATCTGAGGGATGGGCAGACTTTTTGTATGGCACTCAAACAACACCTCTTATGGCGCATTTCCACCGGATGGTGCGAGTCTGTCCAGTCTGCAAAGGTGCGGCACGGGTCGCATTTCCACAGCCAAAAGTGGGCGTGATCCGGACTGAGCCGTATTGAGCCGTACTCGTCTAGCAGTACTCCTCCGATGAGGTACTGAGATGCCTGAAAGGGTGAGGGCACGTTTGAACTACACACGCCATCCGTTGATTGATCGACAGAATTGTCACTTCCATGCGGCAGAGGGATAATAACAAACAAACACATTCAAAAGTTTGCCGTCCTTCTTGGACGTCCTACATTGTTGGTATTTGTTCATTGTATGCATTATTTTTCCTTGGATTTAGTAGCAGGCTACACTGTGTTGGGCTGCTATGAGATCACAATGCTTACGTAGCTGCTGCAGCTATTGCCATCCAGCTTAAACCCCGCCCTACTGCTGAGGCGTGCTGGGTCTGAAGCGTATCCGTCGGTTGAAAAGGGGCATTACACCCTGCAACCTAAATTCATTGTCCACAATAAATTGAACATTTCATTTGTGTAAAACATCAAACACAAATATTTTTAATTTCATGAACGCATTCTAGTCATTTAGCTTTCATAAAACACATTGTCAGTGTGCAAATATGGTCATTTACCGGCCTCACTATCAATTGTCTAAATACACTTGCTTCCCTCTATAACAGAGATCTGGCCTCACTACCTCACTACTAGTCTAATGTCTGTAGTGTGTCTTGGCCACTGTCTGGACAGAACATTCCCATGCCATCCCATGCTATTACAGACAATAAGTCTGATGGTAAAATACACAATTTTGAAAAAAGTGCTTGTTTTTTTTCAAACACGTCACACAGCTAACAGATTCACTCACCCACTTTACAGAATACTTAGCAAAATATTTAGCAAAATGAAACACTCTTGTAAAAACGATACACTTCTTTATAAAAATCATACTTTGTTACCATAGGAAACACATATTTCATTTAACTATATTCTGCTTGAACCAGTTACAATCTGCTGTGATAAACCCAAAAGTGTTTTAGCACTGCTACTTTCCAATGATTACATTAATGTACACAAATATAGAACATGGAGATTCATGCATAAAAAAAAATTTCAGATTCATAACAGAACATAACGCTGTACAGTAGCCTACTGTACTGCAAGTTCAGATATCAGAGAATCAAGGTTACAAAAACAAAACAAAACAAAAAGAAAAAAAAAAAACTATTATCTTGTAGTGAGTGTTACATAATTCCCCTACAGTATTTTGTTATGGGTTGTTCTTTACTCTGTGTTAGGCATGTCGTTTACTGTCTCGGTGTTTCAGGGATCGCTGTCCCTTTAAGGATTACGAGCTTCTCATGACGCGGAGCCCGATGCGGGATATACTTACTTGCAGCACGTTTTGGTTTTCTCTAACGAAATAAACGAGTCACACAACTGTGTGCTCAACGTGCAAAATTGTATCTTTCATTCAATGCAATTTCCACAATCTAAAAATTACTCATTATCTATTCGTCTAGCTGGATCTGGCCAGAGAATTTCATTAACGTTGCAGGCAATGTCCTCATTGCCAAGGCACCTAGGAAAGAATCTTCTTGAATGACGAATCCATCCTTGTAAAGCTGCAGCATCAATTTGGTCACAGGCCACCTCCATGGCGTTGATGAGGGGTAACTGAACATGGGGATGAAGATCATAAACCTTAATGACTCGTGGTTGATAACATGGTCAACCAATGTTGCACAGATTTCATCAGTCAAATTTGGTACCCATCTTTGACCACCTCCTAAATTTCTGGCGTGGCCTCTGCCTCTTCCCCCTCTCATTCTTGCTCTTCCTCTGACTCAATCCATTGTGATTAAAGACAGGTGAACTCACCGGCTGCTTTTTATAGTGCTTCTAAACCTGATTGGTGTGTATATAATTACACACCACAATTGTTTAAAGGAGGAGAGGTAAACAACGAGGAGGAGAGACCCTGCCCGGAGGAAGCCCAGGGCCCCCATCTGGAGCCAGGCCCAGATGGCAGGCTCGTCGGCGAGCGCCTGGTGGCCGGGTTTGCCACGGAGCCTGGCCGGGCACAGCCCGAACAAGTAACGTGGCACCCCCCCTCTTTGTCCTGTGGGCCCACCACCTGCAGGAAGACCCGCTGGGGACCCGTTGGGTCAGGGAATGGGGAAGATTCTGGACAGACCTGGTAAGCCCATACGGGTAGTGCGGGTGAAATGGGAACGTCTTGGAGGAGGCCCCCGTCCTAGGGATCTTCAACTCACACCTCCGGTGGAGCTTTTCTAGCATTCTGTAGAGGTTAGGGGCATTGAGCTGGAGTGGGCGGTGTTCAAAGTGAGATGTGGCCTCAGGGGTTCTTAGGTTCCTCAAGGGGGGGTAACCCTCGGACACCATGCTGGACACCCAGGGCTGTGCTTTGTCACCAATCCTGTTTGTGATATTCATGGAGAGGCATCGAGGCGTAGTCGTGGTGGGGGGGGGTTGCAGTTCGGTGGTCTGAGGATCTCATTACTGCTCTTTGCAGATGAAGTGGTCCTGATGGCATTATCGGCCTGTGACCTTCAGCACTCAATGGATCGGCTGGTGGCTGAGTGTGAAGCGGCTTGGATGAGGATCAGCACAGCTAAATCGGAGGCCATGATTCTTAGCAGTAAACCGGTGGATTGCCTACTCCATGTAGGACATGAGTCCTTAGCCCAAGTGAAGGAGTTCAAGTACCTCAGGGTCTTGTTCGCGAGTGATGGTATGATGGAGCGTGAGATTGGCCGGAGAATCGTAGCAGCGGGGGCGGTTTGCTCATCTATGGTCATGAGGGATGGCTGACGAGTGAAAAGATGAGATTGCGGGTACAAGCGGAGATAAGTTTTCTTTGGAGGGTGGCTGGCTTCTCCCTTAGTGATAGGGTAAGAAGTTCGTCATCCGTGAGGAACTCGGATTAGAGCCGCTGCTCTTCTGCTTAGAAAGGAGTCAGTTGAGGTGGTTAGGGCATCTGGTAAGGATGCCCACTGGGCGCCTCCCTTGGGAGGTGTTCCAGGCACGACCAGTAAGGAGGAGACCTCAAGGAAGACCCAGGACTAGGTGGAGCGATTATATCTCAACACTGGCCTGGGAAGGCCTCGGGATCCCCCCGTCAGAGCTGCTCAATGTGGCCCGGGAAAGGGAAGTCTCGGCCCCCCTGTCAACCTCATGGTTAACCGGCTAGCACCACATCCCCAATTTATTATGATGTGCATGTATTTAACTGTTTGTCAATTATGGCACCCATTGCACTCCTGACCATTCCTGGAAGAAGGGATCCCCCACTATGCGTTTCTTCTCAAGATTTCTTCCTTACTAAATTCAAGGGAGATTTTTCTTGCCCTTGTGGGGGCTTGGGTAAACAGGGGTGTCATAAATGTTTGACCTGTTAAGCCCTTTGAGACTGTAATGGTGATTAAGGGCTATACAAATAAAATTGAATTGAAATTAAATTGTATAAAGACTGTTGCCATATTGTGATACAATACTGTGAATACATCATGTAAATATTGCATTGATACAATCATATCAGAATAGGATACAATGCATATTTGTCTATCCAATGAGCTCATATGGGCTTAACTGATAACCCAGAGTCATACTGCACTGTTGATACTGCAACATTGATAGAGTTCTGAGAATGCTCAAATGTTAAAGACTGGGTAGCCCTGCCCATTCTACCGGCGATTTGAGTTTGCCCTGCAGAAGGGTCTGGAGAAAAGCAATACATTTGTTTCTAGTTTCAATATGTTTTTGCGGGAGCCAATCACCAAGCTGGCTTTTCCCCCTGGTGCGCTATTGGCTGGTTTAACACAATGACGACAACAAGTGACGGCAAGCAGCCAATTGCGTACAGAGTCAATTTAACTTGCTCGTTGATCACACCTCTTGTGCTGAAGAAAATGACAGCAACCATTCCCCAGACCAACGTGCAATCTACGATTGAGCTTGGTCTGGCAATAGCCAGGCTACAAATGTTACCTATTTTGGCAAAACTCGAAGTAATTGCATTGATAAGTAACATTAAAAACACTACAGTAAGAAGATGTTTAGACTGTTTTTCAGGGTATATTATGATGAAATCAGTGCACAAATACAAAAAAGTAACGAAGCAAATATTTACTTGATACAGTAAAATGTTCAGCTGAACTGACTGCATAAGTTTTCAAATGCCCACCAAAAATACAAATAAGAATATAAAAGGTGGTGAATGCAGTGCTATAACATAAGTAGATCATCTTTGAAAGAGTTTTTGTGTTTACAGTTTAGTAGGTGTCTACCGTATGAAGGTATTATTGTAGCAAAAGTCTTTAGCATGCGTACACTCAAGTCACAAATGTGTAACAGTAAATTTGAAGTCGTAAATAATTTTTCTGACCATTGTGAACACAAAATAGGGGCTACGAGTTCACAAGTCACAAGGTGCACAAATCCTATCCTGTGCATCACAACTTCCAAGATTCATGCACTTGATGCTTTTGCTACAATCATTGCAGCACAGTTGGTACAAAACACATTTGCACACCCGTGTTTCATAATGCACAAAATGTGTGCATTCATAAACCCAAATGTGAACTTATGCATCAGAAGTTGCACATCTGTGAAATATTTCCTATATAGATCGCTATGTTCAATGAGCATTTTAATGAGCGAGCACAAGTCCATTGATACAACTGCTCGAATCTGCTGCTAAGAGTCTCAGCTGTTGTTTTTCTTGCAGATACTTTTGCAACACGTCTAGGTGGTACAAGCTTAGCTAAAGTGATTTGTACCCGTATGACGCAGAGCGTCGGTGGGCGGAACAAAATTGGGGCATAAACCAATGAAATTCTCTGGCAGGGAGTACATTTATTAAACTGCACGGTGACCCATCCAAGCATACTTTTCCTTTGGAGTCTTGACAGAAGGGAAGAGGGCATCCTACACGACCGAGGTGGGTATCTTATCGGAGGTGGTTAAATGAAATTACTTAGTTCAACTGAATTCCCCCCAAATTATTGCATCAACATTCCGCAAGTGTCCTTCAATGTAGATTCAAGATTCAATACTTTATTGCCATACAACTCTGTACAAGTTGCTAGGGATTTGTTTCAGTGTGCTCATGACAGTACATAACAAAGACCCACACAAAAGACACATAAAACATAGAACATAATTTCATCCATGCAGTATCCTTCCAAGGATCCCAGATAAAAGAAAAAGGGGCATCCCCACACATAAGACATATAGCCCACTTACACCTGGTTGACAGGCATGAGTAAGTGCTGTATATTTGATTAAAGTGACAGGTGCTTATAGGTGCAAGTGTGTGCAAATTGGCATGGAGCAAGTCATGTGCAAATCTGCATAAGGTCCAATAAATAAGTACATAGTTAAGAAAACTCACAGTATATAAAAACTGAGTAGAAATTTGTGTGTATTATACTATACAGGGCCACTGGGGGAGTCTGCATTCCTGATATACTAGTGTAGGGATGTAGAGTTGTTAAGAGATTTAATGGTTCTGCAGTATGAGCTGTTAAGGAAACAGGAGGTTTTAGTTTTGATGGCCCTCAATCTTCTACCTGAGTAAGAGTTTTCAGGCCTCTACTGTGGATACAGGCCTCGTAGATGTCTGAGATGGGAGGGAGACTGCAGCCAACTATCTTTGAGGCCGTATGGACAATCCTGTCTAGTCGCATCCTCTGCTGGACAGAAGAGTTGCCATACCAGACTGTGATTGAGAACGTAAGGACGCTCTCAATGGTGGCTCGGTAGAACTTGTAACGGAACCGAGCGGGGGTCGCATACACAAAACTGGGCTTGGCCAAGGAAGCAGAGGCAGTAGTAGCTTCAAGGACAATGTTTAATAACAAAAGGGCTTGAACAAAATGAACAAGCGTGGTAAGGTCCAAAAGCATAAAATAATGCAAAATTCAGAAAAAATGAAATTAGGCAAAGAAAATACAAACAAAGCAATTACCTATCAACGTCAATAATTAATGACCAAGTACTATTGCAGCCTCTTCTGCAGAGGTCTATATTTCTCAGAGGGGGTGTGACCACATGGACACCACCCGACCCAACCAAACAGCAACAAAACAGGGGAGACATATACAAGGCGACCAGCACCATTAACAATCAACAGGGGAACATTCAACAAACAACTGTGCCATCAACAACAAACCAACTCTGAGAAAAACACATATATTGCACCTGCCCTTAGGATTAATCTTCACATCCCACTACTTACACGTATACACAGGAATTCCACACAGACGGCTTGATCAAGGCCACTTCTACGGTAAACTCCCCCATAGTAAAATTGTAGTTGGTCCGGGCCTAATTACGCCCGGAACCAATATCCGCGTCCCCATTCCCATTCGGCATCCTTTGCCCGTCGACGCCGGAGCCGCACAACAACAGCGGATACCAATACTCTAAATGTTTCTTACTATGTAAGTGATAAGTAATAAATATGTGCAACCTGCATTGACGTTATATACTTGTGTGTCATTTCTATAATGATTAAAAATGTCCGTTGACGTTGTACAACAGTCGCCACAGTTACATGGCGCAACTAACGTGGAGAACGATAATCAGACGGCAGACAGTCAGACGAGTGCCGTGCCGGCACCTCTCCTGTGCGGTCCTCTGGACCGTCACACATATGAAGCATCAAGTGTGATGTACTGATATACAAATGCGGTAAAAATTTGTGAAAACGGCTTATAAGTATAAAATTATTATGCATGCTTCATAACGTAAGGAGAAAATGATTATGCTTGCTTCATTACGGAATTGGTGAACCAAAATGTTATAGGTTGTAACATTGAGAAATGTGTTCCATTGTGGACAGGGGTTTCCACATTATAGCTATGGGTTTAATCACAACTAGAGGTTGAGCACGCGCGGACACTCTAGTATTAATAATAAATAGAAGTGTAATGCCGAGGAATTACAAGAGTGGATGCAATCTGCTGGCCAGAATGTTGCTGGGCTCACTGAGCTAGCTGCTTAATTTGAAACACGTGCATTGAGGACATAAGGAGAGACCTTTGACCTTCATCATCAAATCAATTAATCTTTAAGTCCCTACAAACTCAAATTTGAAGAACTTGCGCCAATGCATTCTAGAGAAATTACACTCAAGATGGTTTTGTATTTGAAAAAGCAGTTTGACACATTTGTTCAGCTTGGTCTGAAGATCATATGCCAAGTTTCATGGAGATTGGACAGAATATGTGGGCCCCTAGAGGTCAAAGGGCACCAGATGTTTTGGGGGTCCACAGGATGATGTCATGAGTCTATGTTGGTTATGTTAAAGGTTTGCTGAGAAATGGGCTTACTTCCTGTTTGGCAACCTCACTGTCAATTCTGATTGCCTGTCACGGCCAAGTGCCAAGTTCAAGAGGTTGAATGCATTCTTGTGTGATGAAGATCATGTGTGAAGATCATCTGGGTGATGTTTCGATAAGATTAGACATTTGTGACAAGAGAGACCTTTTAAAGGATTTTGTTCTAATCCAACATAGCGGAAAATCCAATATGACGGAAAATGATATGATAGAATGTGT
The DNA here is from genome assembly GCA_027122455.1 of Trisopterus luscus. NCBI lineage: Eukaryota > Metazoa > Chordata > Actinopteri > Gadiformes > Gadidae > Trisopterus > Trisopterus luscus. The sequence goes on along the minus strand of JAOPUA010000002.1, from coordinate 2,042,469 downwards.
TGAACTCGGCCTAGCGCAAGGGTTCCAGTGATACACCGTTTGTGAAAAACAGATGAACAGGTCAAAAGTTAATAACATTGATGCATGTCCAACTTAGACCTGTTGGTGGCGCTAGAGCTCTTGACCTAGAGTTGCCTACACAGTATCACCACTTGGACCCGAGTAATGGGTGGTCTGCTGTTAAACTATTACAATATTGGGGAATTATTACATAATCAGGTTCTGCAAAATGAAGGCTAACCTGATAATGTAATAACCTCCCGTTTATGTAACACTTTATTAAAATATTGGTACAGAGATCATTACACTATTTGGAAATGCACTTTATTACATTATCGGGAAGTTATTACATTATCAGGTTTTATTACATTTTCAATGGACTCAAGTACAGATTTTTATTACACTTGTCACTTATTTGACAGGGACAATTCAAAGTTCATTAGTAGTGCCAGAGTTAGCTATAAGCTAATTTACATCTGCAGTCATTATCCGTTGACATCATCTGTAGACATTATTGGGGTTAGAAAATCAGGAATTGATTACATTAACCAGCTTTAAAAACAAGGTATAATGTCATAGTTTATGAGTGAAATTGGAGGAGCTGTAGTTCCCCTTGCAGAATAGAATGCTGTGATGTTTTCATTTGGACGGAGCCACTCAACGGAACGTGTGTAGTTCTTTGGGATTACCTTTCATTGGTTATTACAGCATGCCTCTGTGCTAAAGGGGGCGGGGCATAAGGGGAGGGAGCCTGGGAGACGATGTTATTTGGCTTTATTCTAATGGATTTCCTCTTGTCAGATGACCAAAGGAGTTAGTTGTTCTGCTGTCTGGCTCTACGGGGAAATGTGTTGAGCTTGATCATTGCCTGTTATAAAATGCTCAATAATAGTGATTCTCACACTATACTTACTAACTTATACATTCACATTTATAGACATTGCAAGATAATGCTCTCCCTAAAATGGTGCTGGTTCGATTGCTCGGTTTGGGGAGTCAAGCAGCCACTTCACACCGGGTCCCTGCATCAATGTGCTGTGATGGGTTCATTCTCTGTACGTTATCCTCCCGCTCTTTATATGATATGATCTATTCCAACACCATTGTATTTGAAAAACATGTTGCATCCTGGATCTATAATGGCATTGGGCACATTATTGATCCAGGACGCACAATCTAGCATCATTCCATAGGTCCTATAGGGCCTATGGAAGAGCGTGTGCACCAACCAGGCCCAGAGCCTCACTGCACCAACCAGGCCCAGAGCCTCACTGCACCAACCAGGCCCAGAGCCTCA
>JAOPUA010000002.1:2016841-2029665 GCA_027122455.1 Trisopterus luscus | reverse complement strand
AGGGCAGAGAGATGATCCTCAAATGACCTGCTGTATATCAATATGTCGTCAAGATACACCATGCAGATGTGCCATGGCAGCCCCTTTAACATCAGCTCCATAACCCGCTGGAATGTCGCTGGTGCATTTGTGAGCCCCATGGGCATGTTTCTGAACTGGTAGAGGCCCTGGCCGGTGGAGTCCTCTGGCGCCACCTCCACCTGCCAATAGCCGTCTGAGAAGTCCAGGGTGCTGAACCAGGTGGCTCCTGCAAGGGCGTCAAGCGTATCATCTACACGCGGCAGTGGGTGGGAATCTTTTATCGTCACAGCATTTAGGCCCCTATAATCAACACAAAATCTCTATGTATTATTCTTCTTCCTAACAAGAACCACAGGAGAGGACCAAGGGCTGCAGCTCTCCTCGATGATGCCATCCTCCAAAAGGCGCTGGACCTGTCTGTTTATTTCCTTCCGCTTGTCAGGGGAAGTGCGGTAGGCCCGTTGCTTTATTGGGGGGTGATTACTTGTTTGAATGTGGTGGTTGGTTCAGGTTGGGGCTGCCTGTTCCACCCCGTGCAGAGCTGAACACTCCCTGATGTTTCCCCAGCAAGGCCTGCAGCTGCTGCCTCTGATCATCAGACAGCGGACCATCAGCTACATTAGGTAGGGGGGCATCCACCTGTTGAGAATCCATAACCTCTGCAGAGGTGAGTATGTCACAGCCATTAACATGGTGAAATACCCCCTGGTGAGACCCAGGACGCAGTTTCAGTTCCTGGTTGGTCGGGTTGAGTAGCCGTGCCACAGTGCATCCATTTTTCACTGTTGCTACAGTGCGTGCGACCACCAGTCCCATGTTGTCATGCACTTCAGGCTCTAAATAGCCCAGGTAAGAGTCAATAGTTGATCCAGCAACATGTGGGGGGCCCACCTGAACAGGGACAATCATTTTACTGAAAGGTGGAACAGTCGCATCAGTAGACATAGAGATGTTACCACACATTGGAATTAAATCTGTAGCTTGCAAGAGAGGAATGTTAATGTCCCCAATACTGAGAAGCCCACGACACACATCCATAATTGCATGAGTCTGCCGTATGAAATCAAAACCCAGCAAGATAGCCTGTGTAGCTCCCCGCACAACATGCACAGTTTGTTCATAAGACCTGCCCCCCAGCTTTATTGGAAGCGCCACAGTACCCAAAGTGTCCAATAACTGTCCATTCACTGCACGTGCATATATGTAGCCTACTGTGTATTCAATACACGTTTACGTAAAGCTGGGATGGACATCCTGAACTCCTCAGAAATCAAAGAAACATTAGAACCAGAGTCAATTAAGACAGCCACATCAACCCCCTCTACCAGTCCTTTAACATAGGCCGTAGACTCGGACTCACCCACCGAACAGGAGTCCACCGTGGGGTCCGGAGTCGCTGCTGCAGAGTTGTCATTGTGACCCTGTGTTGGCGACAATAGCATCCGGGTTTGACGCCAGCTACTGGAAGTTTCCCCGCTCCTTTCCGTGCGGGGATGAAGATGGTGACCATCGCGAGGGAGATAGAAACCTCACTCCCCGTCGCGGCTAACGTTCCTCTGCAAAGCGTGGCTCTCTGTGGCCCTCGCTGTCCAGCCAGTGCGGCGAGAAGCCAGCCGTGGTGTCTCGGGTCCCCTGCTCTCGTGGAGACCATTCCCTTTCACCGTATCCTCCCTGAAGCCTGCGCTGCGGAGACCGGCCTCTCGTACTGTCGTCCATCCGGAAGTCCCTGGAGGTGGACCTGCATCCGGACCCGCCACAAGCACAGTGACAGGCGCGCCGCTGCTCTCTGCGTTCCCCTGGGCTCTGCTGACGAGCCCCAGGAAAAGGGGAGCCACGACCACCATACCGTACGTGCTCTCAAACCCCTCACCTCCGTTTGTAAATTGTCCATCCTCCATGTGAGTCGTTCCATGGCATGAACAAGCTTCTCTGTGGCGTTAGCATTACAGTCCAACACACTTGGTGACGCCGGATTGAGCGCGGCCACAACAGCAGGATGCGGGCTGGAGTAGGGCAATCCAGGTGTGCTCGCCCTCAGAGCCTGCCTGGCCCGTTCACAACGGCCTGCTATAGCCAAAGCCTCCTCCATATCTGTCGCCCACTGTTCATGGCACTTAGCTTGGAGGGCAGGATCGAGCCCAGCAAGAACACATCTAAAAGTCTCACCATTCCTGGCAGCTCCGCCATAGTCAGGAAAAGCCTCAGTCACGAGCCTGGAGACGTCGGCCGCATAAACCTCCAAACTCTCGATCGGCTGACGGGGCCGCGCGGAGATGCACATCTGGATGTACAGGAGGAACTGTTTTTGTCCAAAGGCGTCCTTTAACTTCTCCTTCACTTGCTCATAATCACTCTGAACATTCGGCGGTAGAGTGTCCCACAACAGGAAAAGCCACAACGTCCAGCCTCGTAGGGAGGAGATTCACCAAACCGGCGATGTAACTCCCACTCCTGGTCCCCCTCGTCTGAGCGCGGACCGCGGCTTCAAACTGCTTCACCCACGTAGCAAACGGCTTCTCGCCGTTGCCACGAAACGGCGGCGGGAGCTCCACCCTCACGCAACACGCCACCAGTCCATGAAGCCGTACTCCCGAAATAATCTTCATCCATGTCACAGTCTGCAACGCCGCGCTTTATTCCTCCGAACATGCCGCTCCAAAGCATCCACCGAGTAGTCAGCCGGCTAACAGGGCCATCTGAAAAAAAATCTGTAATTGTGGAAAGAGAAAACTGCTCCAAAAGCCAGAACTCACTTCAATTACCGCTGCCACCAATGTAGCATCAGAAAAGACAGGGCTTCTAAAGTCACCCACTTCAGCTGACAAAAACTCACGAATATAATACTCTTTGGAGCTGAGCAACACACTCCGTTTATTCCATCTAGTTCCAAAAACCCGCGAACTCTGACCAACATCAATGATGCCCCTCACTGACGTCACACCCGCGCCCCACTCTCACACACTATATGAAATACTAACACATGCACACAATATATGAGACAACTGATATTAACAATATAAACAATATAACAATGATGATAATGATAAAAAGTTATAAGATGCAAGAAACGAGGTTAACTATTGGGTTTGAACTATTGCGAATAGGTCCGCAATGGTTTATGGGATGAGGAGTTCCTTCACTCGTTCACAAAAACAATGTACACAGTTGTGTACCTTTGCCTGTTCTTCCTTTTTCCTAATTTGCTTTGCCTCAAATCAAACGTTTTTTGGTCACAACTACCTTGCTGCAGGATGGGCTTGGTTCCAGGCTTAAAACAACACAAATCAAAAAAGATTTTGGGGGGGGGGGGGGGGGGTGGATACGCTAAATGGCAATAGCCGGCTAGGAAGGTCAGCCAGCTCACCATATAACCGCTTAACCAAATTTTTTGTTTTTAGTTCCACTTACTTTACATTCAATTACACTTGCAGTAATCGACTACCTGATTACGATTGCAGTAAGTGACAGCCTGTTTACAATTCCCAAATCTGTGGTGCTACTTATTTGAATTTAACTACACTTATAGTAACTGCTGGTTTACAATTGTACTAATTAACTTTCTCTTTACAATTCCCAAATATGTGGTGTTCCAGAAGTTTCATATTCAACCCACACTGAGTTAGTCAATAAAACTCCCTCAAGATCACGGTCTAGTTTTTGCTTATTAAGTACATTTGGTATGAATGATAATGTGCAATTCCATTTGATATTCTCTTTAACTTCAATTGGAGTGGATTTAAAATAAAATCCACTATTTTACGATTATCGTGAGTTAACATACCAATACTATGCGATTAACCGCGATTAAAACTTTAAATTGTTGCCCAGCCCTATTAACAATTATTTGTGAAAGGCGAAGTCAATAGTGTGAGTATTATTTATGGAGCCTGAGGTGAATAATTGTTTTTTGCCAGGATTTATTAGTTTTTATTAGTGGTTCATTTGGGTTTTTTTAGAGTGACGAGACGACCATCACACGCGCTAAAACAATCCAGAGTTTGAGATCTCAATCATGGGATATTGCCCAATATCCCGAGATATTGAATCAAATTGTGTAATTTTAGAAGGTTCATGTGTAGAATATACTAAATACATATATTATAAAAAGCGATTTCACAAGATGTTAATATATTGCTTGTTATATTCTATAGAAGAACTGTCTATGTTGGCAGATTCATTTCATTTGTGCACCCTGAAAGAATGACTAAAAACAACATTTGCTGTGAGTCACGTGTAAATGCCTGCTAGACTACTGCAGAATATAAAATGTGGGAATTAGCAACCAAAAATGTTAATAGCCTGCCTCCTCTTCACTCTGAAAACCATCACATGCACATTGCCGTCACTGACATCCTATAATCAGCTCCACAACCGCAGCCAATCGGACGGCAAAGCATAAGCCTCCTCCTTTGGTCCCTAGCTGGGCAGATCAGGGGCAGTGTGGAGGTACTAGGCCGTCAGAGTGTGCAGGCTTTGGGGACTTATCTACCAAGGGAAAGGGCTGGATTTACAGGATCATCCCCCCTTACTAACATACGCACACAGATGCATGGACGCATGCATACACACACATGCACACACTCAAAGACGCGCACACACACACACGCACACACACACACGCGCATGTACACAAACACACCCGCACACACACTCACATACACACACCCTCACAAACATGCCCACAAACACACACACGTACACACACACACACACACACACACACACACACACACACACACAGATTAAACACTGTGGGAGCATAATAGGCTGTGCTTCATCATTGGAAGGCCACTCTTCATCCCCTGTGTTGTACTCTTCTGTTCAACAGGATATATGCTCCACTCATATATCACCAGCCTAAGCTGAAAAAAACAGAACCACAACCTACCCTCCATTAAGTAATCTCTAATACACTTATGTACACACACACACACACACACACACACACAAACCAATGCACACAAATATCTCCTCTCACCTAGCTGGGTTTGCTGAGGTTTTATATTTTTTTGTTTTCCCAGGTTGTCCTACTTGTTCACTGTCACAGTAGAAGCACTGAAAATTGTATTTAGTCTGGTTTATGTACATGAGCACAGCCTAGACACTGCATCAGAAATTAAAGTAGCTTTGTTTGGTCTTTGTTTGGTCCAAGACACTGAGTTATTTCAGACCCGACAGTTTGTGGTCAAATGGTACAAATCCTGACTGGGCTACTTACTCCTCTCCTCTGCCCAGAAACCTTATCACACTGTACAATGTGTCTTTCTCTCACCACCCCCCCCCCTCCCCCTCCACACACACACACTCCTGATCTCTCTCTTTCCACTCTTTTGATCTCCCCATCCTCTGCACACCTCACACCTTCCTACACGCATCCAGCCTTCCACCTCTCACTCTCCAAGCCCTTCATCCTGCCTTTCATCCCTCGCCTCATCCCTCTCTTAACTCTGTCTCTCGTCCTACATCTATGAAGGTATTATTGTAGCAAAAGTCTCAAGCACCTGTAACTGCAGATTTTGCATGCGTACACTAAAGTCACAGTAAATTTGAAGTCGTAAATATTTAATTTGCATGTGTACTCTAAAGTCACAAATGTGTAACAGTACATTTGATGTCGTAAATATTTTTTCTACCATTGTAAACACAAAATAGGGTCTATGAGTTCACAAGTCTGTGTTACAGGTGCACAAATCCTATCCTGTGCATCACAACTTCAAAGAGTCATGTACTTGACACTTTTGCTACAATCATTGCAGCGCAGTTGGTGCAAAACACCAGTGTTTCATAATCTGAGAACATGCCCAAAATGTGTGCATTCGTAAACCCAAATGTGTCATTTGTTTGAACTTGCAGATGTTCCCTTCATTTAATTCATACAACCTTGAGATATTTGCTCAATTAGATCAATTGCTGCATTTGCTCAATTGTTCTACGTGACAAAACTGTTGGAAGTCTCGAAGTAGACCAAGCCCTTACTGGCCTTGGATTATCATTCAAGATATAGATGAACCACTATTTTAGCCCTTTGACCCCCACACACATACACACACACAAACACACATTCTCATGTCACTTCTGTTTGGCCCCATTAGAAACCCTGTGGGTCTAACCTACTTACCTGGAGTAACTCTAATAGGGACTTCCTAACACACACACACACATACACACACACAGACTCTCTCTCACACACACACACACACACAAACACACACTCTCTAACACTCGCAGACGCACACATGCACAGACCATTACTCATCTCTTCCTCTGAAATGCCCTCGGTTGTGAGGAAGCTTGAGTCACCACCCCTGCAACCCTCAACAACCGTGACCTTTCACACACACACACACACACATACACACACAGCCACAAACACACAAACACACACACATCCTACACGAAGTAAACATTCAGCACATAGATTAATGAAACCTATAAAGACACGACGATCCGTCTCATGTCTCCCAATGCTAGGGTTTTATTCCACTTAAACCTCAGTTACCAATGTTTGATACACAAAGTTTCTTCTCTAATAATATTATTGGATTATTGTTTATTGTTTATTATTTTTAACAAATGAATTTTCAACTGTTAGGCAGTTGGAGAGTTATGTCTCTATTGAAAAATAATACACACCCTTTGAATGTTAGTGACCAATCAGAATCCAGTATTACACAATGCTGGGGTAACACATGTGGCGTACCCATTGTAACAGGTGGCCAAGCTGCTTATCTACTGTAACTATACTGTAACGCAAGTACTGTAACACAAGTACTGTAACCTGACTTTAACCGTCTTGTTGTGTTATGTTTGTGTATTTATATCAAGTCGAATTTTGATGGGTTAATAAAACAGGTAATTGAGTAAACCTCTCAGACAACCAATTGAGTGCGCTCTTTTGTTAAACCTCAAGATCGTATTGAGAGCATAAATTCACATTGGTTGGCATAGAAGTAACGCGCTCACACCTAGACACGCGTTAAACACTACCAACACGGTCAATTGCCTTCTCTTCAACACAAATCAATTCAAAGTGTGCTTTTTATGCAACGAAATGACACCACTTTCCACCCTTCGCAGCCACTTCTGGTTCAAACAACCGGCATAGACACGTAACCAATCCATGTCTTTTTTAAACGTGTATTTACCATACAAGGCTTGCTGAGCATCAAACACTGCTCCTCTGAACCCTGTTAAGTAGCCGTAACGTGAATGTAATGGGCATGTGTGCTCTCTGTCCACATGCTGTCTGTCTATCTGTGTTCTGTCTGTATATATTTCTGTTCTCTATATATTTTCTTAGTCTGTGTTTGTGTGTGTCCGTGTGAGTGGTGTGTATGTTTGTGTGTGTATGTGCATGTGTGTGCTTATATTTATGGGTCCATGCTATGTATGTAAAGCGGTACGTTTTGCCATGCAAAAACAGCTAATGGTATGAAAAGAAACGTCTCTGTATGTTGTTAACAGGCTCTGTGATTTTGTTAACTTGAGTGATTATTTTCCTTTTATAAACTATATGGTGGATTTGTTTCAGTAGTGAGTGTAAAATAATGTCCAGCGGCAGGGATGGTGAGTTGGGCTGGCAGTTTTGCCAACTCTTCTGGATGTTCTCATTTGTTTACTTTTGCAGTGTTCCACTGCACTCTAGCACCCCTGTGTGCTCTCTCTCTCTCATTGCACATCCTTGTCTGGCAATAGTGGCAATATAGACAGATAGCAAAATAATGTGTGTGTGTGGGTGTATGTGTGTGTGTGTATGTGTGTGTTTGCAGCTGCGTGTGTGTGTGCGATGAGAGTAAGTGCCAATGTGTGTATGTGTGTGTTTGTGTGTGTATATGTGTGCAACCACAAAAAGTCCTAACCTGTTTCTAAAGAGACAAGGTGTAAAATGGAAATTTTCCCAAGGATTGGCAGACATCATCAACCAGAACACATATTCTCAAAGAGCAGTTTACTCATAGCTGATGGATGGCAATTTCATTTCTAACAGATTCCTCACAAATGATAGCTCTGAAATCTTACCTGGCACTTTTAATTCATTGGGGGTGCCAATTTGCCAGCTGCTTTTAAAGTTATTGTTATTATACATCCATGGAAATTATACAGACTTTTCTTTCATATGTGTCATCTTGGATAATAAATATGTTAAATAGCGTCTTATTCTGCATGGGCTTCATTCCATAAAGGGTATGTCACACCATCAAAATATTGGCACGCTGAAAATCTTAATTTGCTATATTCAATTGTAAGCATGATATTCCTTTGAGCGCTTGCTTGTCAAAGCACTTTTTTTAATAACGTTTTTAAAAATGTTTCTTGGAACAGTAGACTCAACACAATGTCTATTAGCTAGAGATAGTAAAACATTTCCCAATTCGCACCCGGCACAATTACCTTTAATCCAACAGTAAATAAGACTGAATTTAACCATCTGAAATCCATTTCAGAGTTCCGATGGTTGAACCCTATAAAGAAAGTGTTTGCTTCCAACTTCCCTGAAAATAGTTTAATTATGAACACATTTCCAGCAGTGTCCAGCAAAAAAATAAAAATGTGTTTATTTACTAAGCAGCAAGGGTTGAATGTCAAACATAATCTCTGACGTTGGGAAATAAAGTAAAAAACCCCAGTGGGGAAAAGGATATACCAGAGGAGAGAGACCAAGGGACACCCCTAGGCCTAAACCCTTCCCCTTAAAGGTCCCATGAAATGCCACCAGGTGTGGTGTGATTAGCCGTTACAGGCCATTTTTAAAATCTGCCCATTATGACATCACAAGTGGGCATGTTCACCTAATCACACCACACCTGGTGACATGTCATGGGACCTTTAACCCTACCCCTTAACAGTTCCCCTCAACCCTACTCCTACGAAATGGGATGACAACCCAGTTATAGTCATTTGGTCATTTGTAGTCGTTGACGGGTTTACGTAAATAGACGTTAGAAGTTTGTGGCCGGTTGTTTTGAGTTTCACAATACCGGCTTCAGCTGTGGTTTGTTTTTCTTGGGTGGGTTTTAAACATATTTTTGCTGTTTAAGAAATGTGGAAAAAATAATGACTTGTTCAATACCGTATTCTACGCCTGGGAATGCTGGTGGATCCGTTTGAGGTATGTAGTATATACTGCAAAAAGTTAACCTAGCTACACAGCATGCTTGTATAACTATGTTAATATTGTTGGATTAACCCCTTTGTGATACACGTAATGAAAAAAAAAAAACAGTTTACTTTGATTTGGTTTTGATCAGTGTTCAGGTCTGATAGGACAGAATACCATACACATGCATTGTACATAACTACTTTCAAGTAGTTATGTGTGAAGTGATTTTATTTATATTTCCAGGCCAGTCGTCCGTCGTACTGCGAGTTAAATGTAACACCATTTATTTAATGATTATTAACATAGAAAACACAATTTCTGGTTAGTTTTCGATCCTTTTGGATCCTTCACCCGCCATCTTGCCTAGGATTTTTCTTGATTTTTCTATTTTCTCCCAAGGTATTGCGGGAGCAAGCCACAACCCGTGTTTGCTAGTGTGCCCATCGAAAATCTTAATTTTAAGGGGTTGTAAGCTCTCCACCTTACCCCTCAAACCAGTGGCGATTTCTCTAAGACTGCAAGGGAAGCTCATCTTCCCCTAAAATTTCTAAAATAAATGGTCAAATATATACTGTTGTGTTAACATTTCATTGACTAAAAATGCGTAAGAACACGTCCATCTCGAAGACGAGATCGTTCGAAACAGCTGCTTATCGCTGGTCGACTGACTCGATTTCCTTCTGATACATTCCCGTAGCGTCAAAATTGCATTTGCCTGTTGCCTGCTGCCAGCGTCCATCCCCTTCAATGGGGCTGCATGGAACAGCTTTTTTCAGTGCATCGAAAGTCGACGGTCATTGGATAATGCTGCAATTATGTCCCTCCAACGGACGCTCAGCGTCTCTGGGGGTGAATGGAGGAGTGGGCTGGCCTGGACGCTGGGCTTCTGCGTGACGATTGGAGGGTCGGCGAAAGACTGAGTTGCCGTTTGATTGACAGCGATTTTGAACTATAAAAAGTCGCCGGAGCAGCTCTTTATTCCTTAAGCCCAACGCACACCGCCGGCGAAACGCAGTTTCCGCGAGACAAATGGCGCCCCTAGCGAGAAGGCAACGGCTGCGGCCTGCGGGAAGGCGGAGCATGACGTCAAGCCCCGCCTAGAAAGGTCCAGCCATGCCCACAATCATACTGCGCATACCTTTTCTGCGCATACCTTTTCTGGTTGCGGTTGAGAAGGAGGAAGACTGAAACTCCATCATGTCGGGCAGTAAGCCTCATTCACATGTGAGTTAAACACGTTTTATTGCAGAGAATAGTTGTTATGAAGTTAAACTGTAGGTTAACATTAGTGGTTAAAACATTTAACGTGCGTGTCTGTTAAATGCAATTTAATTTAACAATTTGTCTGCCTATTTCCCTTTTGTTGTTAATGATAATGTTACTCTACAGGTGCTTCTAGATAACTATGTTACACCTCAAGAAACGTTGGGTTATCGTTAATTAACGTTACTGTTAACCGAGCTGTAACGTCAAAGCTGTGTTCACACCAAAAGCAAATTAAAATATGTCTGTTACTTAATTACAGCTATCTGTTGTTGTCTGTATGAACCAAGGGAGCACAATCATAGCTGACTTGCCCCGCATACTGGCTTGTTGTGTTTACTTGCTTTGCTTTTGGTGTGAACACAGTCACGGTAACAAAGCAAACTCTGTTAAGAAGGATTAACGCTAATTGTGTTGATTCTATAAGCTGAATCGGCTGCCGTGGATTCCTATCCATTCCATATGATCATCTCATGCAGTAGTAAAAGAAAAAATAATAAATATGGATATTAATCATTGAATATCTAATAATTGTAGCCGTTGAAAACTGACACAAGTAAAGTAATTAAAGTAATAAAACCCAAGAGACACACAAATAGAAGGTTACAGTGAGTATCTCTATGGGTAGAATACTGCAGAGCACTTCTAGACACCAAGGGTTTCTTCAATGTGATAATCCATAGAAAATAAAGGGGGGCCCTCTAACAAGGACTGTTTTTATTTAGAGACAGGCTGCAGGAAAGGGGAAAAGAGGGGGGCTGCGGGGCATCTATTCTGAGAACTCCCACGCAGGCTTCTGCTCTCACTTCTGCCAGCTCTGTGCAGGGGTTACTCAATGAATGGGCCAGGGGGTCGCATGCACACTGGTTTATTCAATAAATTACTTTTCTTAAACCGTTCATGGTTTGTCCCCCACATTTGTCATGGCTGAAGAGCGAGGTTATGATGGCAGCTGAAGACTTTTATTCTTACCTTATGTTAGTAAAAAAAAATTCTCTTGTAGTCCTTGTTGTACTACAATAATATATATAAAAATGGATAAGATGCATTTTAGTATCTTAAATCAACTAAACTACCCACTAAATAGGTATTCATCATGGTTTGCCCTCTCAAAGGCTGAGTGGAAGTTCTCTCTCCAGGACGTCCACTTGTAGATGAAAGGGGTCATTATAGGAATGGTGATAGTATTCACATGAACACAGGGGAGACAGTGAGTGTTAGAATTATTCATGTGTCCTTAATTTCCATAACTACCTCATACAGATGGTGGTAACATATATTGCATATGTTAATATAGCCTACATTGGCTTTAGGTTATGAACAACATTTGTTAACCATATATTCACAGTATTAACTACAATTTCTTGATAGAGATTCACCTGAAAGATATTCTTTTGTTGAAGTGCACCATTGGGATATTTCTGAATAGCAAAAATCATATTATACATCAAATAGGCTACTGCTATAAAGTCCTATAGGGCCTACTGCTATAAAGGCCTAGTGTTTATTGATTTGCCTTATTGACTACAATTGCCTATCATATACTGTATTAAAATGATTGATAATGCAGTAGTTGCAGTAAATGCTGTGGGAAATGTTTCAAAAAGTTAAATTCAACTCGCCCAATGTTACCAATTTATTACACGAAGATGCAAAATTATCCAAGTGGAGGCAAATAATGATGTAGGAGTATATTACAAAATATAAACGCATTTGTCTTTTTTTGGCTGATCTAATTATAGATTTTTAATTTCGTTTTATAGATGATAACATTTATGTACGTTAAAAACAGTTCACAGGTCTCTTAAATGGATGTGGGCATGGGTAGACCTTTCTAGACGGGGCTTGACGTCATGCTCCGCCATTCCCGCAGGCTGCAGCTGTTAGTATTTGCCCCTAGCACCAATAGGAAGCGCCGCGCCATTCGCGCTGCAGCGTATAAACAGGAAGTCACCTTTCGGCCAGTGACGAAACGCCATGGGAGAGCTGCATATTACATTTATTTTTGATTAATTACTTTAAAAAGATATAATCTCAGCAGTACAATTGTTTTTAAAACAACATATCAACCAACATAGTTGGTAGGCTATCATAATGTTATATTAGTAGCTATATTGTACATCCCGGGTCCCGTAGGCACCTCTATATCAACTCCACACCCCTTGGTTTTGCCCTCTTTCATTTATCCAAAATCCATAATTAACCATGGATGAGGAGAGACTGGTCGAGGTGGAGAAACTTCCAGAATTGTTTGTCCTGTTGAAATAAAAATAAGCTATTTACATACAAAACTGTTTGTGTTCAACTAAAATTAATAAATACTGGCGGCATACATGTAAATGTGTGCCTATGTTAAAGGCTAAAGATAGATAGATAAATAGATACTTTATTGATCCCAATGGAAATTGTTGATGCAGTAGATGAATAATTCCACAATGTA
>JAOPUA010000002.1:1942125-1971967 GCA_027122455.1 Trisopterus luscus | reverse complement strand
CTGAGGGTGTCCAGCCCAAACTGCCGAGCGAAATTCAAATTTCCCGGAAGTTCAGGCAGGGTTCACCCAGCCTACTCTGAGTCATCTCTTACATAGAACACCACACCCACATTCTAGTCACAAGCATACACACGCATGCACAGTTTCCTAAGTGAGCCCTCAGGCTGTGGGTCACAATAGCACTGGGAAACCAGCAGAGAACTCAATCTTCTTTTGTTTGCCGTTATTACATGGCTCTTCCCCTTCCTCGGCTGCTCTTCCTCTTCATCTAATTCACCTGGCAAACCTGTATCCATAAACACGTGAATGATTTGTTGGGAGACAAGACAGCCGACAAGCTATTAGTCTTTACATTGACTGTCTGCCACGGTCGATACGTATTCTGCTATTCTGAGATGACCTGAGATAGAGGAGTTTCCTGACAAGCAAAGATTTCTTCTTTCCTTCATTCCTCATATTGCTGCTCAAGAGGAATCAGCATCATGAATCTTAATTCTGATGGGTTCAGTTAAAAACTTAGGCAGCTCCTTCTTAGCTTTCTATTAGCAATGTCTCATTTAAAGTAGTCTTGCATTACCTTGTAACTTCTCTAATACCAAAGAGCTGATTAAACTTAATAATTAAGAAACTGCATTGGTTATTTCCATCCCAAACACTATCAAAATATCAGAAGGTGATGTCCAGATGAAGGTGCTCATGGGCCCCTACGTTCCTCTCTGTGGGGGGGCCCACAGAGAGGGGTTGGGTTGCGGGGCAGCAGCTCTAGCAGGGGGCCCAAGACTTCTCTTTTCCGGGCCACATTGACCAGCTTTCATAGGGGGAGCCCAAGGCGTTCCCAGGCCAGTGTTCAGATATGATCTCTCCACCTAGTCCTGGTCTTCCCTGAGGTCAACCAACCCCCCCCCCTTATTTCCCTACAGAGGTGTTCCAGGTGCCTGAACCCCTAAAATGACTCCTTTCTAAGCAGAGGAGCAGCGGCTCTAATCCGAGTTGCTCCCGGATGCGTGAGCTTCTCACCCTATCCCTAAGGGGGATGCCAGCCACCCACCTGAGAAAACCCATCTCCGCCGCTTCTTCCCACAATCTCAACCTTTCGGTCATCACCCATTCTTCATGACCATAGGTGAGGGTAGAAACAAAGATGGACGAGTAGATCGAGAGCTTTGCCTTGCGCCCCAGCTCTCTTTTCATCACAACGGTGTAGTAAAGCGAATGCAATAAAGCCCCTGCTGCGCAGATTCTCCAGCCAATCTCACTCTACCCTCACTCGCAAACAAGACCCTGAGATACTTGAACTCCTTCACTTGGGCTAAGGACTCATTTCCTATCAGGAGTAGGCAATCCTGCCTACTCCTGTTGAGAGTCATGCCCTCAGATTTAGCTGGGCTGATCCTTATCCCAGACGCTTTACACTCGGCTGTGAGCCGATCCAGTGAGTGCTGAAGTTCACAGGCTAATGATGCCATCAGGACCACATCATCTGCAAAAAGTAGTGATGAGATCCTCAGACCACTGAACTGCAACCCTTTCCCACCACAACTATGCCTCGATATCCTGTCCATGAATATCACCAACAGGATTGGTGACAAAGTGCAGCCCTGGCGGAGGTCAACTGACTTGACCCGAGAACTCAGACACAGCTCTCGCTTTAGGAATACAGATATTGGATGGCCCGCAGCACCTCCCACAGTTTCTCCCGGGGGACCCGGTCTTACGCATTCCCCACCTCCACAAAACACATGTAGCATGATAAGCAAACTCCCAGGCCCCCTTCAGGATCCTTGCGAGAGTGATGAGCTGGTCCGTAGTTCCACATCTGGGGCGGAAAACGCATTGTTCCTCTTCAATCTGAGGTTCGACGATCGGCTGAACCCTCCTTTCCAGTACCATGGAGTAGACTTTACCAGGGGGTCTGAATAATGTGATACCCCGCTAATCGGCACACACTCTTGGGTCTGCCTTTTTGAGCAGGGGGACCACCACCCCGGTTTGCCACTCCTTGAGCACTGTACCAGACTGCCACGCAATGTTGAATAGGCGTGTCAACCAAAACAGCCCCTCAACACCCAGAGCGTTCAGCATTTCTGGCTGGATCTCATCAATCCCTGGGGACTTACCACTGCAGAGATTTTTGTCTACCTTAGTGACTTCCTGCAGGGAAATTGATGATGAACCACCATCAGCCTCAAGCTCTGCCTCCATCATAGAGGGCATGTTAGTCGAATTCAGATGTTCCTCAAAGTGTTCCTTCCAGCATTCGACTACCTCCTCAGTTGAGTTCAACATAGTCCCATCCTTACTGTACACAGCTTGGATAGTTCCCTGTTTCCCCCTCCTGAGGTGCCAGATGGTCATCAAGAAACACTTTGGTGCTGACCGAATATCCTTCTCCTTGGCCTTGATGGGCCTTACATTCTAACTAAGCCCCTTACACTCTAACTAGGCCCTAAATGGGCCTTACATTCTAACTAAGCCCCTTACACTCTAACTAGGCCCTAAATGGGCCTTACATTCTAACTAAGCCCCTTACACTCTAACTAGGCCCTAACTAACCAGCACCACACATAGTCAACAGAGCTCCAGGTCATGGAACAGCCACGTCACCATAAAGAAGATTTAGGTACATAGAAGCCCTCGACAGAGAAGGTACCAGCTCTCTTCTTCCAAGGGACAGCCAGATCATCCATGCCACCGGTTCCCAGAACCTTGAATTAGTTACTTAGAGAAAACCCTGCTTCCTGGCCCCAACGGAAGGCAACAACAGTCACCCCACCACAAGATTTAGGGATAGCAGAAGATACATGATACAATGGTCCAAGTCATTCGCCCAGGAGCCCGAGAACACCAAGGTCACAGGTGCAATATGCATTTCACTCCCTTTTTGCACAAACATGTTCGTTAGGAACATGCATTCACACGCACGCGCTCAGCATAAACTCTCTCCTTTTCTCATTTCTCCTCACTCGAAGTAGAACCTTGCTCCAAGGCGAAGCTACGAGTCCCTCAGCGTGCGCTAAGGTACTTAGACCGAACCGACCTCTTAGGCTCATCATCTAGTATAACCTGTCACCAGTATAACTTTTAGTCACTAAATAAATCCGAGGCTCTTATGCCGACATAGCCCATCCCTTCTCCGTCTCAGTTCCTCTGACCCAGCCAACAGCCAGACTTTTTTCCCAACAGCCTCTCCGAACTTCTCCCACACCTGCTGCTTAAACTCAGACATTGCTGTGGCTGCAGCCCTTCGAGCCTGTCTGTACCCTGCAACTGCCTCAGGATTCCTCCGGTGTAAAGCATCCCGGAAGTTTTACACTTCTTCAATAGGATGGCTTCCCTCACCACTGGTGTCCACCACGGTGTCTGAGGGTTACCGCCCCTTGAGGCACCTAAGACACACTCTGGGCACACTGACCTACACAAACACCCAGCCTTTACTTAAACCAGCAATGCTAGGCATTCATTGCATCTGCATCTGTTAAATGAGAATTACGGTATTTTAAACATATTTTAAACACCCTTTCTGGTTTGTCTAGGATGTAATCAAGTGGTTGATACCAAAATTTTGACTATTGGTCCTGCCACGGATATTTGGCTGATTTCAATGCATGTTTCAGAATGGCTGCCTATGGGCATTTACAAACCTGTCCTTAAAACAACCCTTAACATTTGTTTTCAGAAATGTGCAACTCACCAAGTGTTTAGTGGTGTTCGTTGATTTTCCAAATCAAGTATCGTAGCGAAATACAGTTTCTCTCGTGTTTTATTTGGCATTTTGTAAATCCATTGATCTCTGTTGGAAGACTCATTGCACCTTGACCGGAAACGGAAAGAGAGGCTGGTTGTAGTCTTTTCACTCAGTCTAGCCCTACTGTTGATGCAGAGAACCGAGCAAAAAGACTACAACCCAACGTAAACAGCCCCATTTCCATTTCCGGTTCCACTCCGGTTTCCGTTTCAATAGGATTTACAAAATGCCAAATAAAGCACAAGTGGGTAAATAGAAACTTGGTGTGATGTGAAGGGGGGCGTAACAAAACGCCATAGGGGGCAGGACAACTCAATCAGATGGCTCCATCAGGACGGCTCCATCAGGGATGGCTCCATCAGGACCACTCCATCAGGGGGCAAGTGAGCATAATGGGCAAACTAGACATGGCCATATTGGCTTGGGTTTTTTCTAATGCCAGGGTCAGACTATTTAAAAATGGTGACTTTCACAATGGTCACCACTCTAAAAGAAGGGATTATCACAGGGTCAAATTGTGCTGTGAAGCAGGTTTAAGACTTGAGACCTGGGATTTGTGTGGAGCGGTGCCTATTGAATTTGTCTACATCAGTTTAGATATCGCTACACAGATGGATTGAACCAACCTTCACTCTGGAGGGTCGAGGAGCCGATAGAAAAAATAACAATCCTAATAACTATCTTACTTTTTTAGCTATGATTTAATCGTTTTACAGACTAGCTATATACAACTTCTCAATACTACAACACTTAAGTCAATCAATCGAGGAACCCCCTCACTCACTTGGCTACTGATGTGATCGTAGACATTGGCATTTTGGAAGAACCTGATTGCACCTTCCAGGCCAGCCTGTGCTGGCCACCATTGCGTCTTCTACGGTGTTCTAAAGGGAGGGGTGAGGGGGAGCATTCAGTTCAATCTTCAACTTCAACACTAGATCCCACTAAATCCTTAACTGGACCGGTAAAAAATTGATAAAGTAACAATTAAACTAAATATCTGTAATATATAACAGTATATATTTATAAAATAAATGTATTCTCCTCATGAAAAACCTAGTGAGAGTGAGGGCACTTCATGTGGAACTGCTTCAGCTGGTCCAACAATGCATTTTGAATTCACTGTAAGTCAGACGGAGAGTAATGTCGTATGTGACTATGGAGACACCTTCTAATTCCAGTTGTAAATTAAATGTGTTTGCTTGGTAATATCAGATTAATATCAAATTGACCAAAATGTATGTAATATGTATGAGTTGTTCTCAATAGTTTTGATACAATAGTAAATAGATAATGAATATATTAAAAACATCCTGTGCAAAACCTCTGGGCACTTCATATCAGCACTAAACATATTTGAATATGTTATTATTTAAAACAAAGGGCCAATGTTTTAGCTCATCTTTGCAAATGAGTAACTAGAATTGTCTATAATTTGCACTATTAGCGATTGAAAATATGGTACAGATCAAAACTTCTTATATTGCTTGTCAGTTGAATAGCTGTACTCTCCGAAACATGAACTATTTGATTGTTTAAGTCATGACATGCCAATAGTCAATTAAATTGTCAAAATATGTCAGGCACATATACCATGAATATCATTTGGTCAATCAATCTGTCAGGTGAAACTTCACCTTCAGTAACGAATGGGGAGTTGATCAACCAATCACATATTATGTCCAGTTAGGTACTATTTATGTATGGATTTTGTAAAATATATTTATAGAACTTAACCACAGCAGAACTCCTACAGTTTCTGAGCATGGAGGAACCAGGCCAGTTTCATAATGAACAGGGTTGCGGTAGAAGAGTAATTATCCATTGTGGTTTACTGAGGGGAACACAGCACGATAGAGGAAGAGCCTAGAGTAAGACATAGAGCTCTGAGAGAAGTACTGGCCACAAATGTGGACCATGTAATTAAAATTAAATTGGCCTAACAATAAAGTAATGTAAACCCTACTACATGTCTTAAATTTGCAGAATTACATAAAGTAAACTAAATACAGTAGAATTACTTAAAATCCAAAAAAGTCAATGCATATCTGAAACTCATGCTGTAAGAAATAAGGCACACAGTACATTACAGAATGGTGCATTCCAGTTCAGTGCATACACACATCAGTAAGTTCCAATGTCTAGGACGAGACGACTACCTTGGGCTGGTGGCAGAAGAGAAGTATTTATAATTCAACAAGAGCAACAGATCTTCGACATGATGTTAGTGAATAATTCTATCACACTGGAAGAGATCCTGGGGGTGGTTTGAGGACGATGGGCTCACTCGGTCAGCCACTCTACAGATAGTGTTGGAAAGACATCAGAGACTGAGCGAGCAGGTCAGTCCCCCCATTATAGTGATCAGTGGAGTAGGTTTGCCTTCATCATGGCCTGAATATTCTTCTTACAGTATAGTGTACAGTGGTGTGAGTTTGCCTTCATCATGGCCTTTATATTGTTCTTACAGCATAGTGTAATTGTGTGTTATTGTAAGGCTGGTAAGGCTGCTGTTATTGTGTTGGACCATATCAGCTTCCACCATGCAGATGTCATCAGCATCTTCTGTCCAGCAGAGATTGCTGATGGTTTTCTTGCACCATATTGTAAATTATTGAATGCAATTTGTAAAGGAAGTTCTATTTTCACATTCTGTGTTTCTGTATTTGTTGGAATGTGCGTGTTCAGTGAATCCCTTCGGGGAATGTGTTTGAAAGCTGCAACTGACCCCCTTTGGAAGGGACAGGCCAGGGTTCCAACTGATAGGGCACGGCCATGACCCCCTTTAAGACATCCTGAGGATGTTCAATCAATAGATTACCATCTGGTTAACCAGTACTTTAGTTTCAATGGTCGACAGAGCGGCTTTCAGCATCCTGACAACACTATAAGAAGTCTGTGCATTGGACTTCAGCTTGCAGACCTCTTGGAAGGACGCACAGTGATTTCCCATTTGGGGACTTCTCCTTGCGGAGCTCTTCGAGAGAAGCAGGGGGAACTCCCATCTGAGCCTCAGATTATTGTATGTTTTGTTACATTGTTTGTTGTATGATTGCTGTATGTAATTGTAACTTTATTACCCATATTATCATAATTGTTATAAGTTTGGATGACTCTTTATTCCTACCCAATCTTTTCCCCAATATTTTATTTGTAGTGTCATTACAGAAAGCGCTTTCGGCCAATTAGACCGTCATCTCAACAATGGAGGAAGCTGATAAATAGATGTCCCTTTCTCAAATAAATTACACTTATATGGGCATAAAGTCAACAAAGTTAGCAGGGGAGTAATTCCCAAACCTTTCTAAAAACCTTTCCCAAAACTTTATTCTCCAAAGCCTCCCAACCAAAGCTCTGTTCGCTTCCTCTATGGAAAGTAGGCAAGGCTTCAGTCTGATAAGTTGTATAATTATTGCATTTTTAGATAATTAGCAGAGGTATTTCTGATTAAGCTGATGGGAAATACAATAAAAAATATAACAAAAAACGTTTAATTTGGCTATATTCATTTTCCTTGTCTTTAATGGCAGATTTTATGCACTGTCTGAGACCATGAGTGAGGACGAATCCCAGACCAGTAATAATTGTTGTAATAATAGTGCAAGGCCTGACTCACCAGGATGCATCAAAAGGGGGCGTAACAGATTCTCCATAAGCCACCACACACCAAAGCTCAGGACTCACTTTAATACTCAGGAATAGACGTCTACAGCCAAATTCAATCACTAAGGGCATTTGCCTAGTGGAAAAATCTGATTTGTCATATTTATAAAGTATTATAATTATTCATTTATTTTAGTTTATTATGTAATAAACTACACACATTCAGAACTATAACTTAGGGGTCACTTAGAGCTTAAAATTTCATTGTTTGTTTGATTGGAGAGTTTCACTCTCATTGGCTGGCAGTACGTTTACATGCACAGCTTAATTAGATTAAAGCCATAGCTCGACTATGCTCCGCAATTGGACAACTGCAATTGTCCAGTTCTACATGGCGGTGAGTAAATCGATTCATTGGCCGAAGCATGTCATACCCCGGTGCGATAGTACCGGGGTATGACAATGTACCCATTTCAACTAGTGGTAATAGAGCCACCGGTTGACCTCTTTACGTCACCACCAGCAACAACATACTCAGGTGGCATTTGAGAAAGATGTTTTCAAAAGACAGCTGTCAGTTTACTTCGGGCCTCTCGGTCGTATGCGGACTCCTCCGGCAGAGCAGCCATGAATACATTGATATTGAATGATACACTCCTTATAGGGGGTAACACCATTGGCACGACACCGGCTTCCTCCATCTTCTGCACCGCACTGGCTGCACATTGTTTGGCATGGTTTTATAGATTATATTGTTCCTGTCACTGGTCACTCACAGAATATACTAATCAGTCGGATGATCAGGTACTTTATTTACAATTCAACTCATGTGGTTCACAGTTTACAGTGCCTCTCAGAAGCACAACAATTAGAAAAGGCCAGGTGTTTGATTTCATATGCTAAAGATATTTGTTGTGTGCAGGGCATTCCGGAGCAGTAAGCAATAGTGCCTGTGAGCTTACAGAGAACACTGCAATACACCCAACATCCCCACTCAAATAACACATCCTATACACCACAACACACTACCAACCAGCTCCATGGCTCCATGGTTCTTTCTGACACGTTCTTTCAACTTTCTTGTGTGTTTAAGAGTCAGCTTAGATCTGTAGTAAACCTATGTCAAAAATGCAAGAACAAATTTGACAACACAAAAAGTTTGAAGCATACATATATATCTGCATGCACATTTACCCATTAGATTCTTTATTCTGTTCAGATGGGATTTATCTGAAGAGGAAAAATGTCCCTCTTGAACAGAGAACGAGAACATTTTTTCAGATGTATTTCCTCCTGTTTCTCTCTATTTGATCTCCTAAGCGAGTGGCACGTTGTCTTGGTGTTGTTCTTCTCCAGAGTGAATCAGGAGCTGAATGGAGGAGGGCAGCATTTGGCATGGTGATCACTGAAGGGAGGAAGATTCTCACATTCTTACATTTACATTGCTTCCATCCAAAGTTCAAACAGGCTTAATGAGTCAAATGGGATGAATTCATAGAAGTCTTTAAAATTAATTCACTAACAAGTCTTGATTCCCTCGGCCCATTCTCTCTGGGCCAGCGACCTGACGGATCGATGCGGCGGCGAGGAGATCGCAGTCCATTGAGAAGGAATTGTTTGTTCTTTGACATTTTCTTTCTTCCATTGAGTGAGCAGTGTAAGAAGGGACTCTTAATTCTGGTCATGACTTCTGTGTTGTGTTATGTGTTGATGCCTCCAAAACAGTACAGTGTGAGTTAGTCTTTTGTGTGGTAAGTGCTAAGTACTGTATTTTCACTAGCAGCACTAGGATCATTTAACCATCACTAGTACTATCAGCATTTAAGCATCACTAGCAGCACTAGGATCAGAGGGCAGCCATAGTACAGTGCCCAGGGACCGACTCTACGAGTGCCTTGCTCAAGGGCACCTGCAGGAGTATAAAGTGCCCTACTGCATCTCCCTAATGCAGACCCTTAAATGATAATAACCGCTAACAAACATCTCTGTCACACACACACACAAGAGCTCAATCACTAGTGACACATAAAACACCTATGTGCAATCATCTAGGACAGAATCTGCGAGCCACTATGCTATCACCAATGGGACAAAGAACAGAACAAACAAACCATTTTGGTCATCAATTTCATGTGTTTGCTCATACTTTTACTATAACTCTTTGTTTCGTTTCATAGTGCAAAGTTTCATAGTGCAAGTCCAAACCTACAACACACATCAGCAAACGCAACATGGCACACAAGGTTTGAGCTGAGCTTGGCAGCAAGACCACCTCAGTTCTCTCCCCTGTCCTCTGTCCCTTGCCATGGACCTAACAGCTGGCCCATAATTTAACAGGTGAACAAAGAAGAACAGAATTCATCATTAGAGCAGAGAGGCGGACGTTAAAGCTGGGCAGACTGCCCTGTCAGCAGCTCTGAGTGCAGGCTGACACTCTGGTCAAGAAGGGATTCGTCAGAATAGAGGGAGAGAAGAAAAAGAGGGGAAAGTTATGAGGCAGTTCTGTTAAAAGTGTATGTGTGGCAGGTGTGTGTGTGTGTGTTTGTGTGTGTGTGTGTGTGTGTGTGTGTGTGTGTGTGTGTAAATAAACTGCCAAAGCTTTACAAATCTTATTATATCTAATCTTATTTCGACGGATAGTTTAAAAATATTGGATGCGCACCTAGAGCTATGGAGATGGATTCCGATAGGGTCTCCTACGACGGAGAGCGCTCTCCATGTCTACGGACAACATTTTACAGAGTAGAATGTTGTCCGCCTTTACACATCACCCTCCCCCTAAACCAGGCCTAGGAACATGTGCTGGTGAACTCCCACGTAACGCCGTCTCACGGCATTGACTGAGGTCCGCGGACACCATGTGTGTGTGTGTGTGTGTGTGTGTGTGTGTGTGTGTGTGTATGTGGTATGTATAGGAGATCAATAAGGTAAATTTTTGCCTGCCTGAGACTTACCGGGCTGAAGGTTAATACACACCAGAACAGAATTGATTATGCACCTGCACCAAATGGTCAGACCCACGCCACGAAGCAGGCCGGTCATTCACACACAGCCACGTTCTGATGTGGTGCTGCCGTCTGCGGCCCTGTGTCTGTGTGAGCCACAAGCAGGCCATGCATGCTCTTGTGATTTTGTACGTGCATACGTGTATACATGTGCACAAACACACATGAAGGCTGCTTCCACCAGACGATTCAGAAATGGATGTTTTTTTTTGTCACAAGGTTTCTCCAACCTCATCTCTTTCGCTGACAGTTCGCTTTTTCCATTCCATTGATTTAGAATCGCATGGAGCTGGAAAGTACCAGGGAAACGTGATAGTGGATGAGCTGCCCTGAAGCTGTGGTGGGGGAGTAAATTGATCTGTTCATAGCTTGCCATGAGGCCTTCACCAAATCAAATGAGTAGCCCCCCAAGGAGGGGGTGGCTTTTCTCTTTCACTCCTCTGGAATGGTCTCCCGAAGATGACCTCATTTAATTTCAGTAAATATCTTTTGAGCTCCAGCCCCTGCTCTATCACTGCAGAACACGCACCAATGTACGGACTCACTCCCCACATGAGTCTCCTTCCCTTCTCCGCTCTCTCTCACACAGTCATTATGCTGCATGTCTGCACAAGGTCACAGTCGGTTTGAGTTTCACTTCCAGTGCTGTCCCCCTTTTTGGGGGGGGTCCCAAGTTTCATACAACAGAGGCCATGAAGAGCAGTATATTGTGAGATTGATAAAGTATCTGTTAGATTGCGCGCTAAAGCTTGGTCACAGGAAAATATCAAAACATTTTCTCTGATGGTAGTGTAATAATAAATCTATACTTAATGAACTGTATCAATTACATTTATTAAAAATGTATAATTGATGAATGCAAAAATAATTTCTCATTAAAAGCTAAATTCATATAAGTATAAGTATGCAGAGAATAGTAACCAAACAATTCAAAACACTAGCCAAATATGCAAATGAAAGTTGTCAATGTATGTTGTATCATTGTAAAACAACGACAAAGAGAAAGGGCCCTAGAGTATTCTGAAGATCTCTGCACCATGGAACACCAGCTGTAGAGCAGGAATCATCCATGCTGATGTTGTTCCACCCCAGCCCACACCACTCGCTCTGTGCCCAAATGCCTGACTTAAAACACACAGCCTTAAACATCCTGCCTCTCTGTCTGTCGGAGTAAGGACAGGCTGACCATTGGTGTAGTCTGTCTGTCGGAGGAGGAGGTGGAAGGAAGGAAGGACAGGCTGACTATCCATCATTTTTCGCCGGTAGGGTCGCGGCTTGGCACACCCTGTAATTTCACTCTCTTGCCTGTGTAAACAGGGGGTATATTCTGCCTTTGTAGGAGCCGGCTTTCTTGGTTCATTTGAGTAGGCGGGACTACGCAATAATCCAAATGTTTTAGACAACATCTGAGTGTAGGCTACAAAATCGATTTACTATTTACTATTGCAAAAACGCCAACATATTCTTTATTTATTTTAATTTATTCTTTGTTCTTTAGCTCAATAGCCTAGTAAGAAAAGTATTTTGTAGATCCCACCATCTTTCCCCGTCTTTGTTAAATGCGACTGCATCGCCTTCTATCACATGATCAGCAGCTCGTGTATCAAAATGAAACTAATATGTGTAGGGGTCCGGGAGGGTATATTGGGGTGCAAACTCAGGCCAGTATATTACCTCGGTCAGTGTAAAAATGTTTAATGATTAACGACAGTGCTCCTCTGTGGACTGAGAAAGCCCACCTTTCATCAACATAAATCCATCCGTTGAATTGCTAAAAGAGATCATAACACAGAATTACAAGGAACGTCAGCCACTTGAACCACTCGAACCACTTGTTTGGATTCCTTTCTTAGACAAATATATGAAGGATTGGGACAAATGTTGAAGCATTAGCCAATGCTTTTATGTTTGAATATCGATAGCAAGTTGTATTTTAATTAAAATTTGCTTTTTTATTAAGATTCTATATGATTTGATTGTTTGTGCGTGAGTGGTTGCATGCGTGCGTGTGTGTGTGTGCATTTACATTACATTACATGTGTGTGTGTGTGTGTGTGTGTGTGCGCGCTCTAGACAGCTCTCACTTGGTGGTCTCACCTGCAGGGTAGCCTGTGGGGTGAATTATGGCTCAGGGCTTCTTCTGTAAGCTGTTGCTTCTGCCAGCACAGCACAAACACACACACACACACACACACACACATAGACTCCAACTCACACACACACACACTCTGTTACATACATTAAACCATGAAAAAACTAAAAACATGACAATACTGTCTTTGTACGTGTGTGTGTTTGTGTGTGTGTGTGTGTGTGTGTGTGTGTGCTTTTGTGTGCTTGTTTGTGTGTTGCCTTTGGAGTCTGTGGGAGTGGAGTATGTGTGTGTGTGTGTGTGTGCGTGTGTGTGTCTCAGTGAGTGTGTGTGTGTGTGTTTGTGTTTGTCTATGAGCGTGTATGTGTTTCAGGGTGTGTGTGTGTGTCTCAGGGTGTGTGTGTGCATGTGCGTCTAGGAGTGTGTGTGCCATCCCTTGGTAACAGCAGGTTGGGCTCCAGACAGTAACTCTCGCTAGGTGGTCTGCCAGAGAGAGCAGTGTTGGTGATAGATGGCGCAGTGGGGCTCCTTCTGTTAGCTGCTTCACACGCACACAAACATGAATATACCATCACTTCTCAGCTTTCAAATTCTTGTCTTCTTTGCACTTTCCTCTGCTGCTACACCCTAATACTGCCGTACCCCCCACGACTACAGGGAGTTAAACACCTTTATTCATCATTCGTCTATTACTGAGGAATGAATCAAGAGTGAATATCAACAGGCTGCGTTCAGATTTGAGCCGTGAATTTGAAAAGGGGATTTCAAAAGAGTAGAAACAGACCATGTGGCGACATCTTGTGCATCACTAAAATAAACTGGTCATTAAAACTCCAACATGCTGCTTTGACTCAAGCAGACTACGACTCCCTAGCAGGCAGGACATGCAGAACTGCTATAGAGCAGTGGATCCATGTTGGGTCTGAGTCCAGCCCCACATCTTCACCTGGAGCTAATCGCTCTTCATCTAGGCCCGCTGCACGCCTGGACTACATTAACTCCTCCTTTGGCCAAAAGGAGGCTGGCGCCAATGGAGGGCCCGAAGAGTGCTTCTTATCCTGAAACTCGCTAAAAGGGAATCTTTAGTTTTGGAGAGTGTTGGAGAGAACATTGGACATTTTATTTCACTATCTTATTCATTCCACTGATAAATACAACCCATTTGTTTTGTTTATCGCAATCCTGTGGGTTAAGTCTTTTCATTTTGCTGGACCATAAAATGGTGTTGCCATTTGCTGTCCAGTCCAAATAGTATATTACTAGGATCTCTTCATTCCACCCTTGAACGGCTTGAATACTATGGTGCTAGGATAAAAGAAATCAGCAGGAATCTAAGTCCAAATGCAAACTCTTTCTGACCGTCAATTTTCAATAAAGCCAAGCTATTAAGCAGAACGCCAGCCAATGCTCCCAAGCTCTGGTTAATTTAAGATGTGGATTTGATATACAACGATGGATTCAACTGTTTGACTTTCTTTCCAAGCACAGAATAGAAAAGGTAAACTTGTCTCATGACATAGTTGTTAATAATGCTCATCCTTTATTTTCATTTTGGCATTCATAACATGTATACATAGGCAATGTAACATGATGCAAGAATCTCAAGGTTGAGCTTGAGAATATGCAGCCAGCATGCATCAGCCAGCTGTATAAGGAAGGAAGCGTTTCACTTCACACTTAAAGATGGCAAAGCGTGTTAGGCCCTGTCCACACGAACGAAAACAATCTTTGCACCCCCGTTTTCCTTTGCAGCATTTCAGGAATTTGTCAAAAACGCATCTAGCTATAGAAATGCTGTAGTATATATTCAAGGCCTATATCTGGCGCTGTTTCTCCATAAAAAAAAAGGAAGATGGAGCATGCAGCATGCGCGTTGTATACAAACATACAGTCGAGGAGGAGAAACCGAAAAACAACAACTACAGCAGTTGTTAAACCTTAGTAGATTGAGCAGAAAACACTTTTAATGTAGTTAGTAATTACATTTACTATGGGCTGTATTTAAAGCTACAAAAATAATGCAAATCAAATTAAAAAAAAAAAACATAAAGAGATGGAAATCTAACGTCGCCCACCTGGTGATGACGTCATTGTTTGCGTATCTGGTGTCCACATGAATCCTTACATTTTTCAAAAACCAAAACAAATAAACCGCTAATAAAAACGAATAAATCCTGGCAAAAAGCATTATCTTGTTTATTTTTGTAGTGTTCACGTGGGGAATAGCCCCCTCAACCTTTGTTCTCGGGGGCACAGGCCCATGTTTCTGCCTAATTTGTGAGTATTTGCATAATTTTAATGTTCATGTTTACACTGCCGAATAGATTGCACATACATTATTTATGTTCATTATATATTTTTTTCTCCCAAAAATGTTTTTTTCCAGTGAAGGGAGCACTCATAGTCTATGTGGATCTAGGTGGAGGGTACGAGCAGCAGGTGGATAGAATAGTCGCACACATTTCTAATGCCAATTACCCTGCCCCTGGTTTTTGTTCTTGTCACGATTTTTCAGTGCAACTTTCCTATTTTTTCCTTTATTTGTGCCACTTTGGGCCCTCTCATCACACTCTGCCCTGAACTATGATGTGCTACGGTCCTGTGAGGGCAAGCAGCAGGAAGTAGTTTAGGGGATGGTTACATATCTGGTTACACTTATCAAAGCACAACAGACCCTCTGTGCTGTTGTAAACTAAGTTCTAATGAAATCCACTAAACAGAATGTCCCTAAATAGGCAGAATATAGATCAAGAGCTGGGAGAGTCCTTCATCAAAGCCCAGGCCACGGTGATCCCTCCACTACCTTCTCTGAAGGATGAGTGAGAACACCAGGTGGAAAACTGATAATTTCATTAGATAGAGCAGAATCCCAGTGCTTGGATCTTGAGAACATAATAGTGGCTGGTGTATTATGGCCTCAGTTCAACCCTTCTCAGAGGGAGTCCAGCGCCGACAGCGAGTAGCGGCAGTGGCGGCAGTGGGGTAGAATATGATACTATTCTTTCCACCACCCGCTCCATGACGGGAGCCGTTTGATGTTCCCAGATGGCGAGGTTGATAATTGCTGCTTAGAATTTTGATAAATATTTTTGGGTGTATGTGGTTGTCTGGTTTTGCATGCACGTCTGTTGTGTTTGTGAGATACTCTGCTTTGCCTTCACAACAAAGTGAGACAATAGGCAACAAAACATCTCCCAGCGCTGGCCCTCCACTAAGCAAACGGTGCATCTTCATGCCACAGACAAACCGACACACAAGCATTATTCATCAAAATGTAGTGTAATAGTGAATATTCCCCCTGTATACAAGTATGCTTATTAGCTATATTCTCCACGGAGATCATGATCATGACTGAACTGCATTAGTGCAACAAACAGGCCATTCATCGTGGTCTGCCTGACAAGTGTCCCACAATGCAACCTGATGAATGACACAACTACAGAAACCAAACCCATGCTGGAAGGAGTCGGACTTGTCCCCACCTCCAAGTAAAGATAAACTCAATATGTTCGAATCCCAGTTGGAATATCTGCTTGCTTAATTGGTTTGTTAAACAATTACTTAATAACTGTAATTTTCGAAATAGAACCATTTTCTTTGGTGTTTTTGGCAGAAAACAGAGGCATCTAAACTTTATGCCTGTTTGTTTTGTTCCCGTGGCCTTGCTTGTCAAACTATGCTTTTGTTCTAATCTAGAAAGAGAAGGGGGGGTTGGCCAAAAGACAGTTCTCATACCCGCATTCTGAGCCAAAACACACACACACATACACACACACACACACACACACACACACACACACACAGACACACACACACACACACACACACACACACACTTATTTGCATGATGTACGATAACTCCCTCTAAACTCACACAGCGTGGTTCATTTCCATTGTGTCAGTCTGTCACTCAGGGTGTTGGAGGAGATGAAAGAGTATTTTGTAAGGAGGTAGAGCGGGTTGGCTGGTGACTGCAAGGTTGTTAGTTCAATCCTCGGCTCCCCCCAGCAAGACACCATAACTGCTCCTGATGAGCTGGCTGTCATCCTGCAGGGTTGACTCTGCTGTCAGTGTGTGCATGAATGGGTGCATGTCAGTCAACACTGTAAAGTACTTAAAATACAAGTGCTATATAATTGAGGACCATTTATATACAAATTGCTCTTCAACATAAATAACAGGCCCATTTTTATCTCTCATCATTTTGGTGTGTGTGTGTGTGTGTGTGTGTGTGTGTGTGTGTGTGTGTGATAGATTTGCCATGTGTTTGCATATTAAAGTTCTAGGACCAACTGCTCACTTCCTGCTCACAAGTGTAAAGAATGAAAGAAGCGTTCAACAGCAACATAGTGAACATGATCATTTTCAGTGTAGACAAACAAGTGTGTTTAAACAGACCTGACATATATCCTCAAACAGAACACACGCATCCAGGCTACTAGCGCTCTCACTGCACACCCCTGATCTCTGATAGCTCTGCCTATTGGACGTCACCAAGGTGAATCCAGACCTTATTAAAACCTTATTTCAGTAAGAGCCTTCCCCTGCAAGGGAAAGGAAATGGACACCATAGGGTCAGAGACCGAGAGCGCGAGAGAGACCGAGAGAGGGAGGGAGGGAGGGAGAGGTAGGAGTTAGGGTATTGGGATGCGCAGTGCCACAGAGGATTGGACTGTCCGCTGATGGGGAAATATGTTGGGGTTGAAGGGGGATAAAAGGTGCAAACAATTGCAAGAGTCACACAGGATAATGTGCTTGTAGCAGTCTGGGAAGGTCTACGGTAACACAACTAAAACAGGAAAGTTAGCAATGAGGATGGGAAGCTTGTTCCTCCTTACCTTCCAACACCTCTCTGAGTGCAGTGAGGATGACATCCATCTATTGGACTTTCCACACATGCACACACACAGGCTCCATGCCGCTGGGTTTTTCTTCCACTCCCATGAGCAACACCTCTGGTCCATCAACACCTACCGTTTGCCAGATGAGGGGGAATCGATAGTGCTTGACTGAGCAGCCGGGGGAGGCATCGATCGCTCATATCCCTGTGTTTACTGTCGGCCCATGCGGCTTTACAAAGCTTGCTTTTGCCTTTTTGTGTTCGGTCGTGTAGCAATAAAGGATGGTTGTGTACCGGTCTTTCCTTAAAAAGTTTTTTTAAGTGTGACAAGGAACAAGGGAAGAAAGGACCTTCTCTAGTGTTTAGAAACATACAGAACAAGCTCTCTGAATGCTAAAGTAGACATCTAATAGGCCTATGTTGATCTGGTCACAGACTTGAAGCTTTTCAGACTAAGCTAAACTGCACTCATTATGACAGATGCAAGCCGACACTCTATTTCGTTCCTATTTCATAACCTTGCAAGCCAATGCCTCTCTCATATGCTCTCACGCCACATCTCCTCTTCTCACACCTATTACACAAACCTTTTTCCATAATATATTGTATGTAATCATACGATGCACACCCAGGCCTCGGTCAGAAATGGGCAGAGCTCTTTGAAACCTGACCGCGGCCGAATGCAGACAGAGCAAAGCGCACTCAGTGCTCAGAGCAGAGCGCTCTCAAAATTGATCAAGTACTGCCAACCAAAAAGCCAATCCTGCCCCAGGGGTTCTGTGGGACTGTGGACTCGGGTCCTTCTGGGTCACGAAGTTCCATCGTGGTCAATAGTGATGTTTGACCAGCAATCGTTTGTTATGGTTTGGGGAAGGATAGAAGCTATGAAACTTGGGAAATGGGGAAGAAGTCATGTCTTCAGCACTTGACATTGGCTGATGTGTGTACTTACAGACGTAGCCTACGCTACATGCTAGGATTGTTCAATCAGACCAGCCACAGACAACATGAGACCATAAGACCTCTGCCGCACAATCCCCTGAAGATGTTTTAATTTAATTTCTAAAGCTGTTCAATTCGTTGAAAATGTGTTCATTTGACATTGCTAAAAGCAAAACTGCCTAATCACGGTGTCTGACTCGGCTACCGCAGAGCTTTGATTTAGCCTCAAGGTTTCAGAATACACACAGTATCCATAGCATGAGATTCTGTAGGCAGACACGGATTAGCGCACAGGCTATCCTAGGCTACAGCCTAGGGGCCCAGGTGTGTAAGGGGCCCTGGATTAGCCAGACAATTTTCCATTTTTCTTAAAACAATATAAATAAAAACCTGACCCCTATTGGCCCATAAGAAACCTTAAAAAGTTAAGCAGCTGACAGGGTAGATGTGTGGGCCATGTCATGTGGTCATGTTCATAAAGTCAATTTTGTTGTAAAAAAAAAAATACGTCACAGCTACTGGACGGCATAGCGGCAGAATGTCAGAAAATAAATGTGATAGCGGAGTGAAAAGGTCCTGAATGTTTCCAAAATCGATGTAGTTGAACATAATTCAGCAATATGTGTTTCATGTTTCAGCCAATTGGCCAATGTGTGGCACTTCGCTTACTTGATCTGAAATAATGATGCCCACCTCTTTATTTAACCGACAAAAAAAAATGCAATCTGTTCGGGAAATTAAATATTGGCTTGCGTGCAGGAGTGAACATCTAGAGCTTTAGTGCCATCTAGTGGTGAATAGTATATCCAAGACATCAGTGGCGGCTGCTTGTCTTTCAAAGATGGGAAGCTAATTTTCGGCCTACATCATATAAATTGTCAATTTATTTATATGTAAATGTTGCACTCTATCACAGGGTCACAGAGCAATTCCTTTTCAAGGAAATGCTCTGTGACCCTGTGATACCAACTAGCTGCCTTTTCCAGTGACTTTACCATTGTCCTCTCAATGATTGATTTGTGTTACGGGTGTAGGCTTTGAGCCGCTTTAAACAGGAGAAGCTCCTTTCTACACCTGCAGATGTAGCTCCAATTGTTGCCACTAATGAGAACAGTTTGTAAAGCTGAGGCATTTCACTGTCGAACTCCATGTCTTTAAGCAACACCAAGAAATCACACACCTTTTCCCTGTCACCCTGCAAGTCCTGATCTGAATACAGGACTTGAAGTTCATACCTCAGGCTCCCTGAACCAAACACCAAATCGATATTAAACAAGGAAATGTGGGAATTCTGTTAAACTGAAACAAGGTATTGTGTGTATAAGTGTATAACATGTAAAATGAAAAATGTCTAGCAATTTCACCAAGCAAATATCAAGAAATAGGTTGCAGTTTTTCTTTCGACTCGCTTGCAAAATCCACAATAGGACTGAGGATTAATGCTGCTATCCATTTGGCCTTTTGTGCTGGTATGCCGACCTGCTCAACGAGAATGTGATGTAACTTCCTGGCTCTTACCACCTTCAAAGTGTTCTAGTAGTCTTTTGTTAGTAGTTAGAGATAGTTAGTTGGAGAATAATGGACGCCTCCAGGACAGCAGTTTTGACCAATTCATTCATACTTTACTCATATTTTATTCATCCCAGAAGGAAATTTAAGGCATCCAGTAGCATACACACATATCTCACACACCTAAAAGGTGTTCAAACTGTTTAACTACTTAAACTATCTACTATAAAATCTACTAGCTACTAGCTAGTCATTAGGCTCTTTAGCAAACCAGCTCGAAAACAAAAGATTGTATTGCACGCATAGCAAGACCGTGCAATGCATATATTGGTCATACATGGGCGGAGCCATCTTCATTCGTTGAGAGTCACAGTACTTTCTTTTGCTATTCGTGTACTCACCAGAAGCCCCAGTGGGAGCTTGAGATCCCCAAAGAAAAGGAGGCGTGCCTCAATGACGCAATGCATGAATGCCGCAAGAAAACTGGGAGATTTACCACATTCCGACTGGGATGGTGGGCGTACCATACAAATGGATAGCGGCATAAAGAGAGCTCCGGTGACGTTTTATGGTTCAAAATCGCTGTCAATCAAATGGCAACTCAGTCTTTCGCAGATCCTCCAATTATCACGCAGAAGCCCAGTGTCCAGGCCATCCCATTCGTCCATTCACCCCCAGAGATGCTGACCGTCGGTGGGAGGGACATAATCGCAGCATTGTCCAATGACTGTCGATTTTCGACGCACTAAAAAAAGCTATTCTATGCAGCCCCATTGAAGTCGATGGACGCTGAGCTTCAACAGGCGAATGCACTGTGACGCTACGGGAAACAATAATTATTTTCCTACTATGGTCACGCCAAGACCCGTCTACTCTGTCTGCGATTGGCCAGGTTGCATGCAACTCAACTGGACACTACTGTACCCTCAGTGTGAGCCTTCGAGAGCGTCACAAAAGAGCCCGAACCCTAACCATGACCCTAACCCTAACCCTTGCCCCTAAACCTAACCATAACCCCTAAACCTAACCCTAAACCTACCCCTAACCCCGAAACCTAACCTTAACCATTGAAGATATTCAAGCCAGTAAAAGACGGACCAATCAGAAATAGAGGCGGGCTTTTTGGGATATTGGCGTGGTAATAGTAGGATTAAAATTTTTGCCTACGGGAATGTATGAGTAGGAAATCGAGTCAGTCAACCTGCGATAAGCATCTGATTCTGAACGAACTCGTCTTGGAGATGGACGTGTTCTAACCCTAACCCTAACACATTTAATTTTTTTAATTTTAGGGGATCGCCGCTGCAAGCCATAGCTTAATTAAATGGGCGCAGGGATCCCATATCGAGACCGTTTTCATTTCGATACATAGACCCCAATGAGGACAAGATGGATATTTGATTATCATGCGTTTAATGCTTAATAAGAACTCCACTGAATGAATACTACATTTTAAGGCCTGCCGCCTACATTAGGACAAAAGTCAAAAGACTGTCTGCAGGGATGAAATATCATTTTTTGAGTGATGACCCAGACATCTGGAAACAGGCCCTCAATAAACTTGGCACTCAATCACACAATGACAGCGACACCCACAAAGGGCCAAACACAGTGAACAACAAAAGGCCAAACACAGTGACACCCACAAAGGGCCAAACACAGTAACCCAAAAAGAGCCAAACACAATGACACCCACAAAGGGCCAAAAGCAGTGACTGCGGTTACATGGTCGGACCAGATCAATTTATCATGGATTAAGCCATTTAACGATGTTGCCACTCGACGGGGGGGCTGTCCCTTGTCTGAGTATACATGCATCGGATCAGATTCGAAAAATGGCCGGAGACCTGGCTGACTCTGCTACGCTAGGTGGCCCTATAGCCCTTTCAACAAGTGGTACTAGAGCCACTTCCGGTTCACGGCTACATAAAAGCAACAACAAACTATCTGGCGGCATACAAACAAAGATGGCGTACGAGGAGTTTGACGAGGCAGCTGTAGCATACATTTTGTTTGTTTGGCATCGTTTGATCTTTCCGGCAACACCACTATTTATTACATTGTCTCCTTCCACTTCCGGGTAAAATTCCCGGCCGGAATTCTCGAGCATGCGCAGGATGCAAACTCCCGGCAATACGATACGATCGAGTACACATGCAGGTAGATAGCCGACTAGGACCAGCTCAAGCCCAGCTATCGTATCGACTTCGCTAATCCGGTCCTGAGACGATCCTTTTGGCGAAGCAGATCGAATAAACCATGAATCCAATCTTTATTCGATACGTTCATTACGCAATTAGGCTCCAGCATGTAAACGCAGTGATTGACACCCACAAAGAGTCAAACATAGTGACCAACAAAAGGGCCAAACACAGTGACACCCACAAAGGGCCAAACAAAGTGACCAACAAAGGGCCAAACACAGTCACACCCACAAAGGGCCAAACACACAGTACGTTTACATGACATTCAAGAAAGTCGAATTATTGGCTTAGCTCGACTATGATTGGATTACTAAGATGCATGTATACACCTTAGTCAGCTTAGACAGCTGTCAACTTACTGCGGGTCTGCGATTTATTTAAAAAGTTGGCGCAGAAGATGGAGGAAGCTGGTGTCGTGACAATGTAGTTACCCCTATAGTGTATCATTCAATATCACTGTATTCATTCATTGCGCCCCGGCCGAACTGACTATTCTCTGATATTATGAATCTTACAGACTGCGACGAGTTCTCTGACTATCGGGTAATTCCACAATAAGTAAAGAGTCGTAGTGGGGTTTATGTCGCCGATGGAGAATATGGATATGAATTGGGGGAAATTAACTTTGGCTCTGAAGTCCAGATTGAAACGAACATGGAGGAGAAAGCGATGTTACAGTAGACAGCTGTCACTTCCCTTCGGGTCCATATCATTTCTCAGACGTTCCATTGTTCCTCTCGGTCGTATGCAGACTCCTCGGGCTGCTCCGCCGGCGGAGGAGTCCGCATACGACCTAGAGGTCGGAACAATGGAGCGTCTGAGAAATTATTTGGACCCGAAGTGAAGTGACAGCTGTCTACTGTAACATCGCTTTCTCGAATGCTGCCTGAGTATGTTGTTGCTGGTGGTGTTGTAAAGAGGTCAGCCGGTAGCTGTATTACCACTAGTTGAAATGGGTACAGCGCCACCTATCGCACCGGGGTGTGACATGCTCCGGCCAATGAATCGATTTACTCGCCGCCTTGTAGAACTGGACAATTGTAGTTTTCCAATGGCTTTAATCAAATTAAGCTGTGCATGTAAACGTACTGAGTACTGGTACAAATGTGTGCATTGTAAAAATGTGAAAATTGGAAAATGCCTTAAGTTCCCCAAGGCAACACACAGCCACAGCTACGTGGGTTATCCAGTTGACAAGCAAATATGATTTAATGAATGAGATGTTGTGCTTAGCCGCAGTTAAGACCTTTTTTCTCCTGCGTAGGAGTGGGTCTGAGTGTGGATCAAGACTCTCACTGTATCAAGGGCCTTCTTTTTTTACATTGTATCCGAAACAATGCCGCCAACAGAATCTCAATTTCTGACTTATGATGTGGTCCTTATTGTTACGTTGTTTCTTTAGGAGGGTCATACAGAGCCATCTTAATCAATATACTTATAAACACAGGTTATGCATCAGAGGTATGATGTGGTCTTTATTGTTACGTTGTTACTGTATGAGGGTCATACAGAGCCACAGAATCAACATACAAATAAACACAGGTCATACATCCTGTACTTCTGCTCTGTTGGTTCCAACAGATGCTTGGGAGAAGCCATTGAGTACATGTCCGCGCCACATTAGGAACATGACCCACCACATCGGAGAGACAATTTTTTCTAATGTCCACATGGACTGAGATTAATATTGTTCTTGTAATGCCCCATCCAAGTTCACTTGTTGGTTGTTTTTGTTTGGTCTTCTATCATGACATTTTCTAGCCTTTTTGTGATAGTACTAAACTATTGTTTTCCCTGCTGTGTGATCTGAACCACATGAGGTCATTGCCCTACAGTGCAGTTCGGAGAGAAACGGGACGTTTGTTAGGAAACTTGTTGTGTTGACGAACATATTGGTGAATGATTTATAGAGACTGAACATTGTACACAACACGCTGAATCTTGGGACAGAACATGGCTATGAGTGACCAAGTTATGAAGTGGTATGATGAATATGTGATGAGCATGTCCTAAATGAGCAATTTCAGACTGATTTGAAACATTTTTGAACAAAGGTTAACGGTTAAAAAACTACCAAGTTACAAAGTCTGAAGTCAGAGAATGGGCGGATGGCTTTGTCTTCATGCCATTAACTTCCATTGTAAAGTAGAATATCTTCAAAAGTTGAAAATATTTAAAACATCTGAATAGGATAGGAAAAGGGTGTGATTCCAAGCTAATCTGAAATTGTTAAAATTGGAATGGCGTCTCTAGGTGTTGTGTGATGTGCAGATTATATGCAAAAGTCAAAGTTATACACTCACTTGAGGCATTTAGGTTGATAAGGTTAGTGACATGTGAATGTGAGAAAGAAATCGTGATTGATAGGCCTATAGTTGTTGTATTGTCACTACGCAGAGTAACAACATCACCTGAGTTTGTTTGCAAAGAACTCGCGAACTCTCCCAGACTTCGCAAAATATTTTCCCATCGTCTGACCAGCCCTAACAGGCCCTTGGCCAATCACAACACTCTAAACTACGGGCCTGATTCCCGTTCCCAATTACCATTTTATCTTCCCGCCCCCACTGTCTACGATATACTTGGTAACACAATATACATATACAGTAATACAGAACTTTAGCAAGAATTACATAAAACAGGATTACATTTAACATTGCAGTTACATGAAAACATAGATTACACATTAGTTACTTGAAGTGAGGTCTTTAATTAAAATCCATTCATCATCTTATTAATTAACCTGATCTTAAATCACCATGACCTACCACATGTTTAGATTTAGATGTTTAGATTGTTTAGATAAGCTCTGTAAACCCAGTATTCAGTATTCATACAGTAAAACATGCATTGTAATAGTTAATGCCACTTTATTTGTCTGTGGCATATACAGTCATGATCATAAAGCTGGTATTGTCTGACCGTAGTAAAAGTATGGATTAATTGAGTGAAGTCAGCCAGTTCACTCTACCACAATATACATCACGAGAACAATACTCTCACCGGGACGTGAGCCAGTTTCTTAGAAAGGTCTCTGAAACGCAAATGAGGCAGGGGTTCCTATCTTGTAACGCATGAATGAGAGCCATTTGTTGACCAAGGAGAACATTTGGCTTCATTGTAATAATACTTATCTATCTTATCTATACATATATTATTGTATGCTTTATACTTAAAGTTAACCTTACTTGTACTTATAATCTCAGTAAACTGAGAAATTGGCTGCTATTATTGACTAGAGGAATGTCTGTCTGGTGGTCGCCGGTCAGCCCAGGACCCTCTGGTGTTATGAACAGAGCGACAAGACCCTCCCCCTCCTGTTGACCAGGTTATTTTCCGCTATTAATCCGTTTTTTTAATCTGATAAAGAACAGTCAGAATTGAGTAGGATCATCAAGTTGGCATGCCTTTATTTCCTTGTAGCCTACTATCCTTTTAGGGTTAAATAACCCTTTTATTTACGAGAAGAACATTGTATTGCCACTGCATGGAAGGCTACATTTGCCCTTAATTAGAGCTGACGTTACAACGTTACAACTGAGCATAGTCGATGCCAACAGAGGATTTCAATGTCAATCAATAGTAAAGTATGTGATACGATGGTTGATTCTTTTATATTGAGTAAAATATGGTCCGCCATGTTCATGCGCGTTACTAGTAAACCATACGTCACTAACTGTATTACTAACTCTATTATCAAAATCTGGCCCCAGTTGCCGAACGGAAGTAGAATCATCAGAGCAGGGTTCATACAAAGTAGATAGCGTATAAAAAAAATGACACTACTGTCAGTACAGAACACCGTGACGAGTCCTGCATCACGTCCCTGACTGAGAGACGAGCTCCGATTGGTCCGTAGTGGAATAAAGTCTATAAATAAATTCCGCCTCTTTCGGATAAATGTGTAACATACTTCCTCCTTAGCAGACGGAACCACTTCCACAACAGGTGGCATTGTATGTATATATAGTTATCAGCGTGCATTCGAATTTAGTACGGTATTTATTAAGATGAAAGCATAACAACATTTCTGTTTGGAAACATAACTGGACTGTTGTGGCCGCTTCTGGTTCATGTTTAGGACTGATCCATCTGCCGTCCGCCCCTGGAAACGTGACCTAACACAGGCAAGTCACTCAGTACAATAGTAGAGAGATTGTCCGGTGGAACTATATTAACTGAATATTCGTATGGTTTCCCTCAAGTAGAGTCAACAGAAGTGACCAAGCTGTGAAGAGTCGGTGGTCGTGACTCACTGGTCAGACCTTGACCGTCTCTTCTGGACCCCGAGCAGGAATGACCACCTCGCTGTTTCTCAGCCGACATCTGGCCGCGCTGTGCGTCTCATCCCGTGGACAAATTTCTGTCAGGAGTGGGTTCTGTTCGGCGTCCCCGTCCAGCCCTAAACCGAGACCCGGGCACACCACCGGGGCAGGAGGGGAAGCGGAAGCCGGCAGCCACAAGCCCGAGTGGAAGGCGGCTCAAGCATCACAAACTACGGCCAACACAGGACCAGGTAGGCTCCTCTCGAATCAGATGACACGGAGACGGTAGACCTACTCTGCGGCATACACATCCCCAAAGTGGAATCACCTACACATCGAGATGAAGGAAATGACAAATATTAGAAATAATTCGTCTATCGTAGATATTGTCTTTAATTAATCCAATTAGATTGAGAATGTAATTCTAATAGGCTTCATGTTCCGATTAGAGTATCTTCTTCCAAGCCGCACGTGTTGGCCTCGAGCTGTCTTTCCAGCAGGCCGGATGTTGCCCTCAGGCCAAAGGTTCAACGACCAGTTTCTTGTAGTAGCCTGCTCACACACTGGCACAGGCTTGGTTGCTATTTTAGTTTGCGATGGTTTATTTTCTAAAGGACAGTGTTGCTGGTATAACTAAGAGTTCAGAAGGACGGTATACAGTTAACCTGCTCAGGGAATCAGCAGAAGCACTTTAGGTCAAAGCTAAATCCATCCAGCAGGAAAGTTGGTGATAATAAGTGGCTATAGGTTTTACCTTCTCTTGCGTTTAGAAACATGGCACTATAATGTCATTGTTCCATTTTGTATTTCCCTATAGCCCTACAGAGGGAGAACAACAGTGTAATGGAGCGTCTTTACTGGCACATGTTATGTAACTTAAGTGGCCCGCGTTTCACTATCTCACTGCTGTGCTCTCATGCGTGTGCGTTATGACCATAGACTGTAGGTTATGACACACTTTTCACTCTCTTCTTCTGTCGGTTACCCTTCTAATGGAAGGAATTCGTATTGAGGCTTGAATTGTACGATTTTAAAAGAAGATGTAATGCCAATATGCCACACTGGTATTCTATTTATACTAAGGTCGAAGATATTAGGCTGAAGAGGTCATTGGGCGTGGTGTTGAATTATAGGTGAGCGGACAAATAGTGGAAAATTGTGGCAGTCCAAATAATTAGTAGCTAGTGCTGTCATCCGTCTTCAACAAAAAAACATTTGCACAAAAACCGATCCACTTATCCATAAGAACAATAAAATGAGAAATGATGGGACAAAAGGAAATCAAGGGACATTTAGAATAGATAAAATATGTGATTAATCGCAAGTTAACATTGACATTAATGTGATTAATCACACTTTAAATATTTTAATCATTTGACAGCACTAGTAGTAACCTATTTAGATCACATGGTGCTGGTCTTGCTTTTTTATTTTACTTAGTTTCATTCCGATTTGCCCTACTTTACATTACGACAGGATGCATTAGAAAGGGACAGGTTTGACAGCTTCTCAAAATTATACTGGAATATAATTTTTCATGGGACCAGGGCCCTCTACGAATAGCCCTTTTTGCATAGGCAATTTCCTTTCCTAAGGAGAGGTACTTGGAGGAAAGGTGGTTTGAAATTTAAAAATGCTTAGGAAAGGAGCCTCGCATCTTTTAACCCTCCTTTAGCATAGTTTACTCCTGACTGAGCAACCTTTACGAAAGCAAAGGAGAAATTGATATCCCATAATCCTTTTATGGCGGCAATATTTAAAGAAACAGGACACCAACGAGGTTTACCGACTACGTGCAATGCAGAGGAGAGCTTTGCAGCGTGCCACAGTCGTGGGCTTTGGTCTATGTGCTCATTACATGTTGGTTGATGAGTAACCAATCAGAGGGTCAGTGGTCCTCCCCGAGATGGCAGCAGCTATATTATTCAGTCTTTATGTGTATCAAGTGTTGATACCACAATGTATGTTTTGTTCCATTACCTCATTAGACCACACAATTGTAAAGCTAATATCATGACCTTATTGGACTGCACGATATCATGACCTCATTAGACCACACAATATTGGGGCATATTCACACCAGGAATGTCCTTTTAGTTCACTCTCGTTGGTCCGGACCAAAATACAATGTTTCCTTTTTGGTTTGGTGCGGTTCCTCTCCACATTGAAATTCTCGCAACATCATTACATCGTTGGACAAAAAGGTCTGGGGCGAGGTAAAGCGTTCAAGAAAAAAAAGGGGGTGAAAGTAAACAATCATGGATATCCAGCGTGATATACATTGATCTGCGGACCGGTCGAACTCTTTACTCCATGTTCAGCCACGACTCATTTTCATCCGTAGTTTCAAATTGAAATCCCACCAAAAATTAACATGAGACATATTACATGATTTGGGATTACATTTCAAAGGAAATGCTGTTTTCGCAGACTAATTCCAGATGTGTCATAGTATCCAACCCCATAGTGTGACCCAGACATTTGATACTACACATAAGAATGTCTTGAAAATTACTGGGTCCCATTATGGGGTCGAGTACTATAACCCTGATGTAGAATTAGTCTGGGAAAACAGGGCATTTTCTTTTAATTGAAATCCAAATTCATGTAATTTGTCTCATATGCTAATATTTGGTGGACTTTTATTTTGAAA
This sequence comes from Trisopterus luscus, assembly GCA_027122455.1. NCBI lineage: Eukaryota > Metazoa > Chordata > Actinopteri > Gadiformes > Gadidae > Trisopterus > Trisopterus luscus. The sequence continues at coordinate 1,943,109 of JAOPUA010000002.1, read as the reverse complement.
CTAGACATCAGAATGTCTTGAAACTTACTGGGTCCCACAATGGGGTCGAGTAATATAACCCTGATGTAGAATTAGTCTGGGATGGCGTTTCCTTTTAAATTGCAGCTTTTATTGACTGTCTTTTGGTGTGTGCCGAATGTTTTGTTTTGAAATTACTGCAACATAATGAGTTGTGTGAGGCTGGAGCGAGAGAGAGAGATATGATTTGCTGTCACGCGAATGTCGCGGCAAAGTTCAAATATTTCAACTTCTGCCAAACTTGTGGCACTGCAATCCACGTGAAAAAAAAACAATCTGTATTAATCGGCAACTTTTTGGCAGATGATTATTTTCAAATAGGCTATAATCGCCGGCCGATTAAATCGGCAGGCCGATGATTCGGTCGGGCCCTCATCATGACCTCATTGGACCACACGATATTAGAGCTAATATCATGACTAGGGCTGCCCCTTAATAGTTGACCAAACGTTAGTCGATGAAAAGAGTCTCAGTCGGCCAAGTTTTCATTTGTCGGTTAGTCGCAAAATAAAAAGGTTTTTAAAATATTTTTTATTATATATTTTTTTTTACACAATGTCAAACTAAACGAATTATGATATTGACTGTGTTGGATCTGGCTGATAGTTTATCTCCAGCTGAAGCTGCTCAGAGAGATGATCATGACAGCAGTACAGAGGAAAGTGAGCCCAGCCCCGCACCAAAGAAGAAACGGGAAAAACAGCAGGAGATATCCATGCTGATGGCTACTGATGAGGAGCAGACAGAAGGCTCCATTTTAGAAATAAATCTCATTGGACCATACAATATTAGAGCTAACCTCATGACCTCATTGGACCAAACGATATTTGAGCTAACATCATAAATAAACCACTTCTTTAAAGCTAGGGTGGGCGATTTTGGAGAAAACAGCCGTTGAGATTCCGTCGCGTGCTCTCTGGCCCGTCCCTGCCACGCTACCTGCTGTAGCTCCTCCCACCAAACGTC